>CM045935.1:5345000-5945000 GCA_025177825.1 Aechmea fasciata | reverse complement strand
TAAATTAAAAAACTATGTAATCTTTATAATATTGACTCTATAATGATAAAAATTTTATTAATTTTGTATCGTTAAAATTTGGAATGATAAAATACTTTTATATTATGTAATGTATGTATTTTAAAGATTTTATATCGTTTATTATATGTTATGATATTTCAAATAAGGAGTTGTTTTATATATGTGTTTTGTATTTAAAAAGTATAGAAGTTAAAAAAAAAAAAAAAAAAAAAAAAAAAAAAAAAAAAAACTCGCAAGATAACCCACATATCCATCCACCCGCATGTGGGCGGGCATAAGATAAAAATATTGATTACTTAAAAATTTATGGATAAATTTTATCCATATTCATTTGATCCACGAGTATAGTGATCTGCCCGCGTGCTATCTAACCCGTCTATTTGCTAGGTCTAATCATATCGCATTAGATTTGATATATCTAATCTACTTTTTTTTTTTCTGTTAATATTATTCTGCTACCAACAAAATAACGTGCTTAGAAAAAAGATGCATCAATGACCATACATAGCGTAGTTTACTAAGGACTTATGGTTGGTACCGAAGGCCCATCGAGGAGTCCCAATTCACTGTAGATATTTTTTAGATTTTTTAGATTTTTTTTTTTCAAGGCGTCGTTGAGGGCTCTTCACTGAAGTTTTGATTATCTGTTGGTATCCGACGTTCCAAATTCAAACGCTAGTTATTTTACACTTTTGTTTAGTTTATTTCTTAAAAGAATAAATAAAGGAGATAGTTTACTATGTCTCTCTCTCCAAAGAAAAAAAAAAAGGAAAAAAAAACATGCATCCAAACACGGCCAAAGGAAATTATCAAATAGGAAAAAGAAAATTTATACTCTTATTCTTTTTATCATGTTGACTTCTCTACAAGCATTTCCATCATTAGTTTTGGAAATGCATTTCTTCTAACTATATATATATATATATATATATATATATATATATATATATATATATATATATATATATATATATATATATATATATATATAGAGAGTCCGGCTACTATGCACACTATTATAGGTACGATCGCATTCGTACTCATAAGTTGTTCCCGATAGAGCTTCCGAATCGACGATCCAAACCGTTAAACGTTATCTATATGTTAAAACTTCTGAAAATAAAATTTTATAATTTTTCGATATCATTTACCTACAGTCAAATCTCACAAAATTATATATATATATATATATATATATATATATATATATATATATATATATATATATATATATAATGTACGTGCAAATGCACATAATAATTATTAGAAAAAGATATAATTTTTTTTAAAAAAGAAAGTATAAATTTGAACTTCGAAAATATATATAGAAAAGAATCTTTTATAGGATTTTCAAAATATCTAAAAAACATATTTTAAAACTAAATAGAAAAATATCTTTTATAGGATTTTTATATCCGTAATCTGTTATAGAAAAATTACTATTGAAATTTCAAATAGAAAAATAAAATATGTTATCTTAAAAAAAAAAAAGATATTTTTAAATTCGAAAATATATATAGAAAAAAAAATTTTATAGGATAAAATATATTTTTTAGAATTTTGACACCAATAATCTGTTATAGAAAAATTACGTATTGCGGTTTCTATTTCTCTTCTTATTCTTATATTTAAAATTTTACGTACGGAAAGAAAAAAATGAGCGCTAATAAAATCTAATTTTCACGCCGAAAAGTAGGTCCATCGATAGATATACTAATAAAATTGACGCTAATTTTCCTTGCTCTTTTGTTCACACAACTTTTCATTTTAGGAATCACCTCTTGTTGGTGTTCAAGCGAGACATTTACCTCCTTTCTTTTTTCACTTCCAATATTTTTTTTTTCATTTTTTCCAAGAACATTCACCCTATAATTAATAGTCTCTAATAAAATTGACCGTTTCTAGCGTAAATGACGAAAAACTTAATGATTGATACCCGGGGTTAATTTCAAACTTCAGAGTCTAACTACTTCACATTTCTAGCTAAATATATTTCAACAAAAAATAAAATAAAATGCTAATATGTTACGTACCATTCTCTCTATTCTCTCTAGATCTCTTCTAAAAAAATAAAAATCTTTCTAAATAACAAGTCTCGTGCTCTTATCCTACCTCTTAACTCATGAGCTATACAGTTATACTTACCCAATTACTTGTTGTCTAGTGATTAAGTGTTTGAACTGGAGATTCGAGCTCCTATATATATGAGCCTAAATTTAGGACTTGTATCCTGGTATCCACTACACTTAACCTAATGTAGTTCTTTTCAAAACTAGGATAATATATATATCAAAGCTAGTTATATATATTGGTTCACAAGGAAGAGCCCTTTCCCTTTTAGTCTATGGCAATTAACCCACTTCTCACTCAACTTAATTTGCTTCTTTTTTTTTTTTTGAGTGAGAGATAGGTAGCATCATATACTACTCGCTTCGTTTATTTCATTTAGAAATAAACTTAGCTAGAAATGTGAATCAAAGATTCGAACTTAGGTCTCAGATACTAACTACCAAGCTTTTTGCCACTTGCTCTAGAATCGACGGTCGGTTTCTCACTCAACTTGCTAAGCACCCAAAAGACCAACTAAACACAGAAAACACATTATTATAACACATATATTATACAAACATCAAAGTTATAGTGCTTAATTAGAGACTAATTAAGCTTTACTTTGTTGCACTTTGGCTTGCAATTAATTTATGTAATCTCAATTCACACCTTATGTTGCAACTATTGGGGGTTTAGTAATAATCCATAAAACTACTTATTTCATTATCCCACTCCAATTAACCAATTTCCACAATTTAGGGTGATTTAATTGCACCACTAGTCCCTTGACTTTTGTCTAGGTTTCAGTTTGATCCTCAAACTTTTTACGCTCGATATTGAAAAGCCAAATCTCCTTAAATGTTTCACTTCAGTTCTTATTATTGTGATTTATAATTAGAAACCACACATTTATCGGATTGAACCGCTATTTTTAAAGAATGATACAAATTAATAAAGAGCCTATATGAGTTCAAATTAAATCTTTAATAATAATAATAATAAACATTAATGTCGAAGGGCCAAAATAAAACGAGCCAAAACTTTTGGGACTAACAGTGCACTTTACAATTCAATATTGAAATTTATCTCTAAAAATTTGAGAGACAAAAAATTTAGGCTAAGTTTGGTATAGAGATCTATCTAACGCTATTAGATAAAATAGATTTGTGAAAAAAGCATATAAAAATATATGCTTCTGTGTTTTCTGGTTGGATCGTATAAAATATAACGTAAACGACTCATCGACATACGTGGACCGCAATATTATGTACGAAAATATTATCGCGGTTCCAAACGAAGACTTAGAATATCTAAAAATTCGCCTCACGCATCCAATTCGAAACCCACTCGAAATCCAAATCCTAGGAGGACTAGAAAATTAGGATAATTATGTTTAGGGACTAGACGTGGAAAAAGGCTATGCATGCATGCATGTGCTTATGTGTATATATGCCTGTTACAAACAGATTAGGATCCTTCTCTAATAAGAAAAGAGAGTTTTTAGGGATAGAGGGGGGCGTAGGAGATCGAGTTTAAAACCCTAAACGGATTTAAAATTCTCCTATAAATCTCTCTCTCCCCTCGACGATCCCTTCGTCACCTCGTTCCGATCCCAAACCCTACGCGGCTACGCCCAATCCCCCCTCATTAACTTCGTTTGTTAACGGTTTAAGCATTGGACTTGGTAAATATTGTTCGTCTCCCTCCGTCTTTTGGTAATTTTTTCGAGTTTTGGTTCCATGATCTGCTTCTTTTTTTTTTTTTTTCTTTTTTTTGTTGCGCTGTTTAATCGTGCTTGTTGTTTGGTTTGCGTCAAGATTGGATATGCTTGAGTTTTCTTTAGGTTTTTTGTTTGTTTTGATTTGGAAAAGATGGCTCTTTTAAGAGAGTATTTAGGGTTTAGGGTTTTGGGGGGAGGGTGATGTAGAGATCAGGGGCTTTTGATTGGAAATCCAATTTGGAATTCCAAATTTAATTCTGCATTGTTGAATATTTCGTGGCTTGGAACCAATGTGGTGGTAATCTATGCTTGTGGAATTCTCTGTTTTATTGCTTTCGTAGAATATTTGTGTGAAGTGATCTAATCTATCTTTTCTCATCAGAGTTGTGTGTTGTTAAGTGTATACTCGTGTATTTTTAGTTTGATCCTAATTTTGTTCATTTATTTCCTATTCTTGAGAAATTATACAATATGAAATTCGGAAGTCATGTGTTTTCTTTAAAAAATCTCTTACGGTATATTTCTAAAATTAAACTTAATGCTTCTGAGGGGCTTAAATCTTGCAGCATTAGGTAATTAGTTCCAGTAATCATGATCTTAGAATGCCATGAACATGTTTGGGGATATGCCCACTAATTTAGACGTTTTTTGATTTTTTGTTCAATTCAATCTCAAGTCCCTTCTTTGCATTGACCAAATGCCTTTTACTTGTCGTAGGATCGATTCGCGCATCTGCATTGCCGCGTACCGCCAGCTCTGGTCAAGCCCCATCTGCAGCAGCAGAGACTGTCCCCACTGCCGTATGGAGAACCAGGAGCGAGAGGGGCTCGATAGTCTCCGTGAGAATAGCCCTAATTCACCATCAACATCTGGCACTGCAAGTTCATTGTTAGAACGCAGACCAACTCATGGTAGTAATGTTTCTTTGAATGGTGCTTTGAACGGCGCGAGTCATGGTAGCAATGTGCCTTTGTATGGTGCTTTGAACAGCGGCGTGCGTCGGAGCAATGTGCCTTTGAATGGTGCTTTGAATGGCGGCGCTCGTGGCAGCAATGTGCCTTTGAATGGCGCTTTGAGCGGCGGCGCTCGTGGCAGCAATGTGCCTTTGAATGGCGCTTTGAGCGGCGGCGCTCGTGGCAGCAATGTGCCTTTGAATGGCGCTTTGAACGGCGGCGCTCGTGGCAGCAATGTGCCTTTGAATGGCGCTTTTAGCGGCGGCGCTCCTGGCAGCAATGTGCCTTTGAATGGCGCTTTGAGCGGTGGCGCTCGTGGCAGCAATGTGCCTTTGAATGGTGGCGCTCGTGAATCATCGTTTAGCACTGAGGATATCTGGTCGCAGGATAAGCAGACTCTTGAATCAGCATTTAGGAATTGGAGCTTTACAGATTGCAATAGAGCTTTGCGGTCCTCTTCTTCACCTGCGCGTCACCATGATGAATTGTTACTGAACGGAAATGGACATATAAAAGACTTAGGGGAAACACAGGAGATGTTTGAAACTTATCACCAAATACCAAATGCAGTCATGCCAACGAGCACGGCGGAGAGGAGCCCTTATGGAAAGCAAACACAAAGTGACTATGTACGATCGCTGCAAAATCATGGAAATGAGTCGCAACCAAGGACATCAACCTGGCCTCTGATACCGACATCCGATCCCAGCGATACACTGAGAGGCTCGCAAGATCCTAATTGGAATTATGCTGCCACCAATTCTCATGTTCATAATTTTTATTTGAATTATGCTGCTGTTAATTCGAATTATAATTATAATAATCAGCTAGGTACTGATTTGATGAACAATAACACTTATGGGTATTACGATCAAGGCTTATGCTGTGAAGCTGAGGGTTTTAGCATTCATCATGGCGAAAATGCGGCGTACCCGCATGTGGCAGCAACCATCCAGTCCAATGGACTCACAAATGTTGTACCGCGAATTGGTGGAGCCGATGATGGGGATTGTTCTTCTAGCTGTCATGCCTCTTGTTTGCCTAGGCATTGCCGGTATCCCTCTGGTAGTAATTCTGGGCACGATCTGAGGCCATATCAGGAACAGAATTCAGTGGAAAGTATGTGGTCTCCTCCTTTCAGCAATCCCGGACATGATCAGGATTTCAATTCAGCAGAAAGCTTCCAGCTTCCTCCTGTTAATGAGAGATATTCTTTAAGACCGCAGCAGGAATACAATTCAGTGGATGAAGTTGTGCGCAGAATATACTTGGCAAAGGATCATGAGGGCTGCTGCTTCTTGCAGATGATGCTCACGGAAGGAACCGCAGAAGATGTTCACAAGGTCTTCGATGGGCTCGCGAATCACATTATCGAACTTTCATCTCACTCTTTGGGGAGTTGTCTAATCCAAAATTTACTCGAAGTGTGCTCCACGAACCAAAGGATGTTTATAATTTATCAGCTTACCAGAAGCCCAGGCAAGCTCGTTCGCATTTCGTGTGACAAGCATGGGTATGTACTCTTCATGCTATCGATCTTGTGTTTTTATTGTCTTAGTTATTCCTTTTTTGATTTCTAACGAACTTAGAAAGTAAAAAAAATAAAATAAAATTGCAGAACTCGAGTGGTTCAAAAGGTGATTGGAGGCATCAAAAGCTCAGTTGAAAGCTTATGGGCTGTATCGGCATTAGGGCCTCATGCCGCCACACTGATGAAGGATGAGAATGGTTGTCATGTTGTAGAACAATGCTTTCAACATCTTTTGCCTGAGCATAGGCAGGTAAAATTGATTTTCAGTACGCATTCTATGTTAGCCATTGCATGGAAATGGCCTTCCTTAAAGCTAAAAACAATGCAAAATATGCGGAATGAATTCAGCTGTCAAGACAAAGGATTGCCAACTATAGCTATTTTTGGATGCAATATTTTTCTCGATCTTTATGATGTTGAGCTCTATAATACTCACCCAAAGATATCCAGTACTTCAAATTTAAGAGTACATAAAAATCTCTTCATGTTGATCCTTGATATATTATTGTGTTTTTCTGACCCGAAGACTATAACTACTCTTTCTTCATGAAAACTCTGGTTGCTTTGGCTTTCGTTTCCTATATCTTCTCTACAATTAACTCAAGTACCTTCAGGTTAAAGTTTGTAGATGGATGTTGGATAAAGCTTTGTTATGAGCATTTAGTGCTTTTCCCTGCAACAAGAGCAGATTTTCTTCTGTTCAATTTGTGACCTACTTATATATGTGTATGTATATATATATATATATATATATATATATATATATATATATATATATATATATATATATATATATATATATATATATATATATATATATATATATATATTATTTATTTGAAGCAATGTTTAACTTGCTTAATGACTATTATCTTGTTTCCAGCTTCTAATTGATGCGGCTCGTGGTCATCTTGCCGAGCTGGCAATGGATCGTAGAGGCTGTTGCATGCTTCAAACGTGCATCATGCATTCAACTGGTTTGAAAAAAGATAATTTGATGAAGACTATTGCTTCTATGGCTCTAACCCTTTCAGATGATACATATGGGTATAGTTCGGAATGCCTATTCTTCCCTTGATTTAGAAAATATATTTAAAATTTTCAAAATTCACTTATACTGGCTGTGTTAACATTGTCCTTAGATGTTTATTATTGCTGTTCTCAACATTTCTCGACATACTAGCTTTGCACCATTTATATAGTGGCATTTCTCTTTTACATGGTCCCTAAAAGTTCTTCTTCTTGCAGAAACTATGCGGTACAGTATGTCCTTCAGCATGGGACTCCATCGTCCAGGAGGCTGGTACTGAATTCTCTCAGGGGCCATTATGTAACTTTGTCGATGCAGAAATATGCTAGCAATGTTGTTGAGAAATGTCTAGATTATGCCGGGCCTGACAATTATGGAGAAATCGTCCAAGAACTCGTACGCAATCCCAGATTCTCACTTATCGCAGAAGACCAGTACGGAAATTATGTCGTTCAAAGAGCTCTTAGAGTATCCAAGGTAAAAAAAAAAACTTTCGCCACCCTTATTCGGTTAAAGGTTGTGTTGTGTTCGGTAAACTTATTGTGAAATTCACTACTGCCACTTAACTTTAATATCTTGCTAAATCCTTTGTACTAATGTTTTTGTTAAACTGGGGTAGCCAGAGAAATTCCTAACAAACGCAGGACTATAACAAAACCGATCTTCATTCCGTTAATTGCAAAATTAAGTTTTGAAGTTAAGCAAAACCTACTAATCAAAACTTCCCAAGAAGTTTGGTGGCTAGTGTGAAATTTTTTGTGCTCGTATTTGACTATATTCCTCATCAAGCAGGGGCCTCTTCGTGCTGCTCTGGTTGACGCCATCAAGCGGCATGCTGCGGTACTCCGTAGTAACCTTCACGGGAAGAAAGTTCTCTCAGCGGCGGGACTGAAGAGCAAATAGACACCTCCGAAGAACTTTTCTTGGATGTCTTCAGAACCCCTTTCTGTGCAGTGTATGTATAATCTTGTACAATGCTGCATACGATGCCGAAATTGATGTAGACGGTAGTTTGTTTAGGTAAGAAGAGTCTCTACTGTTTTTCCCCTTCTGTTTGAAGCAGTTTTGGTGTTAGACACAGTTGGTTTCACTAGTTGAGATATAGGTGTTGTAGAGTTTACTGTAAAGAAAATAAGTGGGTCTCGTAGGAATATTTTTATGATTACTGTTGTGGTTTCATTTGTTGGAATTTGTTGTTTACATAATCGTCTTAAAGTGTTCGCTTGAGATTTCTATTGTTTTAAAATTCGACCGAGTTTTGATTGCTCAACTTAAAAAAGTATTTGCCCTCGATGTTCACAACAGCTTCTCCACTCTAAGAAGTGGCAAATATTTGGCATCAGAAGCTTGAATTAAAACTTTTGCTACTGCAGAATATGTCAAGAAGAATTGTTGGAAAAAAGTTGTCCTGCAGCTTTCGAAGAGCTTTATCTATACCACTTTGTACTCTTACTGGAGCTCCAGTGAGATCAAATTGATGCTAACTGGCCATAGATTAAACTTATTTTGTGGATTATAGGTATTTGTTTGGTATTGAGAACTATTTATCTATCCTGGTGGCCCAAAAGCCATTTTTTTGTTGGCGCTACAAAAATTATATCGTAACCGAGTCAGTTTCAATCTATACTGAATATTTTTCCATCACGCTTTTTCACCATTGATATCACATTCCCCCACAATTCCAACCGGAGCTCTAATCAGAGATTTGATGGATAACCAATTAAAACAAACTGAAACAACTCAATCCCAAAAGGGTGAAGCTTTAAGAAACCAAGCTTTAAGAAGAAAAGTGCTTTCTCTGTTATAGGAAGCAGAAATTAGCTATTGAATCTGAAAAGACCTCCAGCTGCCTGCTGCCCCAAGCAGCTGTAAAAAAGACCATGAAAAAAGCTAATATCTTGAACAGCTCCAAAGCTATTAGTGCTTTTGCTGATTGAAAAGCTCAACTAACAAGTTCAATCTCAAGATACAGGAGTATGCTAGGAAAAGATTAAACTTCGCAAAAATCTGCTCAAGGTGTTCAACCATACATTTTTGAAGCCAATGAAAATTCAGTGTCAGTTAATGCAAGGATTACAAAATTTCCCACAATTTTTTAGCATAGAAGGAGACAGGTGAATGCAAATTTGCGATATAAAGGATTCCTAGCAAGATAACTTAGAAGCAACCAGATTTAAATCCAGAATCCGAGCTTTATGATCTACCGCGGCCCCTAAAGCCACCACGACCACCGCCTCTTGGAGGGCCGCCTCTACCGCGGCCGCCTCTTCCACGGAAGCCACCACCGCCGCCTCTTCCGCCACCACCCCGGCCGCCTCTTCCACCACCGCGGCCGCCGCCTCTAGCCCCAGCTTGTTGTTGTCCCCTGCACAGAGGAAGAAGCAAGCGTGTCAAGAATCTAGTAATCAAATGTCCAAATACAAATTTAAAAGGAAAAAAAGGAGAGAAATTAGAATGTGGATTTCGCCGAATTTCGAGAATTCAGGGTCATCTAAATGTCTCAACACGGTACAACATTCACAAAATATTGAGGGCGTAGTTATTTAATACAGTTACCGATGGCCTCAAGCGTCAGAAAACGAATTGTCTCGCTCCATCCAGTTACTTGAAAAGAAAGATATGAAGAAGATGATTTATACATATGAGACAGAAGAAGCCGAATACGGGTTTTGCCGTCTCAGACAAAGTAGCCCCAGTTTTTTAATGCATTAATTGAAAAATGATAGTTCAGCAACCGAAAGAGTGCGAGTCCGTGTTATAATACCAAAAAAAACTTTTGATTTATTGCAGCCATGATATATTCCATTTAGTGAAAAGGTGAGAAATCAAGTATTTGACAGATAGCAGGAAACGTCAAGAAGCATACTCTTATAATTCTAAACTTGCTAGTTAGCCCAATGCATTGAATCGTATTCAGATAGTATTAATTGCGATCGCTCAACCGAAGACGGTATATATAAACTAACCATGCTACTTAACAAAATTGAACTTTTCGATCAACATACTAAACACCAATCTGTTCTATAAAGGGCCAGTTGATAATATCCCACCTAAACTCCAAATGGCAGTACTTGCTATGATCAAACAAACCATAGGTTCTTATGCTTTGATATGTCATGGGGTTCATATACAGCAATAAACTCAATAAAGTGATCATAACAACACTTGCGAATATGTAACACATGCAACAAAAAGGGGAGGGGGGGAAAAATCATACTTTGGCTGTGGGAGAAACCGCGACAGCGGCAACAGCTTCGCAGGGTCGATGAAAAACTTGTCACCCGGTGCATAGGATGTCGCAATGATACCCTCCATCATCTTAATAGAGAAACACTGGAGAAAAATATGAACACAATTTTTTTTAAAAAAGGGGGGAAAAAGAATAATTTGGTGATTCAATTCAACAATAACAATATACTCAAATTCTGAGTAATTTGGGAGTGGAGAGTAGGGCTCACGGATTCATTAATGGGGCCAAAAATCTCATCAACTTTCCCGATCTGGGTCTTGTTCTGCAAATAGATGGGGGCGTTGAAGTAGGGTATTTTCTCGTTCGTGAGCTTCGTCACCGCGTCCCCCTCGCAAGCGTGGATAAACGCGGACACCTCTACGCACAACAAAGCAAGGCTTTCGCTTGAGATCGAATCGATTAGGGTTTAGTAAGAGTAAGAGATGGAGGGGCGCACCTACGACCTCGGCGGGGGGACCCTCGTCGCGGAAACCGCCGCCGCCGCGGCCGCCGCCCCTGAACCCGCCACCCCTGAACCCGCCGCCGCCGCCCCTTCCGCCGCCGCGTCCCCTGAACCCGCCGCCGCCCCTCGGTGGCCGCATCTTCGTCGTCCTCTACGCAGAGGAGGGGGAGGAGTGAGCCCTCAAAACCCTAACCCTAGGCTCGAGCAAAATCTGCGGCGTCGGGTGCGCACAAGAGGGGGCGATGTCGCAATGGTGGGTTTTAGGGTTTAAGAGGATTGAACTGATGGGACCCACGCAGGAGAGAAATTATCGAATGGACCCGGTTCACGTAACCCTCAAAACCCTAACACTAGTACTATGCGTCTATGTGTTCTTTAATATTCAATAAATTCTTAATATTATTATTATTAATAATAATTTTGGATAATTGTTTCTCATAAATTAAATAATAATATTCTTCTTTGTAAGGTTGAGTTGTATGAGAATTTGATACCAAAATAATAGATTATAATTTCAGTCATAGATATTATCAATAATACTTCTTTATTTAAAATACTGGTCATTAAAATTTTTTAGTCAAGTGCGCTAAGTATGACCGATAATATTTTAATCTTTTTTTTTGAAAA
Source organism: Aechmea fasciata (assembly GCA_025177825.1). Taxonomy (NCBI): domain Eukaryota; kingdom Viridiplantae; phylum Streptophyta; class Magnoliopsida; order Poales; family Bromeliaceae; genus Aechmea; species Aechmea fasciata. Next base: position 5,933,377 of record CM045935.1, on the reverse strand, counting down.
AAAACAAACAAAGCAAGATGCTTCTCTACAATCTTCACCTATGCTTTATAATAAAAGAAGAACATAACATTTTAAATGCTTTAAGACTCTTATAATTCTCTCAAATGCTCAAGCGGATGCTCTTGCCTAAGAAAATTTCCAAGATTAACATAAAACTAGTAAAATTCAATAAAAGTATGAGGTATGATTATGATAAAGCTTGTCATTATCTTATGAAATAAAGGGAGGACCACAAGGATTACTAGTACAAAACCCTAGTGATACAAAAACGAATGCAAATACATCATCACCTACCAAAAATATCACCAAAAAGAACTTTTTACCAATAATCCATGCAGGAGCACCCATAGTCCCTAAAATGATGAAACCTATTGTTATCCCTAACAATAATCTCCCTCCCTAGAATACCCGAAATGAACTTAAATGCGCGATGGCAATCCCCGCAAACACGAAGGTTCTTCGTGATCCTGATAGGTATCCCTGGAGGGATGCACAGGAGCCCGAATGCGAGCGCGAGCTTCTCGCTGTGTTGGATCACCTCGGTCTCCTTCTCCTCCTCTTCGAGATCGTAGAGGGCGTAACCGGTGTCGGGTTTGTATCCGGCCGCCTCCATCTCTCTACGTAGCTTCGCCAGCATGGCTTGGATCTCCGTGTTCCGCTCGTGCGCCGTGTCCTTGGCCTGGAACACGTGGACCTCGTTCTTCCACGTGATCCAGCTGCAGCCAGGGCCTTTCTTGATCCCGACGTCCTTCATCTCCTTCCTCACCTCTATTGCTTCCTCCCACCTGAACAAGTTCGAAACGGATCGCAACATTAGCTGCTTTGTACCGAACCGCAAAACAAGATTGTGAAAAAGCTCATCTCATGAGTCAATATGCTGAAAAGCATAGAGGATCACGACACAAGAATGTGCCAATAAGGAGTTATTTTTCTTGCCCATTTCTTGTGAGATCAGAAACAAAAAAGGAAATGAAAGTGAGAGTGGTATCAGTTTGCTTTGATTCTTCGTTTTCTCCTAAGGCGAGAGAGTTCAATGTAGTAAACAGTACTTCACAAAAGCGAAATATTCAGAGCTATGTGAACTCAAAACGTATACTCTCTCCATAGCTAGCAAATATTCAAGACATACATAATTAAAATACTAGAAACTACCTTTTTGTATGGTAACTATTGATCGGCATATGCTTGTAATTCTTTTATCTCAGACAATGTAGGTTAATTAATTAACAGATAAAACAATTTAATTGGATAAGACATAAACGCATAAAAAGTTTTCCCCAAGAAAATAAGAGAGTATACGGAAGATCCAAACTAAAACACATATGTGGCAAAACAATCAAAGTTCCTTGAGAAACGAAGAAAATGGTTTCACCTATTGCATGAGTCCCACTGGAGTAAAAACTTAAACTAGTCAATGGCAAAATATGTAGATGGTGAAAACAAAAAAACAAGAACCTATAAACCATATGCAATTTGGAAATAGAAAACCCAACTTTGACACCCTCCCAGGTTTTCTCATTTTGGTTTGAGTTATTTCACCAGTTGTACTGAAGATTCCGTTAAATTTGACAACTCTTCTAGCTGTTGACTGTTAATGCAACCTGCAATCTCATCAGTCAAAGATTAGGCAGGGTGATTAGCAGTTAAACAGAATCCCTATTCAGCTAGTGAAACAACTCAAATCAAAAGGGGTATCTGAATTATAAAAAGAAATGAAGTTGAGGTCTTGGGGGTCTATTCAAAAAAATTTCCTATAGTTGACGGTTACACTTTTACCTATTCAGATCAATCTCTCCGGCATGCATTTTTATTTTCTGCAACTGAAAAGTTAAGTTGAGAAAATTTAGGAATTTCACCTTCCTGCCGAGGCAAACATGTTGGAGAGAAGCACATGATTGCCGGAATCTTGCGGGTCGAGCTCAAACAACTTCTCTGCTGCGATCCTCCCCAACTCCGTCTTCCTGTGCATCTTACAGGCCCCAAGAAGCGCCCCCCAGACAGAGATGGACGGGGATCGGCATCTCCTTTATGAACTCATACGCCCTCTCCTCCATCCCCGCACGCCCAAGCAAGTCCACCACACAAGCGTAGTGCTCGGTCCGCTCAATCCCAAACCTCTCCTTCATCTTCTCAAACAACTCTAGGCCTGCGTCAGTGTACCCTCCCCTACTGCACGCGCTGATCACGCTAACCAACGTCACGAAATTGGGCGCAACCTCTCCGCTCGCCACCATCTCGTCGAACAAGGCGAGCGCCGCGTCGGCACACCCGTGCTGCGCGTACCCGCCGATCATGGCATTCCACGAGACCAGATTCCTCTCCGGCATTTCGTCGAACGCCTTCTCTGCATCTTCTACACTCCCGCACTTCCCATACATGTCGACGAGGGAGCTTGCAACGAAGATGTTGGCATCAATGCAGGCGCGAAAGGCCACCGCATGGACAGACCGGCCGAGGTCAAGGCCCGATAGGCCGGAGCAAGTGGTCAAGACACTAGACACCATGTAGTCGGTAGGCTCCACTCCTTTGGTCCGCGCTTTCAAGTACAATATAAACGCGTCCTCCTCGGCGCCGTTCTGCGCGTAGACCACGATCATGGAACACCAGGAAACGACGTTCCTCAGGGGCATCTCGTCGAACACGCCGCGCGCGTCGCGCGTGCGGCGGCACTGGCCGTAGAAGTCGACGAGCGCGTTGCGCACAGACACGTCGGCGCAGAACCCGTACCGGATCACGAAGCCGTGGAGCTGGGAGCCGAGGTCGGCGTAGGAGGCGCCGGCGCAGGCGTTGAGGAAGGCGCAGAGCGAGACGGTGTCGGGGCGCTCCCCGGCGCGGCGGAGGGCGAAGAAGGCGCGCACGGCGTCGTCGGGGCGGCCGTGGAGGACAGCGTTGGTCATGACGGCGTTGAAGGAGACGGCGCTCGGGCGGGGCATTTCGCCGAACAGGTTGCGGGCGTCGGCGGGGCGGCCGGTCTTGAGATACATGTCGAGGGCGGCGGAGGCGACGAAGGGGTCGGCGGGGAGGAGGCCGAGTCTGAGGGCGAGGGAGTGGATCTGGGGCCCCGAGGAGGGTGGGGAGAGGGGGAGGAGGAGGCTTGGAGGGCGCAGGGGGGGGTGAAGGGGTTGGGGCGGACGGAGCGGCGGAGCATGGCGGGGAGGAGGCGGAGGGCGAGGAGGGGGCGGTGGTGCTGGGCGGCGCCGGAGATGAGGGCGGTGAAGGAGACGACGGAGGGGAGGGGTGGAGAAGGAGGAGGGAGGAGGCGGGGGAGGGGAGGTCGAGCTGGGAGTAGAGGTTGATGAGGGGGTTGGACAGGAAGCAAGGGAGCGGCGAGGGGAGGAGTCGAACGGCGGCGGCGTGGGCGGCGCGGCCCAGCGCGGCGGAGCGCGTCGACACGGCCAGCTCGATCGCCGCCGCCAGGGACTGCGCGCCGCGGCGGGGAAGAAGCATCGGCCCCGGCCCCGTCCATCAACTCGCGCTGTGGCTTCCGACCGTTGCCGCGCTCCTGCGTAACGTATAATGGCGCACATAGTAGTAGTATTCGGCGAATCATGACCGCTAGTCGCTGCCGTGTTCTTTACTTCGGGTACATTCGGCGATCCCAGCTGTCTCGCTGCCGAGTTAAGGGAAAATCGGTGGTTTCACGCATAATGGTGCGGAGATGATTCATTTTTTACTGGGTATAATATACTTCAAATACCACTGTTGTAATTTCTTACTTTTTTATTTTAATACTATTCTATAGTTTAAAGTGTATCACTTTAGCATTTTTTAATTTTATTTTTCTCTTTTCGTTAGTGTTCGTTAACTTTTTGTTAAATCATATATAAATAAAAAATTTTAGATATCCTCTCTATGGTTTTTAAATATTTACTTTAGTACTTTATAGTTTACCGAATTTTTATTTAGTATTATATGATTTTAACTTTGTAATTAGAGGATAACAGAAAGAAAAAAAAAAAGAAACTTCAGGATATAAAAATAATGCATTTTAAACTATAGGATACTAAAGTAAAAAATAGTATTTGAAGTTTTTTCTTTTTTAATTATTTATTCTTTGGAATCGTTTAGTTTGTATGCAAGTTGGAACCGCCGTGTGGTCTGCACAGAAATTTGAAGCAATGTGTCGACCTTCCCCCAAATTATAATAGTAGAGCTTACAGACTTCATAAATTTGAAGAATCTCATAGGGAAGTAGGCATATTGCCAAATAAAGACTGCCATGATTCAGAACAAGCCTTGGAATTTATTTAAATTCAAACTGTAATCATTTTGATCCCGAAAACAGTTCTTGGTAGCAGAAGATGGATGGAAGGCAAAGGTGTGGAGCTTCTTACCAAAGCACTTTTGCTCAAATAAGCTTACAGAAGAGCAAAGAACAATCAGAGGAAAAATGAAGAGCATCACCATACACTATAGGCTATAATCACAGCAAAGAGCAGCTCATTAAGATAGTACATTATCCAGGTTAGTTAAAAGCTTTAAAGATCGAGTCATACCACATTATCAATCTAATTTCAGCATTCCATTTTCCCACCTTCAATAATAATATCCAGCGAAAGATATAGAATATAAACTTCCACAACATCAGAGATGTCAAAGATGTGCAATATCAAGAGATTTTGAAGGCTTCATCCATGACATCCATCAAACCAAAGCAAAATATCAAATTTACGATTCAAGGATGTGTTTCAGAAAGTGACAAAAAACAAGAGATTATTATAAATATTTAAACAGAGGTATAGTCTGATTCTTTAATTCATCATACATAGAACACAGGTTGACATCTGTTTGCTGAAAAGAAATTCTGTTTGCTTGTATCTGTTTTAGGGTTTGGGGGAAAAAAAAAAACAAGAAGAAAAAGAAACAAATAAACTTAGATTGTTCTAGATCATTCTTCATCAATCTAAATTTGGCAAATGTAATTAAACATTTTTGTGATTTGTAGAATAACAAAAATTATACTAGTTAGGTATCTATCTAATGTCCCTGTTGCTTAAATGTTATGACTGTCGAATTGGAAAGCTACTGATTAATATCCAATGAAATTAGAACATAAATCTCAGTACTAGCATGTCCAAGCTTGCTGAACAACCAGAATAAGACTGAAAAATTCCGGTCCTTTTTTTAGTTTGCTTTCGAATGTTATTTGGTTCAGTTTGGTTCCACAAGTATATTGTCGACCCTATCTGTGCCCAAAAACCAACTGAGCTAATCCAATGCACACACCCTATCCAAACCTGAGGATAGAAAAACTTGAAAAAAGATGTTCAGAAGCTACTCTAGCAAGTTCAACATCTATTAGCTATTTCTTACAATGGCTTTAATCTAGTTTGGTAATATACTAGTGCAAAAAATAAAAGTAACAGCATAGAGCTTAATAATCAGATTTTCGTCAAAGTCAAATCAGTAGCAAATCATAAGAAGGCAAAAGCGGAATGTGAAGAAATAGGAAAAAAATTTCCTATACTTTACCAGTACTTGAATGAATACAGAAAGCCACAGGTGCTCATAGTACAAAACATGTAACAATAAGTTGGACCTCGGCTAAAAATGTTCTTGAGGAAAAAAAATCCTGTAGTTGCAATACCTACACTATAACTGCTGAACAATGAGGGGGATAATAAGGCTAATAACAGTAAAGCTGCTGCTGATTAAAAAAAAAATTATCAAAAAAAATATTATAATAAACAAGAGCAAAATGCAATATACCTGAAGGAAACTTATCCATCAATCCATCTGTATACCATTATAATTCCAAAAAGGGGGCGCACCTGACAATAGTATAAAGCTCAAGCTGCCGCCTGAGAGCTTCCCTCAGAAGCCGTTGTTGCTCCTACCAATTCCCAAGAAGCCAATTCCTTTTGCTTATCAATTGTTTCTGGCTCCAATTCATTACTTGGAAAAACTTCCAATTGCAAAGATGGGGCAATGTTCTCTACATGCGGCCACGTTAATTCCCACAAGCTGCTTCCATCGGAAGTGCTCCCCTTAACAAGCACCCCATTTGCTTTCATCACAAGCAGCGTGTTCTTGAGAAGCTCCGGAACAGCTTCTTGCAGCTTCTCCATCTTCCTACCCCTCATTCTGGCTTTCATGTAACTCTCCAAATGTTCAAGAACCCCCAACCACAGTTTTCTGAAGCTGCTTTCCCCTGAAACATCTTGCAATGACTGTAAAAAAACCTTCGACAGTAACTTCACTGCATGAAGAAGAGAGCTTTCCATATTACGAAAGTCTTTAGGTGAATAAGTTTGTGCAATTTCCAACAATTCATCGAGCAAATGGAAAACAATGTCGAAAGATTGCAACCATGTTAAAGGTGAAAGATAAATCCCTTCAATTCCAACCAAACATCTCTGTAACGATAATAATGCGTGATTCCTCACTTCTTCTCTCTGGTCTACGCAAACTTTTTTTAGTGCTTGTACCAGCCTCAGCCACATCTCTCTAATACCTTCTAATATCCTTTCAGCTTCTCCACCCACTTCCCGAACCTCCCGAGCCCAGCGAGCGAGACAAGAAACGGACTCCCCCATTAGATCTAGGGCATGGACTGACCTTTCTGTTAACCCAAGTCGAGATTCTGCAAACTGTCTAGAAGCTTCTATACAGAGAATGAAGTTGGCCGGTGACAGGTGGGCCCCTTCAGACATAATAAATACTAGAGCCTCAAAACCCACATCAGAAGCATCTGGGTGCCGAGCAGTAATGGAAAGTAAGGAAATTATGGTTCGCCAACCTGTTTGGGACTTGATATGGGTTGCATTCGCCTTCACCAACCGTGTGACTTCTTGTGTGATGTTTTCACAATATGCATCGGCTACTCGGGCATCAAGCTTCAAAATCAACTGTAGAGACTTCAATAAATCGTCTACCAGGTTTTCCTTATAGGGGAGTAACCTCTGGCAAATCCGAAGGAGCCCAAAGACAGCTTTTTCCACCAGATTGCAAGGCATCACAGTGCACTGAACAATATGTGCTATGTGCTCATAAACACCCTGCCAGAGTAGAACAATCCTATCTCGATTGTTTAATGTGATGGCAATCAGTAATTCCAAGCAGAATACTGCTGTGTCTTCTTCCTCGAGTGCGCTAGTGATTCTCTGGGGCCGGCCTGCTGCTCTAATCAAGGACTCCGCAAGATGTGATAATGATTCAGCTTGTAAAAACTTGCTTTCTGTGAATATATTGCCTGTCCGGCACTTTTGTATTGTCTCGAGAGCTCTTCGTTGAGCAGCTAGCTGCTCTTCAGTAGGTTGCGATCTTGTTTCTTCTGTATCCAAATTTAAGAACAGGCTGAATCGACCCATAAGTCCATATGCTCTTTTTGGGGTACTAACTGATGAAGTTTGAGATGTTGTTGAAAGGGCCGAAGGAATAGGGTTGGCAAGAAAAGAAGAATCTGGAGAAGATTCTGGATCATCAGCTGCTTCGTCACCGGTAATGCGTGAAGATATAAGCCCTAACTTGTGCAAGCTTAAGATGCAATCGATTATGCTCTTCCACCCATTCCGAATATAATCACCATATGTGTTTGCTATAGTGAAGACCGTTTCAGTCGCCATCCTCGCTCTTGTATCCTCACCAAAAGCTATAACGGGTTCATCAATTAAAGTTGAGTTTAAAAGAGTGGTGAATTTGCAAAGAGCCACAACAAGATCATCCAGTACATCTATGAGATGGTGGGCCCCAGCTATCTTCGCAACCGCCAAGAAACCATCAACACATTTTAGAAGAACTTCTTCATATTCCCCATAATCAAACACCACAGAGATGGCAGCAATGGTGGGGCCTGCCATGATTGCAAACATGTCGCGATCGAGGAAAGGGCAGGACTCACAAAGTATGTAAGGTGATGTGTTCTTCGACTTCTGCATTATGTCAACCCATCGGCTTAAAGACATCTCGTGGAATCCAACCCCCTGGTGTGGAATTGTTCTTATCTCATTTCTGCATATAGAATAATACTGCTCTGATAAGAACTCCCTTGGAAGATCGTTGTCACCATTAATTCCGCGATTGTTCCTAATAAAGTCCTCTTCAGACATCTTCCTTTTCACCTGCACATTGTGCTGATCTGTGTTCAGCAAAATAAGCGAGTATGAGAGCAAGAGAGCAGCATCTTTGTTAGCTAATACTTGTGACGATTGCTCATAATATCTCTCTGAAAAAGCCTCAAGAACTCTCTGAATTTTCTGAGATTCACCGGGCAATCGGAAGGTCTCGAGAAAGAGTCTAAGGGCAGCATCCAAATTCATTCCTTCAAAATCAAAGGTTTGAGCGAATTCATGAAGGACTCGAATATAGAACTCATCATGGCTACCCAAAAAGTCCCCAATGAGGTTCTTGTCTAATCCAGAACTGTACCGAAAGAACAGACCGACACTTTGGGGGTCGAGCTTATCAGGCAAGAGATGAACACCTTGTAGAAACTCAAATCCCTTCTTAGGGTCCCTGTTAAAATGATCTACACCGACCATTAACTTTTTCTTGATGTACTTCCTGTGGCGAATGAATCTGACCCACTGATCTGGATCAGCGTAGTTCTGGCACTTAACCAACCAAAAGGGGAAATATTCTTCAATTTCTGTTGAAATTTCCTCTGAATTTAGAGGCACACTGTCTACTCTCTCCGCGATTCCTTGAATCACAGCAACTAAACCATCCAAGGCAAGAACATGTAAAGAAGATAAGGAACTGTTAACCGGGAATGCATTTTTTGAAAGAAGGTTAGTGAGATCTTCAAAAATATTACTGCATAGTATGTCACAATCCATGTTTACATACATTTCTACCATAAAATTCTCATGCCTGCAGAAATCAACGAGAGCCTCCATCGCCACCTCCTGTTGCTGATAACTAGATCCATATCGACTCTGAGCCAGTATTAAAATCACACACGAGAAGAAAGTCTCGAGCTGCACCTTTAATTCATCGCGCAAATGATAGAAGAGATTGAGAACGATACTACATACAGTTGAGAGAACCAACGGGCTTCTTGACAAGCCAAACTGCATGAGGTTATGGAATAGCTCGTCTTTTACCAAATTCAGCAGTTTGGGGTGCCTGTTTATTGCGGAACCGCCCAATTCGATGGCCGAATTGATCAAACCGAGGGCGAAAAGAGGCAAGTCTTCATCGAATGCAATTGGGTTCACTCTAGGGTTCATGTCAATATCTTCTGTACTGTTCAGAAGAGAGCATAGGAACTGAAATAACTCCACCATGCAAGGAATACCATACGGTTCATTCACGACCTTCATATCCACATGCATTGCCATCTCGTTGGCAGAGCTCGTCAAAGCTCCATTATCATTATTACCATTCTCATACTGCTTCGACTCAAATCCAAAAGTTTGATCCTTGTCAAGCCCACCAATCTGCACAAAGGATTTCATCTTTAACTTACTGGTCAAATTATCAAAATAGAGAAAATTAAAATCTCCTTTATGTTGGAGTTAAAATTAAAAAAGCAATATTCCTTTTTCCTACTTACAGTTTGTTTCATACTCCTATCAACCATTCAATAAATGTTTCATTCGAGATTTTTGTAGCCATGGCAATATGTTTCCAGCAAATGTAATAAAAATTGAATCATGATAAACCATACTGTTTGGCTCTGCTGTAGGGTGTAGGTTTGTCATAGGAAGTGTTGTGCGAGTAGTGACTGTATAAAATGCATTACATCAAAACCCCTTCCATAGATTCTCATTGCAGTAGAAGTAGAAGCAGCAAATTAGAGTAGATTCTCATCGCAGTAGAAGTAGAAGCAGCAAATTAGAGCTTTTCCTTTTGAGCCTTCTTGTTCTAGCAAAAGCACTAGACTTTTGTATTTGCCAAAGTAATATTGGAGATTCAGAAAGTAAGTTACACTATAATTCGCGAGAGAGACGAGCACCTGTTGGGCCTCAGAATCTCCGACCCCGTTAGCTACCGACGGCCCATCAGCCGTGCCATCCACCGGCATATCGGGCAACCGGGCAAAGATGCACCGGACGAGCTCCTGCATCGTGTGGCGGGAGACACGCTGGAGCAGCTCGCCCTTCGTGGCCGCCTGCTGCACAATCCGGAAGAAGGTGTTGACGACGGTGCACACCTGGCGGTGGCCGAGCAGGGCCCCTGGGCGGCCCCGCACGCACGCGAGCAGCACGTGCAGGATCTTCATCAAAACGTCCTCCTCCGACGCCGGGTCCGTCACCTCGAACCGGCACCCGGCCACGGCGTCCACCACGGCGCTAGCCGCAGCCGCAGCCGCCGCGGCTGCGGCGGGGCGGCCCCGGCCCCGGGGTCGAGCGCGTCGAGGGCGAGGATCTTGCGCACCGACGAGAGCGCCGCGCCGGTGATCGGCGCGCCGGTCTCATCGGAGCGGATCACGTCGAGGAAGGGCTTCAGGTACAGGATCGGGTCCACGGCGCGCCACCGCCGCGGATCCCAGGAGAGGACCTGGCGCCTTAGGGTTTTGAGGGCGCGCACCAGATGGTGGTCGGGGTATTCGTCGGCGCCGGCGTCGTCGCCGTAGCGGACGCCGACGGCGGCAGAGGAGGAGGCGGCGCCGCCGGCCCAGCGGACGTTGGCGCGCATGACAGCGAGGAGGGTGGCGACCTCGGAGATGACGACGCAGGGCATGGCGACGGGGGTGCCCGGATCGGAGTTCGGGTGCTTGGATCCGGCCATGGCGGCGGCGAATTGGGGACGACGACGCGGGGATCGGATCTGTGGGAGCGCCCACCCAACGGGGATCGAGTGGGGTGGAGGAGGGGACTACGAGGGCATGTGAGGAGAAAGGTGGGATCCTCGAGAGGGGGAATTGGTGGGATTGGGGGAGGAGGAGAAGGGTTTGAGGAGAATTAGGGCGACGACGCCATTGGAGATCTCGGTGTTGAGGGTGTGGAGAGAGCTTCGATCTCCCTCACCTCTAACCTTCGAATCTCGAAAGGGAAGGTTTTTTTTCCTTATTTTTCTTATTTTTTTACTTTTTAGTTTTTTTTTTTTTAAGAAAAATGTTTACTATTATTTTACTAATACTCCACGGAGTCTTCTGTGTAATTTTGCATGTTAGTCCTCCTAATGTTTTTAGTTTAATACACTATAATATAATATATATGTGTAATAACAAATGAGGTTTTTTTATTTTTTTCAAGAGTTCATTTTACATATAAGTAAAAAAAAAAAAAAAAAAAAACCAACACCTCAGAATTATTCACAAGTTCAATAAAAAAAAAAAAAATGTAGTACACACATGTAATGGTGAATATCTATAAATTAATGAGCAATGCTATTATGCACCAAACAGATTTTAGTCCTTAAATTTTTTAAAATGGATAGTGAGGATGTGTTTTATTTAAGAGGGTGATCTGCTTTTGTTGTATTAGGTACCGGTCACCTCCTACCAAGAGTAAAATATTTTTTCAATCAGTATCAAAGATTTTTTGTTAAATTTTTATTTCCATTCCTCATAATGCCTTTTTAGTAAATATAAAACATTCCATTTCATTTATGTCCATTTGCTTTCCTTTTTAAGAAGTAATAGCTAATTTATATTTACAATTTTTAATTAAATTTATTTGTGTGATTTGATTATGAAATAAAATTTTAAATTTGTCTCAAATTTAAAAAATTTTTGCATCAAAATTTATATGCAAATATAAAAAATAAATTATATGCAAATATAAAATATTGCAACTGACAAATTATATCATGCAATCTCTTAGTAATTGAATATGAAATATTGTCCCCAAGTGAATGTTTAAAAAATTTTGAATTTGACTTAGTGATCAATAGTTCCAACAAATTTAGTTCAATATCTTAAATAAAATAAATTAAACTTTTATAATCTTCACAAGTTTCAGTATAAATTACACACTTTATTCTCAAATTATAAGAAATGTAATTTTTTTTGTTGTCCAACTTTATTCAAAATTTTTAGATGATTGCATTGAGCTTCACGCTTCAATTTAGATGGCTGAATGATGAGTTGAAGTTGATGTGGTCAAAATTCAAGACAAACTCTTAATAAATTGAAATTGGATGGTCGAAGCTAAAATTCAATTAGAAAGAATATAATATATTGATATTTTAACTTTTGAACATGGATAGTCAATCCGAAGTTGACTGATCGAGTTATGATTATTTGATTGGATACCTCAACCAGTGTAATATTAATCTGATTAATTTAATTATTATTTTATCAAAAAATCCTATGTCAAAATAGATGAAAAAGTAATTTTTTTAAAGAATAATGTGGTAGTAAAGTGAAAAATGCACTAAACTTTGCATGGGCGCAAAGTGATTTTTTAGACCATGGAAAACCCATTTTAATTGGACTTATGATCTAAGTCAAATGATCCAAATCAAATGAATTTCATGTATTATTTAAACAAGTTAAAAGCCATTTAAAGATAATTTGACATTATAATAGCTAAAATTAAATTCAGATTTATAATATAAAGTTAATTTTCAAATATTGAAACGTTTAGTTTAAAATAGTTAACAAATTTTATTTTTTAACTATAATATAAATTAAATCTAAATTTTAATTTTAATTTTAAGCAATATTTTTGAACTTGAATGTTGTAGTCACTATTGAATAAACAATTTGAATTTAATTTTAAAAATAGAAGCTTTTTATTTAAATAAATAATAAAAGTTGGGTTTATAAGTATAGTATAATTTACAATTTAAAATAAGTTAATATATTTGAACTTTCATGTTATTTTAATATTAGATTAACAATTTGAATTGAAATATACTACTCATTTAAACATAAATTTTTTCTTTCTGAAAATTAAATTTGAATTTAATATAAACAATTATAAAGTTTAAGCTCAAATTAAATTTTAAATTCAATTTTATAAAGATTTATTACTTATCAAATTAGCCACTATCTAATTTGGTAAGTAATAAAATTAAATAAAGAAATAAATATTTATTTAAGGTTTATCAAATTTGGCAATTCGCTAATATTTATTTTTCAATATTATCCTTACTTTGATCTTGAATGGTGACCTGTTGAGCAGGTTACTACTATCTAAAAGTCAATCTTGTCCTTAAATATGAACGGCTAGATTTAATTTACCTGGTGTATTGAAATATGTTAGAAATTGGAACGTCGAAAAATAGATTCAGAAATTAATTTAATGCGAGAAAAGAAAAGATAAAGCGAAAAGAAAGACACCGATGTTTACGTGGTTCTAACCACCTACGTCATGCCAAGACGGAGCAAATACTTTATTAATGTCGAAAAGGCGGAGTACAAAGAAGATCTCCCAAAATACCAAAACTTGATTAGATCCGAAACGCCGAAATAAGCAACTCCGAAAAACGGCTTCTCTCTCTCAACGCCGTACGGACACAAGATGATCCTTAATTAGCACACGGCTAATTAGCCGCACATGCTTCTCCACTCGTACGGCTGCAACCTCCAAGAGAATTAATTAGACTTGGGTCTAATTAATATTGCGGCGTCATTAGAGCTTGCCTCTAATTAGCATTGCTACTTCCATACGGATGGACCACCAACATCTCAATTAATTTGCATGGCTCTTAATTTGGTCGCATCGATTAATTTGGCCGTAGCATGTATATATAATACATGTCTCCTAATAAGAGTCTAATTCTAGTTCTACTAGAATTATCCTCCTAAATATAATCCATATATGCCAAATTAAATCCAATCCTAAATAGATTAGGATTTAACTCCAATTTAGATAACTACAAATCTAAACCAAATATTAACAAAATATTTCTCTAAATGAATAGGTTATAGTATTTTTGGATTGTGGATTTGGCCTAATAAATTATCCTTATCTGGCTAACTAAGCTGTGAACTATAATTTCCATGCAATAGTTTCCCTATATAAACATAGCACATTTAGTTTGTATTTTAAGTGTAACTAATAACAAAAACTTATTAGGTGTTTTGAATATGTCGTAATCTTTACAAATAAATATCATTTCTTGCTGCATTTGGTGGTGAATTTACAGTGTAAATTGCAGAAAATATTCTTTATATTTTTCATTTTGAATTTTACCCTCGCAATATTTTGCGATAAATATTACTTGCAACTCCTACGTTATAATGATCACTTAAAAACTATTTCTAAAGATATTTTTGATTCATGATATGCATGATCGATCCGTTTACAAATTATCTGATTCATAGAGTGCGGGTTTATCATACGTACGTAGTTTTATACGCATGCATGCATGGTGATGGTTAAATTTAGTTGTTTTATTCAAACGAAACAGAAAATGTCTACAGTTGTCATGTATATAAACAAACTCGATAATATTACGATTTCGGTTAAGATAATCTAATTTTTTACTTAATTACTTTGAAAAAAATAAAGAAATTTATCTTTATGGCCTGCTATTTTAGATATTGCAAGCATATTTTTTTTAGTTAAAATATAGGTTTTGTAGACCAATCAGAAAATAGATAGGAGATAGAGATTTAACTCATTATATATATAATACAAATTTTTTATCTTATAAATCAAATTAAGATCAGAAGTTACGAAACTTGTTTAAAACATTCATGCAACACCAAAAGATTATTTTGTTATAAATAATTCAATAATAAGTTTTGGACGATTAGATGTGAAAAGGCACCTACTTTATAAAACAATCTGATGCAAAATCTTTAGAATTAAAAAAATAATATCTAATAAAAAAATATTTAATATAATTCTGATTGACCAAAATAACCTTATTGATTTTCAAAAATCTCACCAAATAAACCCAAACTTCTATAGGGTTTGCTAATGGAATTTGGGGTTTAGAAGTATATATTTTGATAATTTAAGAATAAATTAAAAAAGTTTTAAATAGTAATTAGGAGCAAATAAGCAAAATCTCCAAATCTTTAAAACCAGTAAACCACCAACTATTTGATTTTTTCTGGCTACACCATCCCTGTTATTTCTTCTGAGAGGTGATGTTAACCCACAATAACCACCAATGGTAGATCATAATAAGATGCATCAGATAATAAAAAAAGGAAAATTTAGACACTTCATTTTGACATCAATCTATTAACTATGTACAATAACATGAACTCTCTACCAGAATCGAACAATGCCAAGTTGAATTGGGGAAAGTGAAAGCGAGGAAGGGTTTTTCCAAAGATTTTGTTTCCCTCTCCCAATCACGCACTAAGTATTCGCGCATCGACGGCAGAGTAACAGAGCTCAATCATCCCATCCAGATGCTGGAATTTGGGAAAGATCGGTCCAGCCAATCACTTTTGTGGAATCGTTCGACGCCGTACCGACGCAATCAGAGGAAGATTCACAAGGCTCATTGTTGTTGCCCCAGCCAGTGGCCTGCATTTCGGAAAGATCGCTCCGCCTGACCGGATTAGAGCATTGATTTGATGAACTGTCAGCCCACTGTCCCTCGTTCGTAGGCAATTCGCTCGATTCAGATTCATTCGAGGGTGGATTCGGTATGCTTTCGTTACATTCGACTTCGTTGTTAATGTCTTCATCGTTAGATTCTCGTTTTTCTTCATTATATGCACCAAGGTTGGCGTCATGGAAGTCGTGCATTTCTGGTGGAGGAAGAGGACAACCCTGATAGGAACCATTTTCTGCACAGTACCTCAGAAGCTTATCCCAGTGCCAATCCTCCAAAATAGACAAATAACAAATCAGTGCAATTAAAAGACTTCAATTTCGATTACAACAATAAAAGTATCCGCACAATAAGTTCATCCTAAGCTGCTGTTACAGGTTTTCAAATGCAAAATCAGAATAACATGGGTTCTAAGATTAACAAAAGATCCAGCGAATTTTTTATACTATAAAACTAGATGCAACAACTGCTAACCTTCTATGGTCATAATAAATACATTCATAATAAATGTATCGTGCAGTTCACTCATTATTGAATTCCTCAATTTGCATTCGTCTATGAACAAACCATGCTAAAATTTCTTTGTAAAACTAAAAAAATTTGCTCCTGGCGCTCTAATGTAGCAAACTTAAATGTCAGCCAAAACATAGTTATTCAGATCAGATCTTGTACTGTATGACAAGAACAGTTAAATCTCGAAGGATACAATTGGGCCCAGATAAATGCGTAGTGGTTAGATATTGCATGTTAAAAAATTATCGGAAACCTTAGAATACTACCAATACCAACTCATCAATCAATCTATTATTAGTAAGGGCAAAAAAAAAATCACTGCTGGATGTTGAAACTTGAAAGGATGAGCAACTACCTGGGTAATAATGTGAGGATTTCCAACAATAATTAGCAAGGTTTTAGCTCGAGTAATAGCAACATTGAACCTCCTAGGGTTGCTTAAGAACCCCAAATTGTGTACTCGGTCAAAGTCATTATGCTTAACCGTCGACCTCACAGTCGAAATAATTATGATTTCCCTTTCCTGTCCCTGAAATTGCTCGACGCTCCCGACTTTCAAGTCTGGCATCTCAAGCGACTCTAAAGCCTTCTTTAACTTAAGCACTTGCTGCCTATACGGAGCAATAACTCCAATATCGCTCTCACCAAAATCAGAGTTCCTCATCACTTTTCTAATGATTTCGACAACTTTACTAGCCTCAATTCTATTGAACCACGATGGGTTATTACCCTCTCTCTCATCACACCCCTGAATTCCGATAAAAAGAACAGGAAACAACTTATTGGGAAGCTCCAATGAATCATAAATAGATGACTCATTCTCATCTTTACAAGCAATCAATTCACCTTCATAGAAAAGCTTCGAAGGGAGCTCCAGTATTGCGGGGTGGCAACGGTAATTCCTCACCAGCTTCGTCACATAATTTTCATCCCCATTTAAATAATGCTGACATTCAAAGAGCCTCTCAAGGTATGATTGCCCTAAACCATATTTCTCAGCATTTTTTGAATAAATAACCGGACCCAGTTGCATAGGATCTCCCGCTAATACAATTACCGTTTGTTTCACACATAAGTGAGATAAAGGTACCATTGTTTCGGGTTCGGATGCTTGGCCTGCTTCATCCAAGAAAATGTGCGAGAAATGCCCTCGACGAATGCCCTCAGCATATAATAAAGAAGCACTCATATAAGTCGATATTACAATTCTGTACTGTAAAAGGGCATTAACAGGAGGACACAGAAAAACCATATCATCAAAGAAACAAAATCGAAGGAAATCTGGCTTAACATCCTCATATGGGCGGCTCGTCGCATTTAACCTAAAAATCTCATTCTCTCGAACCCTGACATTATCCATTTCAAGAATCTTTTCCAATACATGGTCGGCGGCGCTGTTTGAAGAAGCACAAACGAGAATCCGGGCTTTCTTTCTGCTAGTATAAAGCTGTAAAATTGCTTCTACCAAAGTGATTGTTTTGCCGGTCCCCGGAGGTCCATGAATTAAATAAGGAGGAGATCCTTTGCAACCGAGTATCATACCTACTGAATCCGCTTGCTCTTTGTTTAAATTTGGATTCAACGGTGTAAAAGGAGACCTTTTAATCACCCTTTTGAAAGATGATTGAGAGGGAAACAGAAGCTCAGGCCCTAAATTTGCTGCTGCATCAATAGCTTGATATAGTCTTCTCATGTTGAGCCTGTTGTATGTGAAGCTGACATTGTAAAGGTCTTCGTTTTGACGGCTTAAATGAAAAGCCCGATCGAACCGTAAAAATATTTCGTCAGCCTCAACTCTGTGGATGTAACCCTGGAAAAGAAACCAACAAAATGAGCAGTTTGGATAATGATCAATCCACAACTTTGAACTACGGTTGAATGATGCATCAATCATTCAAAATTATGCACAGATATCGGAAAATTGTGCACAGTTTGGTCTGTTTTAGCAAAACTAGTTTGGATATTTTTCCACAAAAGGGTCTAAAGTAACGCACAAACCTGATAAGTACGGTTATCGGCCAGAGGGTCATCAGTAGCAAGTTGGGCAAGTATATAATCCCCATAAACCAGTGAAGGCCGCCTCTCAGCTAAACCAGGGACGACGAGAGACAAAAATTGGGCGCCCCTTCTCTTCATTGTCACATACTCCATGTCATAAGCTCTCATCGCCTCCTATTAAAAAAAGAGGAAAAAACAATCGTAATTAGCAAACTAAAGAGGGGAGAAAGAAGCGCAAAAAGCCATCAGCTTTTTTTTTTTTCCCCCCCACTTGCTAATGTGATTACCTCCAAGTGAATTTCTTCCATGACAATTAAAGTGCTAAAATTTTTTGCATAATTATCAAAATTCAATTCTTCATCGAGCGCATCAGGAATTTGTTTGCTCTCGACAATTTCACGTATATCTAGAGGAATAGCATATCGAGGAAGCTTGTATTTAAATCCCTTTGCATGTTGTTGAGTTGGACGAGCCCCTGGCACATATTGGTTGCACTCGAACTTCTTCCTTGAGGGCTGCGCTCTTGAATAAGGTTTATTAGAAAATAAAGCCTGTGAAACCGAATCCTCTGCCAAGAGGAATGCCACACGCTCTATTTTCTCATTGCCCAAATCAAAATGAACAACTGAGGTATGTAAACCAATATCTCTTGGCTTACATGAAAGCCAAATCGTAAGAATCTGACCAGGCTGAACTGTGCGGTCTTCCAAACAAGTCGAGCCGACAAAGGCTCGCTTCGCCGCCTCATCAGAATCATGTAACGGGGGTTTCATCACTGACAATAAGTAACTATCCTCAGGGTTTGAAGAGAATATCCTGACGCTCCATAGATCAATCGGTTCATCAGTGGTGTTTTTGATATCAATCGCATCTGCTGCCGTTTCACCAATAAGAGCAGATTGCGGTTTCCCATTAATAAAAGGGAAAGGGAGTGTGATTATTATCGGGCCTTCTTCGAATGGGTCAAAACTGTGTAGTGACTTGTCGTCCTCATAATCCAAGAAGCCAATTTCCGGTTTTTCTCCAATTGTTGAGTACTCTTCGTCCCAATCATTTTGGAACATTGTGCCCATTATGAAGTTAACTTGATAACTCCTGCATAATTAACAAGATTATAGCAATATGTTTTTATTCATTGAGTCCTCTCATAAGAATTAGCTACCGTCAGATAATGTAAAAGGGAGAAGAGAAGCAAATTCACAATTAACAAGAAATAAAAGATAGCTACTCATCAGTCCTCATAAACAGCTCTTTAAAGAAGTTGAACAAAAAAGATTATAGAGGGCATAAGCAAATATTCTCCACGGTGAAAAATAAGCAGTTTAACATGGCCGTAAACACATAAATGAAACTGTTTTTAGACGAAAAGCAAAATGAAAGGAAGAAAAGGAATGTCCACAAAAATTGAGCTTTATTACATCTCCGAAAGGAGACACATTCCTCAAGAAATCATAGTAAAGAAATTCATTGAACCAATGCAATCATATGATCACAATATAGTAAGGCAAAAAAGAATATATTATAACTAAGGTCAAAGGTAGTAAATAATGGCCTAATTATTAAACGCAGCTCTGTTTAAGTACATTGCAAACAAAAAAGATATTTTCCCATAAAAGACCACATCAAAATGATCTTATTACATTCTCGTCATGCTATTTACTTACAGTTAGATATACGGTGATCGCATACAAATTTCGAGTAAAAATAAGAAAGGAAAAGAAAGGGTTTTTGCAGTACAATTTTCCAAATTGCTTCATTTATAACTAAAATATCCTAAAAAAACTTACTGTATCAAACATCCTCTTCTCTTTCAAAGATGAACAGGGTGGAGTCCTCAACAAGCACAAAAATCAGAAAAAAAAATAATACACAAAATTGAAACTCCAATCTATTATATGGGTTTTACTAGTTTCACAAGTACACTCATTTCACATAAAACCCTAGTTTTCCAGTGCTACAAAATGAGGGGAAAAAGCATAAACAATCATAATCTACAATTGAAGT
Organism: Aechmea fasciata; assembly: GCA_025177825.1. NCBI lineage: Eukaryota > Viridiplantae > Streptophyta > Magnoliopsida > Poales > Bromeliaceae > Aechmea > Aechmea fasciata. The sequence continues at coordinate 5,913,508 of CM045935.1, read as the reverse complement.
GCAAAATGCACTAGAATGCACATACCATCCCCAACCAAAATGGCCCCGAAACCCATTTTTCTCATTTTCCCACTCGATTAACACCGAAAATGTGAATATTTAGGATCGTTCGATGCACTGTAAAGCAAAACAACCAACACCCACTTCTCAAAACAATCAAAAACCAAGAATGCGGTAGGTATGAAGCCGATTAGGGGTTAGAATCGGTCACTTTTTGATCGGGAAAAAAACCCCTCAAAATTAGCGATTTACGATGGAAACTGGGATCAAAATGGGAGTATATGAGGCGGAGAACAAACCCGAATCACCAATTTGTTGATTAAAGCGTTCGAAGAAACGATTTTGAGCGCCCCCTTCAGCGTGAGGGCCGAGAAGAGAGAGAGAGAAGTACACAAAAGTGAAGGAGCAAAAAAAAAAAAAAAAAGAGTGAACCTCGTGAAAATGCACTGAGACCCCCCTCCACTATAATAAATTCACATATGACCCCCCAGCTTTATTCAGTACTCCTTTGTAATATTACTTTATGTTGGTTTGTTTTACGGAGCAATATATAATTCAGAAAAATAATTTATATATATTTTTATGAAATATATTTAAAAAAAGAAATTTATTATTAGAGAACCTTCTTACCCAAAGAAAAATAAAAAAAGAAAATTAGAAATTAACAACAATGTAGGCCGTGGACCGTGAGCCGTACGGGGCGAGAGCAGTGCCGTAGACCATGGACCGTAGTCCGTGGACCGTGATATATGGACCTGGGGCCTAGAACCCATGGGCCACGGCTCAAGCCGTAGTCCGTGGACCGTGATCTGAGAACCTTGGTCCTACGCCGTGGGCTAAGAGTTGTTAATTGTTTAATTCAAACTTCTTTTTTTTTTTTTTTTTTTTGGCTTAATATGTAAGATGCCTACGAGCTGTTAATTGTTTATTCAATTTTTTTTTTTACCATAAAGTAGTTGCTAAATTATATGAAACAGCAGTTATTCTTCAAAAACTTACAGCTGTGATTCACCAATGAATTTAATACGTTTTTTAATTAATTAATTAAGGTCTCATTTGGTATCGTTGCATTTTTTTATTTTTTTAAACACTATCCTTTTATTGTTATAATTGGTTAGTTTAAAATGTATCCAACTAAATAATAGATAACAAGTTATTTTAAAACATTTGAAAGCAAAAAAAAGTTATTTTTAAGTTTTTAATTTTTTGTTGCCAAATAAATATTTTGGATGAAAGAATTGCATGCGATTTACATACTATTTACTCTTATACTTTTTTTGTATACAAAATTTTATTTTAAAAAATAAAAGTAAACACGATACAAAATTCTATTTAAAGTTTAGTTAGAGAGTGTTTGTACATTTTTCTCCTATTGACATTTGAGTCAACTCAAATTGTCTTTTAGCCGGGAAATTAAAGACAAATCTCACCTACTCGCACAGATAAGATATAGAGAGGGTGACGTGCCATGACATCGGAATATTTAGTTGTCAAATGCACCAGGTGCACCGTGCATATATGGTGCTGTATCAATCCATAATAGAGCAAAATATTTTAACTAATAACAATCGACAAGTCTAACATTAAAAATTAAATGATTAATTTAAAATTAATTAATATTAATCATTAAGTAGTAAATATGGAGCATGAGTTGAAGAAACAAGACCAGGTGTATGCAATTAATAATTAATTTCCCATTAAATCGTTATTGCATTGTGGCATGTAAATCTCTTTCGCATGCATCCGCCCCGTCCCCTCGCCGCGTACGCACACGTATCGTTCCCATGCACACGCCGCGCTTCATGACCCCACGCCCCCCCACGCCCCCCACCCCCCTTCTCCCTATAAATACCCCCCCCCCCCCCAACGATCTCATTCTCCTCCTCATCCTCACCTTAATTACCACCATAATCTTGTTATCCAAACATGGCTATAAACGGAGGGAAACCCTTAGTTCCCTTCCTCCTCATCCTTTCCATCCTTTTCGTGCTGGTGTTGTCGGCGTACGGGAGAGACGAACCGGAGCAGCGCCTCGAGCGATGCCGCTCCGAATGCAGGGAGGAGCAGCAGCGGCGCCGGTGCGAGCAGCGGTGCCAGGAGGAGTACCGCAGAGAGAAAGAGGGCACCGGTTGGGGTGGAGGATCGGCCGTCGACGGAGTCGACAGAGACCCCCAGCAGGAGCTGAGGGAATGCAAAAAGGAGTGCCGGAGCCGGCAGTTCGATCCGCAGGGCCAGCGTCGGTGCGAGCAGCGGTGCGAGGAACGGTACGGAGAAGAAGGGAGAGGCCAGGAGGGACGGGATCACGAGAGCAGAGATCCTGCAGAGCAGGAGTATGAGGAGTGCAGACAGCAGTGCCGGCAATACCGGCACGGCCGGCAGCAGCAGGAGCTGTGCGAGAGGCGGTGCGAGGAGCGGTACGGAGGAGGGAAAAGCGACGAGCAGGAGAGGGACCCGCAGGAGGAGTTGCGGCGGTGCCAGCAGCGATGCCAGCGGGAGCGACGTGGCTGGCAGGAGCAGCGGGAGTGTCGGAGGGGGTGCGAGCAGCAGTACGGAGAGCGGGACATGGTCGACATAGAGGTGGTGGTGTAGTGGGCGGGTGGTGGCTCTGAAAAGCTCTTCCATGCATGAGCTTGTTGGGTGTGTTCGGAGTTGAATGCGAGAGTCAACTCCGAAAGTTGTAGCTAAGGCCTAAGGAGGCGCTTTCGTAAACTAAATAAATGAAATAAAAAGAGCTGCCTTTGGAATAACATGATGTGTTTTGGACTTTTAATAAAAGAGCAAGAAAGTGTTTAATTAATTAATTAATTAATTGCTTTTAGAAATGAGAATCTGAATTTAAATCTGAAATCTAAAGCTTCAGATGAAGTCTCTTATTCATGTCTACATGCAGAATAATATTACATGCTGATTATTAATTTAATTCATATATATATCAACCATCAAATACATTCCCCCCCCCCTTCAGCAACTTTCAGAAACATGTAGATATAATTAAGGAAAAACTTCAAAAAACCCCTGTGATTTCACACTTTTTCAAAAACCTCCCATGTGGTTTAAAGTGTATCAAGTTAGTGCCATGTGGTTTCTTACTTTATCACTTTAGTACCCTGTAGTTTGAAGTGTATCAATTTAGTACCTTGTGGTTTTGAACTTTATCACTTTAGTACCATGTGGTTTCACACTTTATCACTTTAGTACCTTATAATTTAAAAAACTACAGGATACTAATTTGATACAAAATTAAAACCACAGGGTGCTAAAGTGATAAAGTGCAAAACCATAGAGTATTAACTTGATACACTTCAAATCACAGGGTACTAAAGTGATAAAGTAAGAAACTACAGGGTACTAATTTGATACACTTTAAACCACAGAGGGAGTTTTTGAAAAAATATGAAAAACCACAGGGGGGGTTTTTGAAATTTTTTTTATAATTAATATGGCCCGTCTCGTCAGATTTGAACGTCTCGTCAGATTTGAACGGGTTCGATGAACAGAGAGACGATCCTATCTTTTGTTTCTCCCTCTGGAGATCCATATATACCCATCTCCACGAATGTAAAAGCTGTACGCTGCCCGCGGGAAGTTCATGGCGATGTCTGCGAAGTTTTCGTTGAAAGCCGAGTCCACTCGGCGCGCTCCGTTTAATTTTTTCCAGCAGTCACAAATCAGTTCTTTTATGCGTTCACGGGCTGCAGGCTCCGTGATCCCTTCGTGGTGCATGCAGCAGCGGATGGATTTCGCGACATCGCCTCGCTGGTGCTCAGGCTAAATCGTTCAAAAATTAATATAACAGTTATTTAACATTGTTATGTAAATTGTATTTTCAATTAGAGCTGATATATGTACTTAACCTACTTTGGATGTACCGAGATCATTGTAGAGTCGGAAAAGCATCGATGACCACCGCACGATTTCCGGATAATCATGGAAGATATCTAGATCTTCTTGAGTCGTATCTGGGCTGAGACAATAAGCATGGCGTAGAACAACATGACCAGCTGTAGATATCCTTCCATTTTCCAAGTACTCCTTCAGTGTTGGTATGTAGTTTTTGTTGTACCATTTTGCTTCCACCAAAAACGCTTTGCATAGATCCGTCCACTGTATCAATTACCATTTATGCTTTTTTTAATTTGTTAGAGGGTTTTTGTGAAAGTAATCTATTTTCAGAGTTCGGCTATTACAGTACAGTTGTGATAGTACCAATTAAGCGCTTAATACTATCGAATTTTCTACCATTAAATTTATCCTTTCATCATTTTCACTTATTATATAGATTATACTATTCAATTAACGACCCACTTAATCCTGAGGGACCGCTATCATCTTAATCACACATACTTTTATCCAACGGCTAAAAACTCGATAGTACAAAATGCCCGATACTATTGATAGTATAATAGCATAATTCCTATTTTCATACAAGATCCTAAATTTTTAAGCCTTTTTGCCTGTTGGGGGACTACTCTAGTATAAAAGTAGTGTTTTTTCTCGGCTGTTTAATTGGATGGTCATTGTATTTTCTGCGGAGTGTTAAAAACTAACGGTTATACTCTTTGAATTCACTATTAATTCATCTAAAATATATTAACCATTCGGCTCCTTGTTTGCTAACATAATTTGCAATTTTGACAAAAAAAAAAAGAAGCTAAATATAATACTTCTAAAATTGACCGTACGTATAATACATCAAAACTATAAAAATAGCTTAAAATAAGATTTTAACTTTGTCTGTCACCATTTTTTCAACTATATATACTGTTATATATGTTGGATATATTGTTATTGGATATAATGTTATTGGATATACCGTTATAATATAATTCAAATATTATGGCCTAGTTTGGTATGGAGGTGTATCTAACGCTATTAGATAAAATGAAGTTGTAGAAAAAGCATATAGGGATATGCTTCTGCGTTCTCCAGTGGGAACGCAGAAAATATATCGTAACTGACTCATCGTGATATGCGGAACGCAATATTACGTACGGAAACAAACAGGGTATTTTCCCAACGTACTTTCTCACCGCACGTAACGCGATCTCCCCGCGATACCAAACGAAGCCTATGTTCACATACAAGCCCAATAGGTGAAAGCGTATTAAGGCCCATATTAACTGGAGCCCAATAGCTTATTTTAAATTCTAGGGTTTCCCTACGCTGGAGGTAACACTGTTGAGCGTTCCAAACTTGACGTCTCATGTAATACTTCAAGCCCCCAAAAACACCCTACTCTCTAAAACAATAACCTCCAACTAGTATATACGCCAGCTATGTATTTTTTATTATATCCTTTGTTGTGTAATAGAGTGCCCTCACTAGAAGTAAATTTCATATGCATATCAAATTTAAATAGTAATTAAACTGCACTAAAGAGATAAAAATCATATACTTTTTGCATCGAGTATATATAGATTAATTCTACAGAAAGATGTGCTCTGTCGATAATTTTGAAAGAAAACCTAGAAAATTATATTAATATATAGGGGCAATTGCTTATATATCCCTGAAAAGTTCTCGATTTTTTGATTTACCCCTATTAGAAGGCTAATATTGAAAATACTCCTCCTACGTTCCAACCTATTTCTAATATACCCTTAGAATTAAAATCTGTTAAGTAACTCTGTTATCTCTGTAAAATTACTATTTTGCCCTTTTCAAATATACCCTTCTACCATCACTGTCTTTCTTATTTGCCCTTAAAGTCAAGGGCATAAAAGTATTTCGACTTTTGGTCTTTTTCAATATACCCCTCTACCGTCACCAACCTTTCTTATTTGCCCTTAAGTTAAGGGCAAAATTGGTATTTTAATTTTTTTTAACTGTAGTAGATATTTAACTCACGTTTAACCCAGATTAACTTAACAGGAGATAACTGCGGGGGTATTTTGCATTAACGGTGGAACGTATGAGGGGCATTTTAGAAAGAAAAAAAAAATAGGAGTAGATCGAATATTTTCAGACGCATAAGGGGTATATAGGCAATTATCCCTAATATATATAAGAGATAAAATATTGGGTATTAAGATAGATAAATGAAAGAGGTGAAGCGAAATAAGAGTAAGAATTCTTTTACCGCTCTTTTTAGGAGTGGAAGGATGTTGAGGCCTTTCGCTCTCATCGTCTCGTAAGCTAAATCATTTGTTGTGTTGAAGAGCGCTAAGAAACAGAGCTTCATATACTCGGGCAATTGCTTAATATCAAGTGCATTCCATCTATAAAAGCCACAACAAATATATATGAATATCATAAACTTTTTAGGTCACAAAAAATATTTAAACTTTTTTGGTGAGTTCTTAATTATGCAAAGAACGTATATATAGTTTTCAAGGTGTCGTATGTCCGTACAAAGCAACTTAACTTCAAATTAAATGATGTTTGTGCAATTTTATTTGCGTATCTTCATGGAAATATGTCTCGATTTGTAGCAGTAAAACTGATAAAAAAAAGTTGCATATATGGACCTGTCTACTGCTTCTGTGAAAAGCTCGAGCTCATCGAGGGAGCCGTAGACATCGTAGACATCATCGATTGCTGTTACGAGAGAGGTAGCCTTTGTTTGCGCTAGCCTAAACATCGAATACTTCGGCTCGAAAGCGAAACTGACAGAAAATAAATAGTCCTCCATTAATCTATCTCTACTGAAGGGAAGCTTCTCCCATAATCCCAGATTGGACCACCATCTGAAATTTTCAAATATTTTCATCCTAATTAGAAGCTATATTCATATATACTAAAAATATTATTTAATTTCACGTACATTTGTGTTGCAATGGATAGCATATATATTGAAATTGAATCAATTATATTATAAATTTGTTAAAGTTAGCTTAGTTTGATTGGTTAATTGTCAAAATAAGCTTGCTAACCCTTTTAATTTAGTGTAAAGTTTCGAGGGTTCTGTCAAGTGATAGCTTTGAACAGAGCCATGCATCTTGCACGTACGTACGTATATGCGTGTTGAATATTCATGTACCTTGACACATCCTTGAGCTCTTCCTTGTACAAGTTTTGAACCACATTGAAGTCCAACTTCGCGAACTCAAGTAGAACAGGCCTCATCTTCCCTTCTTTCTCATATGCATTGATGAATCATCTCGTGTGCAATCTCTGCACGCGCCAATGTAGTGGTTGCTCCAACGCACGTACCACATAATCTTCTAACTTTTGGTTATCATGCGTTGAATATAATAAGAAATCATTGAGGTGTCGAATTGCGAAACTCTGAGCCTCAATCAATGTATCTTCTTCTTCCCGCCAAATAAGAAGCCTCGTACAAACTCAACAAACTTTTAATTTGATCGCTCAAGTTGGATTTGAAGTTGCCCTTCTCATCTTTAAACCTGTCAAAAATATCTGCAACTAGGGCATGCGCGTTAAAAAAAAAAATACTCTCGCTTGTAGCACATTGACATTAATTTATTTGTTCGGCAGTAATATGTAAATAAATTAATAAGGGATTACTAATTAGGAACCGAATTAATTATATTATTACCTTGTGAAACTCTAAATCCATGTCCTCTAAGAAGCCTAAATAAGAGTGCGATTATGTAGGCATTATCCTTCATCTCCACGCATATGTCGTCTAATTTACTAAATATAGAGTCCAACGCATATTTTATCTCCTTCTCAAAGTGATAAGCAATCCCGAGTTGTTGTAGTGCATCAATGAGCTCAAGCTTATCATCAACAACCATTGTTTCCTCGTTTATCATACGCCCCACTTCCTCCTTCAACTCGTCCACCCTCTTTGTGTCTCGCTCCTACGTACGTTACAAATTGTGGACCGCCCCATCATTTGCAAATTTAATTAATTTCACGAAAAGAAAGAATTAATACAAGTAATTGACTTCCTTTTTCTTTTGTTTTTATCTAACAATAAATGATCGATATAGCAGAGACTTGGGGAATAGAAGATGATGAGTGGTTGCTAGCTAGCACTACACCTCAAATGGAGTTGTACATTAAGCACCGTTTGGCTAGGAGATAGGAATAGGAATAGGCCCTTATCCCCCCTTTATACTCAAACGCTAATATTTTACCGGAGAAGAATAGTAATTCTTGGTTATCCCCACCACACTTCTATTTTTTATATAAAACTATCTAATATTTTTTTTATTCTCGGGAACAACTCAATTTTCATCCAAACGCTATTTTTCATTCACCTGCATGCATTATCACTTTCTATTTTTTTTAATATAAAATTTCAAAAAAAAAAAAAAAAAAAAACCCTCCAAGAGAAGGATTACAATCCTTGAATTAAAAATTACGGACTTACATCCTTTTTTGAGCTTATGGACTTGACATTTCTTAGAACCTTATATTGCATGCAGTAGTTAGAAAGCAGAAATGACAGCGATCGAGTTTCAAAAATATTTAGAAAGTTTTGAGTTTTGAGTACGCCGAATTAGGGGTGTAATCTGAGCCGTACCGAACCGGCAGGTACCAGAGTTTTTTGTCCAAAACGGGCCACAAGGTGGCCCGGCCTTGAAATTTAGGCCCGGCCTATCTGGCCCACCTTTGGTCGGACTGATCTCTGGGCCAGCACAGCCAACGGACCAAACCGGGTCAGGCCGTGCCGGGCGACGGGCGGGTCCATTTAAGTATATTTTCATTTTTTTTTATTTTACTTTATTTTTTTAAAAAAATTCAATTTACTTTATTAAATATATTCATTTTTTTATTAAATAAATAAGTTTTAAATGGCTTTGTTTTAAAAATTAAAATTAAAATTTGAATAGTTTAAATTAGTTTTCGAAGAAGAATAGAAATATCCTGCAAAATTATATTGAATTAGTCTTGAACGAGAAAGTTTAATATATAACAGTTACATCTTATCATCTATATCTAGTCAATAAGTGCAATTTCTTTTTTGAAAAAAACCATGATAGAATGGGTGACATACAATCTATAAATATTTTTAGTATCCCTACTCACATGCATGATAAAATTGAATAGCAGTACTAATAAATGAAGCAAAAGAGAAAGAAATAATCCTTTCTCAATAAAAAAAAAGAAGAAAAAAGAATAAGAAGAAGAAGAAAGAGGGAACGAGTCTATGACCTCACAGAATATATAGAAAGAGTAGGGTTACGTATGTAGCCTGTAGCAACTAAAAGATCAAACTTCGTTAGAAATAATCAAGAAAATGAAATACAAAGTGTACAATCTAAGCTGGGTTTGCACTTTGTGCGACTCTTTATCCAAAAATTATAGGGTTTACTAATCCCTTTTTCACTTTTAAGTTTGAAAAAAAATAATAAGACTTATAGAAAGAATGTGGCTTTTAATTAGATTAAAATTACCTGTAATATTAATTATAATTCAAAGTATATAGGTTCTAGATCTAGCATTGCTCATGAAGAAGTAGTTTTTATTACGTACTACAACATCAGGGGCGCTCGTCAGTGACTGTATATAATTGTTGTGCCATAAACTCGGCTTATAGTCCGCCGATCGGCGCATGGCGCAGGTACGCACACCTCTGCGCCGAGGAAATGATAAGTCGTTGATCGGGGATCGGACAGTCGGGAGCTCCCGTCGGAGCCACCGGTCCGGAGAGCTGAGCACGATGGATGGTGCAGGGGATGGTGATGATGCAAGGTGGAGGGCCATTTTGATTGATTTTGTTTGCTTAATTGCTCTCTCTCTCTCTCTCTTTATATATATATATATATATATATATATATATATATATATATATATATATATATATATATATATATATATATATATATATATATATATATATGAACTATGCTATTAATAACACCAAGTCATCTACTAAGTTTTCGGCCATTGAGAGATGTGCGGTTAGGATGATGTGATGATGTGTGCGCTTAGTAAGCTTGAATAGTATGATCTAACGGATTAAAATGATCAAAATGATAGATCTAACGGTAAAAAATTTGGTAGCACCAAGACTTACGTCTATTAATAAGCATAGCCCGTCCATTTCACTCTCGTTGTAATTATACATATGCACGTTTGTTTATATCCTAAATAATGTACATTTATTTTCTTAAAATAATATTTAATATATTTTTAAAAACCTCAGAAATATATACTATATTTTTGACTGACTAAAATATTTTTAAATTTTCAAAAGATTTTTAAAATATTTTCAAAGACTTGATATTTTTTATTTTTAGAACAAGATAATATACTAAACGCTTCATTCATTGAAAAAGTGAACTAAGCAGTATGGATGAAGCATCACAGACCTCGAAAAGGGCGGAAAAAAAAAGACTGAACATTTCATTAATAGCATTAGATTTTATAGAAATATATTTTGAATATAGAAGGCATATTTGACATCTCCTACATTCTTTACCGTTTTAATCATGAAAATGGTAAAAATACTATTTTGTATTGTCTTATATATTTTTTTTTAAAAAAAATCCACTACTCGGTTTGTTTATTTTATTTAAAAATAAAAATAGTTGAAAATGTGAATCAACTAGGATTGAAACTTGGGTCTCGGATATCAACCATTAAACTCTTTGCTACTTACTTTAGAGACGATCAGTCTCAACTATCCTAGTTAATTTTATAACTTTATGGCAAAATAAATAAAACCACAAATGCTAAATGCAATTTTTTGAAACCAAGATAGCAAAGTAAAAATAAGTGTTATATCGCAGAAAAATAAATAAAAATTTATCGTCTATAAATAAATATATTATCTTAAAAATAAATTATTATTATAAAATTTTCAAGCCTGCTACAATTTCTAACGAATAAAGGGAATTGCTAAATTTCTAATCGAAAAAGAATTAAAATCCTACAATCCTTCACCCTAAAATTCACCCTTTTAAATTTTGGTATTAGGATAAAATGGGAATGTACGTACAGAACCGTTTGGTTAGGAGATAGGAATAGGAATAGACCCTTATCCCCCTTTATATTCAAACGCTAATTTTTTATCCGAAAATAGTAGTTCTCAGTTATTCCCACCAATACATTCATTTTCTATATAAAACTACCTAATACTTTTTTTATCCTCGGGAACAACTCAAAAAGTTATTTCAAAGTGGCAAGTGGCAACGGATTTTCTGTCACTAACTGTCCCTAGAGCAAGTGGCAACGGATTTTCTGTCACTAACTGTCCCTAGAGCAAGTGGCAACTTTGAAATAATACTATCTCCGCTTTATTTTCGAACCAAACGTGGCATAAGATCATAGGTGTGAAATATACGCATCCTTTTAGAATGCATGCATGGCGAGCATTCGTGTTTAGAAAAAAAGCCAAGAAACGTCGATGTTGAAGTGGGAGAGATCCACACATAATTCCCTTATTAGTGCTATAAAATTATTCATTGAGAAAAATTTTACACAGCAGCTCTCGAGGAGTAGCAAAGAAGAAGTGTTTCAGCATTTTAGTGATTGATGCTGGCATGGCGTCGTCTGTAGGTACGTAAATCGGGCCGGGTCGGGTCGGGCCGCACTCGATATGGCTTTAAGCCGAACTGCAGCACGGCACTGGTACTGTAGCACCTATGCCGGCTCCATCGTGCTGGGCCTATCTCCTTAGGCATGACGATTCGGTACGGCCTATCCCGAAATAGGTCTGGGCCGTAGCAGGCCGATGAGAGACCCGCAGCCCCGCGCGGCACGACTCGCTTGGGCTGTGCCAGCCGGGCATGCACGGCACGAACCTCTTGGCCCAAGGCAACTTGCAGTGGCAAAATTTTTTATTTTTTAAAAAAATTAAAAATAAAAATTTAAAGTACCGGCCCGGAGCACGACCCGGCTCCTACGTACCTTCCGTGTCGAAGGCTTGTTAGCTCCGGGCCGGCGACTGCTGACCAGGATGTAAAGCCGGGTCGGGCTCGGCCGACTCCTAGCCCGTTTTAGCCCGACTAATGTGCCCTAGCCGTACAGGTGGGACAAAAAAATGCACAATGCCCTCTCAACTACACGATAGTTTGAACCAACCTCTTAGTTACAACTTGAATTCAAAATTTCTAATATGAATTTAAATTTAATTTTAATTTTAATTTTTACGTCTGTATTTAAATATAAATCCAAAACTTAAATTTTAAGTTTAAAACAAAGTCAAAACCTAAATTTAAATTTAAAATTTAAAATGTAAATTTTAAAATCAGATTTTATATTTAAATTGATATTTTGATTCCGTATCGAAACTTATATTTGAAATGTAAATTTAGATTCAGACTTGAATTTGAATTTGAAATTAAATTCGAAATCTACATTTAAATTTAAATTTTATTTTCAAAAAATCTAAATTTGATTTTAAATTCTAATCAAAATTAAAATTAAAATTCAAAATTTGAATCCAAAATTAAATTTATAGAGTTAATTATGAAAATTTCCTACCCAATGTCTTAAAAATATCCCTTTTAGTCCAATTGACTGCTAGAGTGATTGTTTGCATGGCATCACGTAAGGTCGCGAGCTTCAGTTTGAAGGAAAAGATTTATTTGAGATAAGGATAAAGTGTAAGGGGAACAAAAATTTTGTAGGCACTGTTCCCAAACTAATAGTTTGGAGACGTTGTGGATGGGTGTCACGTGGCCCATCCAATAACCACCCATGAAAGAAAAAAAAAGAGTTGTTCTATATTTTGAGAGAGAGAGAGAAGTAGAGGAAGTGAAAGGGCGGCCCTTGGATGGGCCACGTGGCGCCCATTCATGCAGTCTCTAAACTATTTAGTTTGGGGAAGGTGCTCACAAAATTTTTGTCCGTATAGGAGGGACAGCGAGTAAAGAGCGGGAAGGGTTCTTATAATCTATATCTATACATATACATGTATATTATTTTTCATAAGCTTTTGTCATGTGACGGTATCATAATTTTTCCTCAAAATTCAATTCTTTAATCATTGGGACTGCTTGCTTTCTTTGTAATGTTTGTCTCTTCACTTTTTCGTCTTATTAATTTTTTTCTTGTAACGTATGTCTCTTCGATTTTTTTTCTCATTAATTCTTTTTCCGTAACGCATACTCGGCTTTCCGTCTCATTAATTTCTTTTCTATAATTTTGTTGCTTCGACTTCCCGCCTCATTAGTTTTTATTTTCTAGAGGAGCTCGTAGGCACGACATACGGTGTCCTCGATAACGATCTTGTCTATTACGTCTGCTCCAATCTCAAGCCCCGCAAGTGCGCTGCCCTCGCCCTCGCTATTAACGTCGGGTGATTCGAACTCTACCTCTAGCCTCCAACCCTCCTCCGTCGATCTCGATCACTTAAATTTATAATGCATAGTTATGTAAATGGTATATATCCCTCTTCTCTAATGGCCTCGAGAACGAGAAGTATCGGCTAAGATATGAACTTGCTGAAAAGGGATTGAAGGCACTGTGGTACTTCATGAAATCGTCGATGATAATAAAGAATGACTTAAATACGGGTACAAAGGAGTCCGATTTCTATATAACAATTTTTTTCTCCTATAGTTTTTTTTTTATCTTTCGTTGTTTTTCATTGAATTATAATTCGATTCTAAAAATTTTAAAATATTTTTTATGTTATTAAATTTAATCAAATATGATTATATCTGCCGCATCGCGCGGGTTCATACACTAGTTAGAGAAATATTACTTTTACAACTTACAGACCAAGCTGAATTGTTTTATTACTTTTAATAGGTAACAAATTTACCTAAACATATATAGGGGTGAATATGGATGGGAGGAGTGACGCCTCAAGAGGACCGTGGGGAAGAGGAGAGAGAGAGAGAGAGAGAGGATTAGCAACGCTGTCGATGGCCCGGCCCGGCATGGCCCTGCTTGGATTTGCAGCCGGGCCGGGCCCCTTTAATTTTTCTACTTTATTTTTTACAGGTTTTGAAAATGTAAAAGATGAAAATTAGTTTTAATAACTGATAGTTGGTCCAAACAAAATTAAAAGTTGTAAGAATAAAGATATTATAATAAAACTTATTTACAGAATTTTAAAATTTCTAGAAATTTTAAAAGTTTTGGAAAATATTTCGGTTCATTGGACCAAAACGCATTTCCCAAGGTCTACCAATGGCCTAGGCTCGCTTCATGCCGTGCCGCGCCGTGCCGATGGTTCTGAAGGAAGCGGCAGAGGACGGCCCGATGTAGCGGGCCAGGCCGGCCCGGCATACTGTACAAACAGGGCCGCTCCAGCCCGGCCCGAGATATTCCTGGGCCGTCCGGCCCGTTTGACATCCCTAGGCACGAATGGGCAGTCAACTCCAAATATTGTAGTTAAGCAGTTTTGGTATAATAAATTGAAAAAAAAAAAAAGAAGAGCTGCCTTAGAACGTAAATAACGTGTCGAGATCATAATTAGGGAATTCACGAATTATTCAAAAATTATTAAAAGTCTGAATAAAACGGCCCGTATACGATTTATTTCTAAAAAATCAAAATAATATGCGAAATTTTGGATTAGATTTATTATTTGCGAATAATTCACGTATGCGGAACTATTCGGCCACAAAAATGTGCAAATTTTTTAGATAAAATTTCTTTCCGAATCATTCGATCGTGAATTATTGAAAAACTTCATAAACTTCGAAATATATGGATCATGAAAAAGATGAAGATGGAGACAAAAATAAAATTTGCTATTACTTTTTTTGCTTAATCTATTTTATTTTTTAGTTGTTTTTTTTTTTTTATTTTAAGAATTTATAACTATATATGCTAGTTGCATAAATCTAGAAAAAAAAGAAACATAGTTTAATAGCCAAATTTTTTATCCCAAATTGTTAATCGGTGAATGTATAATATTCGTATAAATTGCGTATCCAAATAATTGGCAAATTTGTTTTTTAAGCCGTATTTTTCAACAAATTCAAAAGTGGATATAAGAATTTTATTCGAATTATATCCGTACCAAATGTTTGCCGAATCTGAATTAGCTAACTATGGTGAGATAGCTTCCTTTGGGACTTAATAAAGAGCAAGTGTTTTAGAAATGGAAATCTGAATTTAAATATGAGACCTTAAAGCTTCAGAAATTAAATTAAATACCATATTCATAATATCAGCATGCAGATCATTACTTTTGGTGAACAAAATAAAATGTCAAATGCCACCACTTCCTACACCAATTAACTATCACATCAAAACACATCAAGCACATCAAATACACACACCCCTGCTCATGATCATCAGCAACTTCAACCGCGCATGTAGATATTGTATGGCCCGCCTCATCAAATTTGAACAGGTTCGATCAACAAAGAGATGATCATATCTTTTGTTTCTTTCTCTGGAGATCCAAACCCATCTCCATGAATGTAAAAGCTATGCACTGTCCGCGGCATGTTCATGGCAATATTTGCGAAGTTTTTGTTGAAAGCGGAGTCCAGTCGGCGCGCTCCGTTTAATTTTTTCCAGCAGTCATAAATCAGATCTTTTATGCGTTCACGGGCTGCAGGCTCCGTGATCCCTTCGTGGTGCATGCAGCAGTGGATGGATTTCGCTACATCGCCTCGCTGGTGCTCAGACTGAATCGTTCAAAAATATAACAGTTATTTAACATTGTTATGTAGATTGTATTTTCAATTAATTAGAGCTGATGTACTTAACCTACTTTGGATGTACCGAGATCATTGTAGAGACGGAGAAGCATCGATGACCATCGAACGATTTCCGGATAATCATGGAAGATATCTAGATCTTCTTGAGTCGTATCTGGGCCAAGACAATAAGCATAACATAGAATAACAGGGCTACCTACAGATATCCATCCATTTTCCAAGTACTCCTTCAGTGTTGGTATGTAGTTTTTGTTGTACCATTTTGCTTCCACCAAATATGCTTTGCATTGAACTGTCAACTGTATCAATTAACCATATATGCTTTTTAAATTTGTTAGAAGGTTTTCGTAAAAATAATCTACTTTTGTACATGTTCATAATTAAATTTTTATGCCTTTTATATAAATTCCCTTAGTAGAGGGCTGTTGGGAAACTCTACAACTTTTTAATTGTATTTTTTTACTCTAGAATTCATATATTTTAGTGCAACAATATTATTCCGGTATAGAAATACTTTATTTTTTGACTGTTTAATTGGATAGTGATTGCATTTTCATCTGAAGGCTAAAAATTATTTGTGTTATACTCTTTGAATTCAAAACAGAAAGTCGTAATTAAACATTCGGCTCGATGTTTGCTAACATAATTTGCAATTTTGGCAAATTTTTTTTTAAAGCTATAAGAAATACATCTAAAATTAACTGTATAATACATCTAAAATAGATTCGACAAAAAAAAAGTTTAAAATTAGATTTTAACTTTGTCTATCTCCATTTTTCAACGATTGATATGCCGTAGCGCGTTGTATATGCGTCACCTATGCATTTTTTTATTACAACCATATCCTTCGTTGTGTAATAGCTAGAGTGCCCTCACTGGAAGTAAATCTTATATGTATATCAAATTTAAATAGTAATTAAACTGCACTGAAGAGATAAAAATCATATAGTTTTTGCATCGAGCATATATAGATTCTACAGAAAGATGTGTTCAGTCCATAATTTTGAAAGAGAACCTAGAAAACCTAGAAAATTATATTAAGAGATAAAATGTTAGGTATTAAGATAAATAAATCAAATAGGTGAAGCAAAATAAGAGAATAAAATATTTTTTACCGCTCTTTTTAGGAATGGAAGGATAATGAGTCCTTTCTCTCTCATCGTCTCATAAGCAAAATCATTTGTTGTGTTGAAGAGTGCTAAGAAGCATATTCTCATATACTCGGGCAGTTGCTTAATATCAAGTGCATCCCATCTATAAAAGCCAGTGCAAAGATATAGGAATATCATAAATATTTTAGGTCACAAACAATATTTAAAGTTTTTGGGAGTTCGCATGCAAAGAACGTTTAGGGTGTGTTTAGTTCCACGTAAAACTGTGAAAAAAAAAAATTTCGGTGGAAAAAAGTTTTACGTCGTTTGTGTTTGGTTTGTAGGAAAAGAAAAGTAGTTTTTCATGACAGTTGTTTGGTTGAAAAAAAAGAAATGTAGATAAAAACTATTTAATATATTTGTTATTATATATATATTATTAATATATTATAATTATTATATATATTTTCTCTAATTATATATATTCTATATTATTAATATATAATAATTATCATAATATATTTATTTATTATAATTTATATTTATAAATAAAATATTATATAATAATATCTTTATATAAAAATAAAATACTATAAATAATAAATAAATAAATATTTATAAATAAAATTATATATATATATATATATATATATATATATATATATATATATATATATATATATATATATATATATATATATATATATATATATATATATAAAACCAGAGGGAGGTCCATGGTTAGGGGTGTAAAACGGGCTGGGCGGTACGTAGGCCGCCCGGCCCGGCACGACCTCGGGCCGTGCTAAACCACGGCACGGGTACTGTAGCACCCGTGCCGGGCCGGGCCGGTCTGAGGCTCTGGGCCGTGCTGGGCTAGTATTTTATAGCCCGACGGTCCGGCACGGCCCGGCCGTGCCGGGCCGAGGGTAGACGGGCGGCCCGGCACGGCCCGCTTGGGCCGTGCCTGGGCCAGCCCGGCCCGCACCTGGCCCGCACCCCATGGCCCAATTGCCTTGGGCCATGGGGTCTAAGCTCCTGGGGAGGAGGGCCGAGCCCTCCTTCCCAGGAGCTCCCCTTCCCAAGGTCTGCCTTGGGAAGACTTTTGGTCCAATGGACCAAAGACTTTTTGGTCCATTGGACCAAAAGTCTATAACATTTTTTTTTTAAAAAATAAATAAATAATACAAATTTATTTATTTTTTTAAAAAATTAAATATTTATTTTAGTATAATTATTTTTATAATTTTTTAAAGTTTTAATTAAAATATTAATTTAAATAAATATATTTCATAGTAAATTTTTTAAAAAAATTTAAAAAATAAATTCTTTGTAGGCCGGCCCGAAGCCCGGCCCGGCCCGGCACGGCCCGTGCCCTCCGGGCCAAGGGCCGGGCCGGGCCAGAGGCTTGGTAAAATGGGTCCGGCACGGCACGGCCCGAATTTAAATCCGGGCCGGGCCGGGCCAGACCCTAGCCAGACTTGGCCCGAAAAATGTGGGCCGTGCCGGCCCGGCACGGCCCACATTACACCCCTATCCATGGTAGACCTCCCTCTTTGCGGTCCACGAGGCAATGGACCGCGCGTGCGCCCGCTGCCCCCTTCCACGCCCAACGCCGCGATTCTTCTCTCGTTTTTGTTTCTGTTTTCGAGCGGAAAATGAAAACGAGTATTTTTTTGAGAATACGTAAAACAACTTTTCCGAAAAAAATTTTACGAGCAAACAAACGCTGGATTTTTACTTTTCTGCTAATTTTTTTTTCAAGCCCATTTTACAGGGAACCAAACACCGCATTAGCTTTCAAGGGTCATACATACAAAGCAACTTAACTTCAAATGTTATTTGTGCAATTTAATTTATGTATCTTTGCAAAAATGTCTTAATTTGAAGAAGTAAAACTGAGTAAAAGAGTTGCATATATATATATGGACCTGTCTACTGCTTTAGTGAAAAGCTCGAGCTCATCGAGAGAGCCGTAAATGTCGTAGACATCATCGATTGCCGTAATGAGACAGTCAATCTTTGTTTGTGCCAGCCTGAAGGTTGAATATTTCGGCTCAAAAGCGCAACCAACAGACCATAAATAGTTCTCCGCCAATCTATCTCTACTGAAAGGAAGTTTCTCCCACAAGCCTAGATTGGACCACCATCTGAAATTTTCAAATATTTTCATCTTAATTAGAAGCTATATATATATATATATATATATATATATATATATATATATATATATATATATATATATATATATATATATATATATATATATATATATATATATATATATATATATATATATATATATATATATACTAATAATGTTATTAATTTTCACGTACATATCATGTGCTGCAATGGATAACATATATATTGAAATTAAATCAAATATAATATAAATATGTTAAAGCTAGGTTGGTTTGATTAAGTTGTTAAGTGGAAATAAGCTTGCTAACCCTTCTAATTTAAAGTTTTGAGGGTTAGATCAAGTTAAAGCTTTGAACAAAGTCATCTCACGTGTGTGTGCGCGCGCGTGCATATTGAATATACATATACCTTGACACGCATATTGAATATACATATACCTTGACACTTCCTTGAGCTCTCTCTTGTACATGTTTTGAAGCACATTGAAGTCCAACTTCGCGAACTCGAGAAGTAGAGGCCTCATCTTCTCTTCTTTCTCATACGCGTCGATAAACCATCTCGTGTGCAATCTCTCCATGCGCCATTGTAGTGGTTGCTCTAATACATGGGCCACATAATCTCTTAACTCATGATTATCATGTGATGAATTTAATAAGAAATCATTGAGGTGCCGAATCGTAAAATTCTTAGCCTCATTCAATGTATCTTCTCCTTCAGCTGCCAGATAAGAAGCCTCGTACAAACTCAACAAACTTTTAATTTGATTAGTCAAGTTGGATTTGAAGCTGCCTTTCTCATCTTTAAACTGATCAAAAATATCTGCAACATATATAGGTATGTATAATTCGTTAAAAAGGTGTGGTTCGTTAAAATAGTCGTTAGTATCACGTTGACATTTATTTGTTCGACAGATAATTAATGTCTAAATTAATTAACAAAGGATTAACGATTAGGAACCGAATTAATTATATTATTACGTACCTTGTGAAACTACAAATCCATGTCCTCTAAGAAGCCTGAATAAGAGTGCGATTATGTAGGCATTATCCTTCGTCTCCACGCATATGTCATCTAATCTGCTAAATATAGAGTCCAATGCATATTTTATCTCCTCCTCAAAGTGATAAGCAATCCCGAGTTGTTGTATAACATCAATGAGCTCAAGCTTATCAACAACCACCACTGCTTCCTCACTTATCATACGCCTCACTTCCTCCTTCAACTCGTCCAATCTCTTCGCGTCTCGCTCCTACGTTACAAATTGTGGAGCGCTCCATCGATCATTTGCAAATTTAATTAATTTCACGAGAAGAAATGATACAAGTAATTGACCTCTTTTTCTTTTAGTTTATTGGTAGTGATATAGCAGAGAATTGGAGGAATAGAAAATGATCGAGGGCATGTATGATTTGCGATTGGAATAAAAATGAAAAATATAATTGAATTACTTTGGTATGGGACGCCAATCCGGTATTCAAAGCCGGTTTGGATTATAAATGAATTTGTTCATTTCCATTTCAGAGTAGAATACTAGTTGGAATCGGATTCCTTTATAACAAACAATAATTATTGGAATTAATGAATTCCATTCTAATTACATAGTTTAAAATTGATGAACCAAACATGCCCTTAGTGGTTGTTAGCCCTACACCTCAAATGGAGTCGTAATTAATCTTACAACTTCATCATCCAAGGTCAACTTTTTCTTTACTTGCATTATCACTTTCTATTTTTTAATGCTAAAAATTCAGAAACAGATTTTAAACCTTAAAGAGAAATAATCAAGAGATAATGAAGAAAGAGAAATATTAAGCCTACGACACCAAAGGGTTCGTAATCTGTACAACTACTTATCCAAAAATTATTGGGTTTACTAGCCCACTTTTTTATTTGTTACTTTTTTTTAAAAAAAAGACTTATAAAGAAAACATGGCTTTTGAATTACACTAGCTGAAAGACTACAATTCAAAATAAGCTGTAGATCTAGTATTGCTCGTGGGGAAATAGTTTTTATTAT
Source organism: Aechmea fasciata (assembly GCA_025177825.1). Classification (NCBI taxonomy): domain Eukaryota; kingdom Viridiplantae; phylum Streptophyta; class Magnoliopsida; order Poales; family Bromeliaceae; genus Aechmea; species Aechmea fasciata. The sequence continues at coordinate 5,892,770 of CM045935.1, read as the reverse complement.
GTACATAGTTTTTATTATGTACGTACTGTAACATTAGCGCTCGTGAGTGACTGTATATATTTGTTGTGCCATAAACTCGGCTTGTAATCCGCCGACCGGCGCATGGCGCATGCAGGCACGCACGCCTCTGCGACGAGAAAACAACAAGCCGTTGATCGGCAATCGGACAGTCGGGAGCTCCCGTCGGAGCCACCGGTCTGGAGAGGTGAGTACGATGGATGGTGCAGGGGATCGATGGTGATGCAAGGTGGAGGACCCTTTTGAATGATTTTGTGAGCTTAATCTCTCTACATATCTATATATAATATAGGGATAATTGCTTATATACCCCTCAGAATTTTAAAAATATCTCATTTATACTTTTTTTTTTTTTTTTACTTTCCAATATATCCCTCGTATGTTCTTCCGTTATTTTAAAAAATTTCTAAAATTATCACCCAGTAAGTTAACTTGGATTAAACGTGAGTTAAATATCTACTAGACTTAAAAAAAAAAAAATGAAATGCCTCTTTTGCCCTTAACTTAAGAACAAATAAAAAATATTGATGATGACAAAAAAATATATTTGAAAAGATCAAAAATTAAAATACTTTTTGTACCTCTAATATAAGGGCAAATAAAAGTGATAGTGAAAGAGTATATTTGAAAGTATAAAATAGTTATTTCATACCGATAACAACTATTATTAGCAGTTCATTAATATAATTTAACTTCAGAGATATATTTAAAATAGTTAGAGCGTAAAAAAGGTTTTTTCAATATTAGCCATCTAAGAAGAGTAAATCAGAAAGTCAAAAATTTTTCAACGGTATATAAGCAATTGCCGCTATAATATATTTGACCGCCCTCCATTTCATACACATTGTAATTATACATATATGCACGTGTGTTCATATCCTAAACCTAGTACTATATATTATTCATTTGAAATAATATCTAATATATATATCTTTCAAAACTTTAAAAATATATAAGAATTTTTTAATTAATCAAAATATGTTTTAAATTTTTAATTTTTAAAAAATATTTCCAAACACTTAATGTTTCACTAATAGAACTGGATTTTAGAAGGAAATTTTGAATATAGAAAGGCAAATTTAAAATCTCCTACTTTCTTTATAGTTTTAATCTTGAAAACGGCAAAAATGCTATTTTGTATTGTCTTGCAATTTTATTAAAAAAATATCACTTTGCTATCCTAATTAATGATATAGCTTACAACAAAGATAAAATAAAATCACAAATTAGTTAAGTATGATTTTTTGAAACCAAGATGACAAAGTAAAAAAATATGTTAAATGGCAGAAAGATAAGTTAAAATTTATCCCCTAGAAAAGAAGTATCTTATCTTAAAAAAATAATTATTACTATAAAATTTTCACAAAAGAGAAAGAAAACATTGTTCAAGCAATAAAAAATACATAAAAGACTTGAACTAGTTCGGAGTGGAGCTCACACTCAATAAAAAAGAAAACATTGTCATATGATAAATTTAAGAAAAATAATGTATAGATATAGATTAAGTTTGTCCAGGAGACCAAAAGAGAAAAGGAAAGAACAAAAAAAAAAGAAAGCAAAATAGGATTAAATTTCTAACTCAAAATGCACGAATTGAAAAAAGAAACAGAAAAAAGAAAAAAGAAATTGGCATTGCAATTATAATTGTCAAGAGGGTAATAAATAGTTTGGGCATTTTCTGTTAAAAATAATGCTAATCAGCGTCGAATTAGAAATGAATTACAATTTTATCTGTGGTGAGAATTGGTAGTTGAATTAGTGATTCAGTTGAAGTCTAATTAGGAATATGACTCTACTTCATATGCTATAGATAATGTGCTCGGATCGTCAATTATTTAAGTATAATTTAAATAGAGTGTATACTTTTTCTTCTTTTTTTTTCATTCAAGAGTCATTATTTTTTTACTTGCCATATATATTTTTTTGAATAATAATTTATTCAAATTTTTGTGAGCCCTAAAATGAAAAAAAATATAAAACTTATATCTTTTTGGGTGTACAAAAGTAATTTCCCAATTTAATTTACTTGCACCAAATTACGTGTATCAAAATTATTTAGGTGGTTTTTTGTAACGATCCAACTCACTAAAGAATAATAACTCGCCCAACCACCTACCAAAATGCAGTTAAAGAGTCTTTTGGGGTGTACAAAAGTAATTTCCCAATTTAATTTACTTGCACCAAATTAAGTGTATCAGAATTATTTAGGTGGTTTTTTGTAACGACCCAACTCACTAGCAACAATAACTCGTTGGACCCAACCACCGGCCCAAAATGTTTAAGCCCAGTTAAGAGTCTTTTGGGGTGTACAAAAGTAATTTCCCAATTTAATTTACTTGCACCAAATTAAGTGTATCAGAATTATTTAGGTGGTTCCCAACCACCAGCCCAAAATGCTTAAGCCCAGTTAAGAGTCTTTTGGGGTGTACAAAAGTAATTTCCCAATTTAATTTACTTGCACCAAATTAAGTGTATCAGAATTATTTAGGTGGTTTTTTGTAACGACCCAACTCACTAAAGAATAATAACTCGTCGCCCAACCGCCCAAATGCGTTCTTAAGAGTTTAGTCCTATTATATCTCATATATAGAATTATTTGGGGTCTCACAATCTCCTCTCCTTTGTGTCATCCAGACCGTGGCTGAGCCGAGTCGCTGGCTGAGCCGAGACTCATCTCACACTTCCGGCTGGTAATTGGCTCTGATACCATCTGTGACACCCCAACTTCCCAGGGGGTCACCCATCCTAGGACTACTCCCGTCCTAGGACGCTTAACTCTCTTAACCTCTTGGGCCATGCCACCACCCAAAATGCTTAAGCCCAGTTATTATTACTAATGTCTAAGTCTTATATAAATCCAATGACAATCTCATTCCCATTCGATGTGGGACTATTGGGATGTCACTTTTTTTTTTTCTTTCGTTTTCTACTTTATTTTCATTAGAGAGATCTCCGTACATCCTTAATTGTTGAGGCCTGTACGTTTGATGCTTACATTTCTCCTACCAAAAGCATGAAAAAGATGCCTTGTACTGCTTTTGAAAATAAGATATACACGGAACTCTAATAAAACACTAACAGTAGGAGCTGAAATGAATATTTTTTATTTTTTATTTTTTAAGAGACAAAAGATAAATTTTTAAACTATTTAAAAAAAAAAAAAAAAAAACAAGCATTGACAAAAGAATTTTTTATAATTTAGCCATATATTTATTCCTACTAAAATTTAGATCTCATAAACAAACATGGAAACTTTCAATTTTAATAATTAAAATATTTAAATTATAATAAAAAATGTTAAATAGATTTTTTTATCTATTCTTTTTTCTTCTGACCAAACAACCGCCATAACAAAAAAACAAAAATCTCACCATAGATTTTTCTTTCCTGTCATTTAAATCTCGTTTTTTTAATTTTTTTTCTGTAATTTAAAAATCTACACTTTATCCTTTTAAAAAGTAAAAATATTCATTTCATCTCCTGCATGTCGTTAGTGTTTCGTGATACTCCAAATTTCCACATCGGATGGGAATGGAATCAAGTTTATAAGAGACTTTAGACACTAATAATAATAACTGCGCTTAAACATTTTGGGGTTGTAACCCAGTTATTGTTGTCATGGTCATTACATTTAGATCGTGTTCACCAACCGAAAATGTAATCTCACCGAAATGGTGATCCGGATGTACGGAAATCTCTCTAATGAAAATAAAATAGAAAACGAAAGAAAAAAAAAAAAAACTGCCTAAATAATTTTGATACACTTAATTTGGAAAAATAATGACTCTTGAATGAAAAAAAAAAAGGAAAAAGTATACACTCTATTTAAATTATACTTAAATACTTGACCATCCGAGCACATTATCTATAGCATATGAAGTAGAGTCATATTCCTAATTAGACTTCAACTGAATCACTAATTCAACTACCAATTCTCACCACAGATAAAATTGTAATTCATTTCTAATTCGACGCTGATTAGCATTATTTTTAACAGAAAATGCCCAAACTATTTATTACCCTCTTGACAATTATAATTGCAATGCCAATTTCTTTTTTCTTTTTCTTTTTTCAATTCGTGCATCTTGAGTTAGAAATTTAATCCTATTTTGCCTTCTTTTTTTTTTTGTTCTTTCCTTTTCTCTTTTGGTCTCCTGGACAAACTTAATCTATATCTATACATTATTTTTCTTAAATATATTATATGACAATGTTTCCTTTTTTATTGAGTGTGAACTCCACTCCGAACTAGTTCACGTCCTTTATGTATTTTTTTTATTGTTTGAACAATGTTTTCTTTCTCATTTTTTTTTTTTTTTTTTGGTCTCCTCTTTTCTGCTTCGTCCTCCTACGCCTTGTCCTCCACTGTCCCAACATCTACATCACGCTTTACTCTCTTATCTCAACTACACCTCTACTGACGTTGGCTCAGATATGATATAGATCGCGTGAGGTGAACTTGTATCAGAGCACATGACTGCAGATGGGGATGACGATGAGAGCCCCGAAGGACTTAAGAACGATGAAGCGGGATGGTGGCTGCGGCAGAAGGTGAAGTTGGGGGTCATAAGGCGAAAAAAATAGAAATTATAAAAAATGCCACTACTTCCTATACTTGTTAATTCGTTTGATTCTGATATAAGTAAGAACTGTCTATTTTTGGAATAAATATAAATTTATGTATAGATCTGGAATAGACCAATTTTGTGTTTGAATAAAAATTAAATTGTTACTGTAAATAAGAAAAATAGCGTTTGAATAGATTAGATGGAATAAAAAGAATAGTGAATAATTATAAATAGAAAATAATGATATTGTAACTTATATTATATTTGAATTTTAAATTTTAAATTTTAAATTTAAATATATAATTTTTAAATTTAAAAAAATTGATATTAAATTTAAATTTTTAAATCTCAAATTCGAAAATTCAAAGTTCTAAATATTAAATTTAAGATTAAATCTAAATTTAAAAATCTAAAATATCAAATTTTAAATTTAAAATATTTAAAATATTAATTTAAAATTTTAAATTATATAATTTTAAATTTAAAATTATAAATTATAAATTTCTAAAATTTAAATTTAAATATTTAAATTTAATGTGAATCCGTTAAAGGGTGGGATAGCAATCCCTTTTATTTTTATTTATTTATTTATTTATTTTTGTATTTGGGTGCAAGAGGTGGGATAAAGGGTTGTTCCATTCTTAGTGCTTGTTTTTGTTCAAGAGTGAAATTAGAATGGATAATGGAATGATAATCGGATTGCTTTACTGCCCCAAGTTTGGTTCATTTCTGGATTGAAAATCGAAATGAATTCATATTTCATATTTGGTTGATACAAAGTAAAAAATAATAGAATAATATAATACTAATTTTACTTTCAAATATAATTTTATAAAATTCACTAAAATTTATATATAAAAAATTAATACTACTCTAAGTTAAAGCTATGTAAATATATATATATATATATATATATATATATATATATATATATATATATATATATATATATATATATATATATATATATATATATATATATATATATATATATATATATATATATATATATATATATATAGTGTGAGGCTACTATACTATCTACACTTGTGAGCCTTCCAGTTTCCACGCTGCTGATATGCGGTCAACTGCCGATCGCTCCGCTATTAAACTTGGATCTAGAGTATTTGAAGTATCTAGAAAATAAATTTTATAATTTTTCGATATCATTTGCCTAGTGATCGAAGGGCACAAAATCAAATAATTTTAATGGTCATAGTGAGCCGTTTGAAAGTTTAATTGTAGAAATATCCAAATTACATGAAATTTTGATAGAAAATTCTTTATACTATATATAACAAGATCAATATCTTTGATCTAAATTTTTAATGCTATATTATCACGTTTTGTAAGATTTTTATTTTCTAGTTGATTTTTAGCCCTTCGTTCGCTAGGCAAATAATATCGGAAAATCGTAAAATTTATTTTCTAGTACTTCAAATACTCTAGATCAAGTTTAACGAGCCGATCGACGATTCGAAAGCCACAACATCGAAAAAAGACGAGCCCTCCGTGCTTCCAAGCATAGTAGCCTTACTCTCTCTCTCTCTCTCTCTCTATATATATATATATATATATATATATATATATATATATATATATATATATATATATATATATATATATATATATATATATATATATATACTTATACTATTATTATGAGTATTGAAGACCTACTACTCATAAGTTTTCACTTAGGATGAAAAATGAGTGATTAGGATGAGAGTGGTTACGGCTAGGTTGATAGTGGGCCCCTAGGGTTGAGTGGGTGGTTGGTTGAATAGTATAATCTAACGGTGAAATTAATTAAAGAGTAAATCTAATAAAAAACTTATGAAGATAAAGATATGCTCTATACTCATAAAAGATAAGAAATTTAACATATATATATATATATATATATATATATATATATATATATATATATATATATATATTAAAAATTTTATGCAAGAAATTACAAAAAAAAAGCATAATAATTTTTAATAAAATTATAATAAAAATAATATATCATGTTTTTTTTAATACTAAGAAAAGATGGAAAAGAAAAAACATAATGGATAAGTAGAGAAATATTGGGTTGGGCCTAAGGTCGAGATAAGTGTGGGTTTAATTAAAACTTCAATCCGTGATGGAGATCTAATTAATTTGTGTTTAACGCCATTCCCATTCCGATTTGGAATGAGAGTCCCAAACCGATTCCTATTAACCAAACAAAATTAAATTAATTTGATCAAATCTATTCCCATTTCGAATCTCAAATGTACGAACCAAACATGCCCATACGGTGGAACCAAACTTGGTGTAACGATTGAAGCGTGATAAAAAGTGCACAATGCCTTATTATATGATAGTTTGAACTAACTTCTTAGTTATAACTGGAAATTCATAATTTTAAATTTTAATGTTAAACTTAAAATTCATTTTGAATCTAAATTTAGATTTCAAACTTAAATTCAAATTCAAATTTTAAATTTAGAATTTGAAATTAAAATCTAAAATTGAATTTAAAATTTCAATCCAAAATCTAAATTTTAATTTAAAGATCAATAAAAATTTAAAATTTAAAATTTAAAATAAAGTCAAAGTCTTAATTTAAATTTAAAATTTAAAATTTAAGTTTAAATTTAAAAATCTGATTTTACAATTAAATTTATATTTGCTTTCGTATCTAAACTTATATTTGAAATGTAAGTTTAAATTCAAATTTGAATTTGAATTTGAAATTAAATTCAAAACCTACATTTAAATTTTAAATTTGAATTAAAAAATCTAAATTTGGCTCTAAATTCTAGTAACAAAATAACTTATACTCAAAATTGGAATAAAAAAAATAAATTTAATAGGTTTAATTAAAGAAATTGCCCACACTTGAGCGAGTGATTAATGTTCTGTCAGTTTGGTTGTTGCTGTGGTTGTTTTCGCGTCACGTCAGTTTGTTTTCGCGTCACGTCAGTTTGGCTGTTACTGTAGTTGTTTTCGCGTCACGTCAGTTTCAGCTGTTAGTTTTAATGAAAAGACTTTTTTTTTTAGATAATGACAAAGTGTAAGGAAAGCAAGTGGCAAAAAGACTTGGTTGGTACCTGTGATCGAATCCCAGTTGATTCATATTTCGGGCTAAGTTTATTTCTAAATAAAATAAACGAAACGAATAAATAGCGTCACTTATCTCTCTCGAAAAAACAGACAAACTGTAAGGAAGACATTGTTGAAATTGTGGTAACTGAGACGTGGGGTAAAGTGTATAGTTAGTTAATTCGGATTCAAAGAAAAATCAGACAGTATAATACGCATAAGATTTATTTTTAAATTTTTAAATTCGTTGAAAAGTTCAGTTTAAAAAATAAATTCGCTATGAAATATAAAAGATAAAATCATCTATATTAAAACATAAAAATTATAAGCTTTTTATTCATATTTTTAATAATTTGAGAATAATTTGGGAATTATACGGTGGCCCAAAAATTCTCAAATAATTTTTTTTATTTGAAAAAAATTCGTAAACGGGCTGTCTAATTCGGAATTTTAATAATTCGCGAATTAATTAAAGTGTATGCTCTTTTACTTATTTTATTTTTTCAAAACATGTATATGTTCTGAAAATATAAAAGATCAAATTTATTTTTAATAATTGATAATTGATAGCTCGTCCCCAAAAGTAATTAAAAATTTAAAATAAAATTTTTTAAAAATTAAAAATTTAACAATTAAAAAATAATAAATAAATTTTTTTAATATATATATATATATATATATATAGAGTAGAACTCTTGTATCTTATTAGGAAGCACTTGGATCCTTGTGCTCTTAAGTTTTTAACGTCCATCAAATTTGATGGATGGTTAGGGAATTAGAGAAGAGAAATTCAAGAGAAGAGAAATTGAGAAACTCAATTTCTCTCCAATTACTCATCTCTCTTTCACTCTAACCACCCATCAAATTTGATACATAAAAACTTGGAAGCTTGTCTTAATATATATATATATATATATATATATATATATATATATATATATATATATATATATATATATATATATATATAGAGTCCTATTACTATACTATTATGAGTACGATCGCCTCGTACTCATAAGTTGTTTTCGAGGATAGAGCTTCCGAATCGACGATCCACACCGTTAAACGTTATCTAGAGCATTTAAAACTTCTAGAAATAAAATTTTATAATTTTTCGATATCATTTACCTTACGATCAAGAGGTCACAAATTTGACAATTTTTAACGGATGGTATGGGATACTTACTAGTTTAACGGTATAAAAGAATCGAAATTTGTTGAATTTTTGATAGAAAATTCTATTCACTACATAGATAAAGATCAATAACTCCGATCTTGAATTGAAGGATCCGATCATCCTTTTTAGGACGTCGTTCGCTTTTGACCGTTCATTTTATGCCCGCTTGATGGACTTTATTTTGATTTCGAAAATTTACAAAATTTATTTTCTAGAAGTTTCAAATACTCTAGATCATATTTAACGGAGTGGCTCGTTGATTCGAAAACCCACAACATTGAAAACAACTTATGAGTAGTAAGGGCTCTATACTCATAATAGTATAGTAGCCTACTCTATATATATATATATATATGTATATATATATATATATATATAGAGAGTTGAGCTAGAATACTCTTAAGAGTATTTCTATTTTACTCTCGAGTTGTTTTCGATGATAGAGCTTTCAAATTTAAAGTGTTTAGAAATCAAATTTCAAATATTTTCGACATCATTTGCCTAATGATCAAAGAGTTTTAAAATTTGTAATTTTAATGGTGGATAAGAGACGTTTTCTCGTTTAACGGTGTAAAGATATCCAAATCAATTGAATTTTTGTTAGAAAATTCTTTAAACTATTTAAAATAAGATCTATACTCTTGATCTTGATTACAAGACTCTTATCATCATTTTTTAAAGAATATTCATTTTCAACCATTCATTTTCATTTACTAGATGGATACAAGAACAATATCGAAAGTGCGTGAAATTTGATTTCTAGGTAGTTTAAATGGTTTAGATCATATTTAAAATTTGGAAGCTCTATCATCGAAACAACTCGAGAAAAACGCCAGATTTCCAAGAGTATTCTAGCTCAACTCATATATATATATATATATATATATATATATATATATATATATATATATATATATATATAATATTGGTCTAATCCATTGGACCAAAACACGTTTCCCAAGGTCTACCCATGGGCTGGGCAGACCTTGGCAGGCCCAACAACTACTCTGGTCTTCCCATGGCACGGCAGGGTCGCAAGCCCGATTCTACTCTGATGGGCTTCATCGAAGTGGCCGCAAGCCGCCACGGCATGGATACTGTAGCATCCGGACCATGCTAGCCCGGCCCTTTTGACATCCTTCGGTTGACGTACGGTCAACTCCAAAAGTTGTGGTTGCGTTTTGGTGTATATAATAATAATAATATATATATAATAATAATAATAATAGAATTGGAAATCTGAATATAACTATGAGATCTAAAGCTTCAGATTTAGTAGCTTATTCATGATATCAAACATGCAGATCATTACTTAATTATTAACATACATATAGACGTTACGCTGCAGGCTAGTCCAATACACCCAACATATGTACGAAAACAAGCATACGCATCTTCCTTCATTTTGGTGAACAAAATGAAATTTCAGATGCCGGCCGCCTCTTCCTACACCAGCTTATCACGTCAAAACACATCCAATACATGCACACCCCTGCTCAGCAACTTCAACCATGTAGGTATTATTATATGACTCGTCGCTTCAAATTCGAACGGGTTCGATCAACAAAGAGATGATCTTATCGATCTTCTGTTTCTCCCTCTGGTGATCCATATCCATCTCCATGGATGTAAAAGCTGCTCGTTGTCCGCAGCACGTTCATGGCGTTGCCTGCGAAGTTTTTGTTGAAAGCGGAGTTCACTCGGCGCGCTCCTTTTAATTTTTTCCAGCAGTCATAAATCAATTCTTTTATGCGTTTACGCGTTGCAGCCTCTGTGATCCTCGTGGTGCAAACAGTAGTGGATGGATTTCGCGACATCACCTCGCTGGTGCTATGGTTGAATCGTTCAAAAATAGAATAATTATTTAACACTAGCTAATTGTTGTGTAAATTGTATCGTCAAACTGATACACTTAACCTACTTTGGATGTTCCGAGATCATTGTAGAGCCGGAGAAGCATCGATGACTAACACACAATTTTTGGATAATCTTGGAAGAGATTTAGATCTTCTTGAGTCACATCTGGGCCAAGACAATAAAAGCATGAGATAGAACAATAGGGACAGATATAGATATTCATCCATTTTGCAAATGCTTCTCCACTGTTGGGATGTAGCTTTTGTTGTACCATTTTGCCTCCACCAAATATGCTTTGCATAGATCCGTCCACTGTATCAATTAACCGCATATACTTTTAAAGGGTTTTCGTAAAAATAATCTATTTTTGTACATATTTCTAAATTTTTATGCCTTTTATATAAATCCCCTTATCAAGGGCCGGTTGGGAAACTGTATAAATTTTTAATTGTATTTTTTAATTTCAGATTTTAATTACTTTACTACAACATTTCTCTTGCATTGAAATACTTTACTTCCCAACTGCTCCGGTCTATGTTATATATTTCAGCAGAAAGTTGAAAGCTAGTAGTTATAATCTTTGAATTCAAGAAAAAAAAAAAAAGGTCATCTAAAATTAACCAGTCGGTTCAATGTTTGCTAATATAATTTGAAAAAAATAATATAGCTATATGTAATACATCTAATTAAAATTAACCGTGTAATACATTTAAAATAGTTTTGTGAAAAGAATTAGTTTTTTTTTTTTGTGAAAAGAATTAGTTTAAAATGAGATTTTAACTTTGTCTATCTCCATTTTTCAATGATATACCTTTGTATATACGTCACCTATGCATTTTTTATTGCAACTCTATCTTTCTTAGCCCCCGTTTGGTTGGGGGTTAAGGGGTGGAATAACCCCTTAACCCCCATTTTATCTCCAAACACCACCAAAAAGAGCAAAAAATTATTCCGGCTTAGCTAATCCCACCTAATCCTATCAAACTCCAACCAAACACTATTTTTCTATTCATAATAACCCACTATCCTTCTTATCCCACCTACTTCAACCAAACACTATTTTTCACTATCCTCGACTAACTCCAACTTCCAACCAAATACAAAAATACTTTAACCCCACCTTAACCCCAAACTTAACACTATTTCTGGAATAACTAGTTTTTTCTGGAACCAAGCGGGGGCTTAGTATAATAGAGTGCCCTCACTAGAAGTAAATCTTATATGCATATCCAATTTAAATAGTACTTAAACAGCACTAAAGAGATAAAAATCGTATAGTTTAAAATGTGCCCTCACTAGAAGCTGATATAAAGCCTGGTTGGGCTGGGCCTGCTCCTAGCCCGTTTTAGTCTGACTAATGTGCCCTAGTCGTACAGGTGGGACAAAACATGCGCAATGCCCTCTCAACTACACGATAGTTTGAACCAACCCCTTAGTTTTAACTTGAATTCAAAATTAAAAAATTTTAAATCTGATATGAATTTCATTTTAATTTTAATTTTAATTTTTACATCTAAAGTTAAAGATAAATCCAAAACTTAAAATTAAAATTTAAATAAAAGTCAAAATCTAAATTTAAATTCAAAATTTAAAATGTAAATTTAAAAACCAGATTTTATATTTAAATTGAAATTTGATTCTGTATCTAAACTTATATTTGAACTGTAAATTTAGATTCAGACTTGAATTTGAATTTGAAATTAAATTCGAAATCTACATCTAAATTTAAATTTTATTTTAAAAAAATCTAAATTTTATTTTAAATTCAAATCAAAAATTAAAATTAAAATTCAAGATTTGAATCCAAAATTAAATTTATAGAGTTAGTTATGAAAATTTTCTATCCAGTGTCTTAAAAATATCCCTTTTAGTCCAATTGACGGCTAAAGTGGCTGTTTGCATGGCATCACGTCAGGTCGTCAGTTTCAGCTGTGATTTTTAACGGAAAGATTTATTTGAGATAATGACAAAATGTAGGGAGTACATCGAATAAAGCACAGGAGGGGTTTTTATAATTAGAGAAATGTTTTTTCTTTTCTTTTCTTTTCTTTTTTTTTTTTGTTGAGAGAAATGTATCATTCTTTCCGCTTCGTTTATTTTCTTTTAAATAAACTTAAATTTTAAATATGAATCAACTAAATTAAGCTTGGATCTTGACAAACTATCAAACACTTTCGCTAATTAGGACGGTCGGTCGGTATAATTAGAAACTTCTACAACTTAACGTATCTGAACTGTTTTATTGCTTTTATAATAGGTAACACTGTCGATCACCCGGCCCGGCACCGCCCTGCACGGGTTTGGAAGTGGGCCGGGCCCCCTTTAAAATTTCTATTTTATTTTTGGTTTTAAGTTTTGAAAATATAAAATATGAAAATTAGTTTTAATAAAGGATAGTTGGTCCAAACAAAATTAAAAGTTGTAAGAATAAAAATATTATAATAAAAATTTATTTACAAAATTTTAAAATTTTTAGAAATTTTAAAAGTTTTGGAAAATATTTTGGTTCATCGGATCAAAACGCATCTCCCAAGGTATACCAATGGCCCGCGTCGAGCACGACCTGGAGTAGTGGGCCAGGCCGGCCCGGCTTACGGTACGGCCAGGGCCGTTCCAGCCCGGCCCGAGGTCTTCCCGGGCTGTCCGGCCTGTTGGACATCCTTGGGCACGAATGGGAAGTCAGCTCCAAATGTTGTTGTCAAGCAGTTTTCGTATAATAAATTGGGGGAAAAAAAGGAGCTGCCTTAGAAACAATATAAATTTATTTACAAATTATTGAAAATCTGAATAAAATGGTCCGTATACGATTTATTTCTAAAAAATCAAAATAATATGCGAAATTTTGGATTAGATTTATTATTCGCGAATAATTCAGGTATGCCGCACTATTCGGCCGAAAAAACGTGCAAATTTTTTGGATGAAATTTTTTTTCTGAATTATTGCTGAATTATTCGCGAATTATTGAAAAACTTTATAAAGTTCTGAAATACGTGGACCATGAAAAAGATGAAGATGGAGACGACAATAAAATTTGCTATAACTTTTTTTACTTAATCTATTTTATTTTATAGCGATCTTTTTTTTAAAAATTTTAAGAATTTATAACTATGTACGCTAGTAGGATAAATCTAGAAAAAAAAAGAATAGTTTAATAGCCGAATTTTTGTTCCTGAATTGTTAATTGGTGAATGTATAATATTCGTATAAATTGCGTATCCGAATAATTAGGAAATTCGTTTTTTAAGCCGTATTTTTCAACGAATTAAAAGGTTGAAATACAAATTTTATTCGAATTATAGTCATACTGAATTTTTGCCGTATCCGAATTAACTAAGCCTGGTCGAGATAGCTTCCTTTCGGACTTAACAAAGAGCAAGTGTTTTAGAAATGAAAATCTGAATTTAAATCTGAAGATCTAAAGCTTCAGAAATTAAATTAAGTACCTTATTCATAATATCAGCATGCAGATCATTACTTTTGGTGAACAAAATAAAATGTCAAATGCCACCACTTCCTACTCCAATTAACTATCACATCAAAACACATCAAGCACATCAAATACACACACCCCTGCTCATGATCATCAGCAACTTCAACCACGCATGTAGATAGATATTGTATGTATGGACCCTTTCATCAGATTTGAACGGGTTCGATGAACAGAGAGACGATCCAATCTTTTGTTTCTTCCTCTGGAGATCCATACCCATCCCCACGAATGTAAAAGCTGTGCGCTGTCCGCGGCAAGTTCGTGGCGATGTCTGTGAAGTTTTTGCTGAAAGCAGAGTCCACTCGGCGCGCTCCGTTTAATTTTTTCCAGCATTCATCGATCAGTTCTTTTATGCGTTCGCGGGCTGCAGCCTCCGTGATCCCTTCGTGGTGCATGCAGCAGTGGATGGATTTCGCGACATCGCCTCGCTGGTGCTCAGGCTGAATCGTTCAAAAATTAATAGAATAGTTATTTAACACTAATTGTTGTGTAAATTGTATCCTCAATTAAGCTGATATACTTAACCTACTTTGGATGTACCGAGATCGTTGTAGAGTCGGAGAAGCATTGATGACCAACGCACGATTTCCGGATACTCCTGGAAGAGATCTAGATCCTCTTGAGTCACATCTGGGCTAAGACAATAAGCATGAGATAGAGCAACATGGCCAGATATAGATATCCATCCATTTTGCAAGTACTCCTCGAGTGTTGGAATGTAGCTTTTGTTGTACCAGTTGGCTTCCACTAAATATGCTTTGCATAGATCCGTCCACTGTATCAATTAACCATATATGCTTTTTAAATCTGTTAGAGGGTTTTCGTTAAAATAATCTATTTTTGTACATGGTCCTAAATTCTTATGCCTTTTATATAAATCCCCTAATCAGGGCCTGTTGGGATACTCTGTAAATTTTTAATTTTATTTTTTAGCTTCAAAATTTAATTACTTTACTACAACATTTCTCCTGTATTGAAATACTTTACTTCCCGACTACTTGGGGTATTTATGGTGTTTTCAGCAGAATGTTGAAAACTAGTAGTTATACTCTTTGAATTAAAAAAAAAAAGAAAAGGGTCATCTAAAATTAATTAACCATTCGGTTCAATGTTTGCAAACATAATTTGAAAATAATTATATAGCTATGTGTAATACATCCAAAATTAACTGTATAATACATCTAAAATAGTTTAAAATAAGATTTTAACTTTGTCTATCTCCAGTTTTCAACAATTGATATGCCGTTGTATATACGTCACCTATGCATTTTTTATTGCAATCATATAATAATTTTAGGGATGTAAAATGGATTGGCCCGAAGCACGGCACGAGTACTGTAGCATCCGTACATGGCGGGCCCGGCTCGGCTCGATAGCTCGGGCCGTGATGGGCCAAGATTTTTCGGCCCGACGGTTCGGCCCGGCCCGGCCCGTAATGGTTCTGGCCCGTGCCGGGCTGGGCATAAGCATGCGGCCCGACACGGCCCGTCCGGGCCAGCACGCCCAGATCCCAAGCCCAAGGCTTGGGGTCAAATCCTGGGGAGAAGGGCCGGCAGACCTTGGGAGAGGGGTTTTAGTCCATCGGACCAACTTAAACAAGTTGGTCCGATGGTCAAAATTCAATAATTATATTTAAAATAATAAATAATAATTTATTAATTTTTTAAAAAATTTAAAATATATATAAATTTAAAATTTTTTAAGCACAATATAAATTTAAATAAAAATATTTAATTAAACCATAATTTAAAATTTTATATTTTTTTAAAAAATTAAAAATAAAAAATTTAAAGGACCGAACCGAAGCCCGGCATGGCCCGGCACGGCCCGGCCCGACCTTCCGGGCCTGGGGGCCGTGCTGTGCCGGATGGTTGGTGCATCCGGCCCGGCACGGCACGGCCCGGATTTACATCCGGGCCGGGCCGGACCAACTCATGGCCCGTTTCGGCGAGGGTAATGTGTAATGGAGTGCCCTCACTAGAACTAAATCGTATACGCAAATCCAATTTAAATAGTAATTAAACTGCACTAAAGAGATATAAATCATATAGTTTTTGCATCGAGTATATATATAGATTCTCTAGAAAGATGTGCTTAGCCGATAATTTTGAAAGAAAACCTAGAAAACCTAGGAAATTATATTAATTAAGAGATAAAATGTTAGGTATTAAGATAGATAAATCAAAGAGGTGAAGCAAAATAAGAGAATAAAATTTTTTTTACCGCTTTTTTCAGGTATGGAAGGATATTGAGGCCTTTCTCTCTCATCATCTCATAAGCTGTATCATTTGTTGTGTTAAAGAGTGCTAAGAAACATACTCTCATATACTCTGGCAATTGCTTAATATTAAGTGCATCCCATCCGTAAAAGCCACCATAAAAATATGTCTTAATTTGTAGTTGTAAACCGAGTAAAAGATTAGTTGCATATTTATATAGACACATCTCGCTTCGGTGAAAAGCTTGAGTTCATCGAGAGAGCCGTAAACGTCGTAGACATCATCAATTGCCGTAATGAAACAGTTAGCCTTTGTTAGTGCCAGCCTGACGGTCGAATATTTCGGCTCGAAAGCAAAACCAACAGACCATAAATAGTTTTCCGCCAATCTATCTCTACTGAAGGGAAGCTTCTCCCATAATTCCGCATTGGACCACCAACTGAAATTTTCAAATATTTTCATCCTAATTAGAAGCTCTATATATATATATATATATATATATATATATATATATATATATATATATATATATATATATATATATATATATATATATATATATATATATATATATTCATATATACTAATAATGTTATTAATTTTCACGTACATATGTGCTGCAATGGATAACATATATATTGAAATTAAATCAAATATAATATAAATATGTTAAAGCTAGGTTGGTTTGATTAAGTTGTTAAGTGGAAATAAGCTTGCTAACCCTTGTAATTTAAAGTTTTGAGAGTTAGATCAAGTTAAAGCTTTGAACAAAGTCATCTCGATCACACGCATATATATGCATGTTGAATATACTTGTACCTTGACACTTCCTTGAGCTCTCTTTTGTACGTGTTTTGAAGCACATTGAAGTCCAACTTCGCGAACTCGAGAAGTAGAGGCCTCATCTTCTCTTCTTTCTCGTACGCGTCGATAAACCATCTCGTGTGCGTCTCTCAATGCGCCTATTGTAGTGGTTGCTTCAATGCATAGGCCACGTAATCTCTTAACTCATGATTATCATGTGATGAATCTAATAAGAAATTATTGAGGTGTCGAATTGTAAAATTCCGAGCCTCAATCAATGTTTCTTCTCCATCCACTGCCAGATAAGAAGCCTCGTACAAACTCAACAAACTTTTAATTTGATTACTCAAGTTGGATTTGAAGCTGCCTTTCTCATCTTTAAACTGATCAAAAATATCTGCAACATATATAGGTATGTATAATTCGTTAAAAAGGTGTGGTTAGTTAAAATAGCCGTTAGTATCACGTTGATAAGCCTGAATAAGAGTGAAATTTGAGCCTCAATCAATGTTTCTTCTCCATCCACTGCCATTATTTTTTCGAAAGATAATTAATGTCTAAATTAATTAACAAATGATTAACAATTAGGAATCGAATTAATTAATTATATTATTACGTACCTTGTGAAACTCTAAATCCATGTCCTCTAAGAAGCCTGAATAAGAGTGCGATTATGTAGGCATTATCCTTCGTCTCCACGCATATGTCGTCTAATTTGCTAAATATAGAGTCCAGTGCATGCTTTATCTCCTTCTCAAAGTGATAAGCAATCCCGAGTTGTTGTAGTGCATCAATGAGCTCAAGCTTATCATCATCAACCACCACTGTTTCCTTGTTTATCATACGCCCCACTTGCTCCTTCAACTCGTCCAATCTCTTTGCGTCTCGCTCCTACGTACGTTACAAATTGTGGAGCGCCACATCATTTGCAAATTTAATTAATTTTACGGAAAGAAAGGTTACAAGTAATTGACTTCTTTTTCTTTTTCTTTTTCTTTTAAACATTTTTTAATAAAATATATTTAAAATATCTAATAGAAAATGGATAATTTAAAAATAATCTAAATAAAAAATAGGGTAAACTTTAATTTGCCCTCTTGGAGTTTAGCTCATTTTCACTTCGTCAACCTATGGTTGTAAAATTGCAATTTAATTTTTTTTGATTTTTTTTTTCAAAAAATATCTATTATTAAATAGGATAGCAAAATAAAATTTTCGATTATAACCACAAGATAGTTAAGTATAATTTTTGAACCACACGGATGACAAAGTAAAAATGAGCTAAACTACAAGGTATTAATTAAGTATAACATTTTGACCCACAGTCCATCTATATATACTACAATATATATATTGATATATGTTAGATGCATGAGTATGATTTGCTATCAAAAATTCAACAAATTTTAATTTTTTTACACCGTTAAACTAGCAAGTATTACATACCGGCCGTTAAAAGTTGTCAAATTTGTGACCTCTTGATCGTATAGTAAATGATGTCGAAAAATTATAAAATTTAATTTCTAGAAGTTTTAAATACTGAAAATAACGTTTAACGGTATGGATCGTCAATTCGGACGCTCTATCATCGAAAACAACTTATGAGTATGAGAGCGATCGTACTCATAATAATATAGTAGCCGGACTCATTTAGTATCTAGCTTTTGAGTCAAAATTTTCACCTACTGCCACTAAATTCAGAGTACCCAGAGGTCCAAAGTAAATAGTAGATATTAATTCTTCACTATTAAAAACTTTTTAACTTAATTATATATATATATATATAGAGAGAGAGAGAAAGAGACAGAAGAGAGTTTTTTTTTGTTTTTTTTTTGAGAGATAGATAACACCCTACCCGCTTCGGTTATTTTATTTAGAAATAAACTTAGCTAGAAATGTGAATCAACTAAGATTCGAATTTGAGTCTTAAGTACCAACTACCAACTATCAAGCTTTTGCCCCTTGTCCTGTAGAGAAGAGAGTTGTGGTCTAAATTTAGAAAATACACTGTCAACCTTTAAAGAGAAAGGAGAAGATTTAAGCTACAAAAGTTTAAGTCTTATTTCAATTTCAACAAGAACCTGTTGTGAAGTTGTAATGCAAAGATTAATATTAGCTTTTCTTTAAACAACATTCTTAAAAGAGTAACAACACTACTTTTTTTTTGAGAAATAGTAACAACAATACTTTAAATAGTAACAACACTACTTAAAAGAGAAGTGCTAATGTTATAACCCCCTAAGAATTGTAATCCTACAACTCTCCAAATCCCAAAGCCACTTTTTTTCTAAAAGTCTTATCACTTATTTGTTTTTTTGTACGAAATGCTAAATAAGTATTAGCAAACCCTACAACCCTTGGCTAGAGGGGTTGTAGAGATCATAGTTAGTTAATTCGGATTCGGCAAAAGTTCGACACGGGTATATTTCGGATAAAATTCGTTTTCTAATTTTTAAATTCGTTGAAAAATATGGCTAAAAAACGGATTCGGTAATTATTCGAATACGCAATTTATACGAATATTATACGTTCACCAATTAAAAATTTGGCTACTAAATTAAATTTTTTTTCTCTTAAAATTTATGCTATTAGCATAAATATTCATATTTCTTAAGAATATAAAAATAAAAAGTAACAAAATTAAGCTAATTAAGTAAAAAAAATAGCAAACTATATTATTCTTATAAATAAAATATTATATAATAATATTTTTATATAAAAATAGAATACTATATATATATATATATATATATATATATATATATATATATATATATATATATATATATATTAGGCTATCATATTAATAGCACAAAGTCCTTGTGCTCCTAAGTTTTTAACCATCCATCAATTTTGATGGATGGTGGAGAGAAATTAAGATTCTCAATTTCTCATCTTTTTTAATATCTCCTTAATTTCTCTTTTTCTTCTCGCCTTAACCATCCATTAAAATTGATGGATGGTTAGAAACTTAGGAGCACAAGGGTTACTGTGCTATTAATAGCACAGTAGCCCTACTCTATATATATATATATATATATATATATATATATATATATATATATATATATATATATATATATATATATATATATAGTAGGGCTACTATATATTATTATGAGTAGTAGAGCCCTACTACTCATAAGTTGTTTTCGATGATAGAGCTTCCGAATCGACGATCCACTCCGTTAAATGTGATCTAGAGTATTTAAAACTTCTAGAAAATAAATTTTGTAATTTTTCGAAATCATTTACCTTACGATCAAAAGCTCACAAAATTGACAATTTTTAACTACGATATGGGATACTTGGTAGTTTAACGGTGTAAACGAATTGAAATAGGTTGAATTTTTGATAGAAAATTTTATTCACTACCTAGATAAAGATCAATAACTCCGATCTTAAATTGAAGGATCCGATCATCTATTTTTAGGATATCGTTCGATTTCTGCTCATTTTATGACCATTTGATGGACTTTATTATGATTTTGAAAAATTACGAAATTTATTTTCTAGAAGTTTTAAATACTCTAGATCATATTTAACGGAGTGGATCGCCGATTCGGAAGCTCTATCATCGAAAACAACTTATAAGTAGTAGGGCTCTACTACTCATAATAGTATAGTAGCCCTACTATATATATATATATATATATATATATATATATATATATATATATATATATATATATATATATATATATAGAGAGAGAGAGAGAGAGAGAGAGAGAGAGAGAGAGAGAGAGTAAGGCTACTATGCTTCTGGAAGCACGGAGTCTTCCATGCTTCCATGTCGTTTTCGATATTGCGGCTTTCGAATCGTCGATCGGCTCCGTTAAACTTGATCTAGAGTATTTGAAGTACCTAGAAAATAAATTTTGCGATTTTTCGATACCATTTGCCTAGTGAACGAAGGGACTAAAAAACAACGGCTGAAAATAAAAATCTTACAACACGCGATTCAACCAACCACCTACTCAACCCAAAGTCCCAAAGTCCCAGATAATTATTATTGTTGAAAAAGACGCGTTTTCTTAAGCATTTTTTGGAAAAATACAGATGCGTACGTTTAATTCGGTTTTCTAAAACGTCGTGAATAATTCGCGAATTAAACGCGAATTAACTAAGGTAGAGATTACATTATTAAATAAATCAGTGATTTGGTTAGAAATAATTTAGAAATAGTTTTAGCGTCTCTACTCACGTGCAATAGTAACAAATAAGACAACGAGGATGAATCTATAACCTCACATAATAGAAAGAGTATAATATATTATAAGCTCATACTAACTAAAAGATCAAATCTTGTCAGAAATAATCAAGAAAGAGAAATATTAAGCCTACATTAATGAAAGTGTTTTTAATCTGTACAACTACTTATCCAAAAATCATTGGGTTTACAAACCCATTTTTTTTCTTTTTTTTCTTTTTGTTAAAAAAAATAAAGACTAATAGAGAGAACAGGGCTTTTGAATTAGATTAGCCGAAAGATTACAACTCAAAATAGATTGTAGATTTAGTATTGCTGGTGGAGAAATCGATTTTGTTATGTACGTACAATAACATCAGTTCTCGTGAGTGACTGTATGTATTTGTCGTGCCATAAACTCGGCTTGTAATCCGCCGACCGGCGCACGGCCCTGCGTCGATGAGGAAAGGACGAGCCATCGATCGGGGATCGGACGGTCGGGAGGAGCCACCGGTCTGGAGAGGTGAGCACCATGGATGGTGCAGGCCGGGACGGGGATGCAAGGTGGAGGAGGACCATTTTGAATGATTTTGTGAGCTTAATCTATCTACCTAGTTATCTATATATAATGTATTTGATCCCGCTCCATTTCATACTCATTGAAATTATAAATAATGCACGTGTGTATATCCGAAACCCATTTAATCATTTAAAATAATATCTAATAATATAATACTAGTGTAGTTACCCGCACGATGCAGCGGGTAGATATTATCAAAATAATTTTTTATTATTGTTAATTATCGATGATAGTTTGAAATTATATATATATATATATATATATATATATATATATATATATATATATATATATATATATATATATATATATATATATATATATATATATATATATATATATAAATTTACTATACTTTTATGAGTATAGAGGCTCTTGTACTCATAACTTTTTTGCCATTTGATCCACCCTTTAATCATTTTTATCCGTTAGATTATACTATTCAACCAACCACCTACTCAACCCTGTGCCCACTATCAATCTAACCGTAATCATTCTCATCCTAGCCTCACATTTTTTCATCTCAACGGCCAAAAAGTTATGAGTACGATGGCTCCAATACTCATAATAGTATAGTAGCCGTGGACTATATATATATATATATATATATAGAGTCACATTATACTATTACGAGTATGATCGCCTTCGTACTCATAAGTTGTTTTCGATGATAGTGCTTTCGAATCGACGATCCACACCGTTAAACGTTATTTACAGCATTTAAAACTTCTAGAAATTAAATTTCATAATTTTTCGACATCATTTACCTTATGATCAAAAGCTCACAAAATTGACAATTTTTAACTAGTAGGTATGGAATACTTGCTAGTTTAACTGTAAAAGAATCCAAATAGGTCGAATTTTTGATAGAAAATTCTATTCATTATCTAGATAAAGATCAATAATTCCGATCTTAAATTGAAGGATCCGATCATCCATTTTTAAGACATCGATCGATTTTGACCGTTCATTTTATGCTCGCTTGATGGACTCTATTATGATTTCAAAATATTACAAAATTTATTTTCTAGAAGTTTCAAATACCCTAGATCATGTTTAACGGAGTGGATCGTCGATTCGGAAGCTTCATCATCAAAAATAACTTATGAGTACGAAGGGGCCACTTATATGAGTATAAGTATAGTATATATATATATATATATATATATATATATATATATATATATATATATATATATATATATATATATATATATATATATATATATATATATATATATATATATATATACTAAAAAAATAGGGGCAATTGCTTATATATCCCTGAAAAATTTCCAATTTTTCGATTTATCCATCTTAGAAAGCTAATATTGAAAATACCCCTCCTACGTTCCAACATATTTCTAATATACCCTTAGAGTTAAAATCATAAGTAACTCGTTATCTCTCGTAAAATTACTATTTTGCTTTTTTTAAATATACCCTTCTATCATCATGTCTTTCTTATTTGCCCTTAAAGTCATGGGCACAAAAGTATTTCGACTTTTAGTCTTTTCCAATATACCTCTCTACCGTCACCAACCTTTCTTATTTGCCATTCAGTTAATGGCAATATTGGTATTTTTCTTTTTTTTATTTGTGGTAGATATTTAACTCACGTTTAACCCCGATTAACTTAATAGAGATAATCATGGGGGTATTTTGTAATAACAAAGTGGAACATATGAGGGGCATTTTAGAAAGAAAAAAAAGTAGGAATAGATCGGATATTTTCATATGCATGAGGGGTATATAGGCAATTATCCCAAAAAATACTGTGGAGAGATGAAAAAAAAACAGAAAGAAAGAAAGAGAGGCGTAGAATAAAGGATTGAAAAAAATAGCCTAAGTTATATATATATATATATATATATATATATATATATATATATATATATATATATATATATATATATATATATATATATATATATATATATATATATATATATATATATATATATAGAGTCCGCTACTATCCTTTTAATAGGATATATAGGAGCACTTGTCCTATCAATTTTTTAGCCTTTGGATTGATTCTTTTCTTCATTTCTAACCATTGGATTAAATAATATAACCGTGGTCAGACCACTCAACCCTAGTGACCATCCAACTCTAACCAACTAATATCATCCTAACGCTACAATTTTTCATCCAAGGGGTTAAAAACTTGATAGGACAAACGTCATATCCTATTAATATGATAGTAAATTTCTATATATATATATATATATATATATATATATATATATATATATATATATATATATATATATATATATATATATATATATATATATATATATATATATATATATATATATATATATATATATATATATATATATATATATATATATATATACATATAGAGTCCTATTACTATACTATTACGAGTACGATCGCACTCGTACTCATAAGTTGTTTTCGATGATAGAGCTTCCAAATTGACGATCCACACCGTTAAACGTTATCTAGAGCATTTAAAACTTATAGAAATTAAAATTTATAATTTTTCGATATCATTTACCCTACGATCAAAAGCTCACAATATTGACAATTTTTAATGGCCGATATGAAATATTTGTTAGTTTAACGGTGTAAAAGAATCGAAATATGTTGAATTTTTGATAGAAAATTCTATTCACTACCTAAATAAAGATCAATAACTCCGATCTTAAATTGAAAGATTTGATCATCCATTTTTAGGATGTCGTTCGATTTTGACCGTTCATTTTATACCCGCTTGATGGACTTTATAATGATTTCGAAAAATTACGAAATTTATTTTCTAGAAGTTTCAAATACTCTAGATCATGTTTAACGGTGTGGATCGCCGATTCGAAACCCCAACATCGAAAACAACTTATGAGTAGTAAGGGCTCTATACTCATAATAGTATAGTAGCCCTACTATATATATATATATATATATATATATATATATATATATATATATATATATATATATATATATATATATATTAGTTTTTTAATTTATATAATTTTATTAGTCAGATTAATAATTTAATTAATTTAAATAAAAATAGTTTAAATAAAATTAGCTCAAGTTGTTATAAAATTTTCATATATAAACTTTAATATGATTTAAATTATATTTGTTGAATTAGATTTTAATTGTATAATAACAAATTTTTTAAAATTATTCAGTGTAGTATATATATAAAATTGTAAATTAATGTAAGCAATAATTTATAACATATTGACATAAAAAAAAAAAAAGGATTAGCTAGCATGCAAAACATTTAAAAGAACATCTAATTCTAGAAACAAATCTTATAAAAAATATATTTTCTATCATTTATTATTTCAAAATTCCATGAATTTGATGCGATGTAAGTGATGAAAGCGAGCAACTGCAAGGAAGAAGGAGAGGAGAGGGAGAGGAAGAGGGTGAAAGAGGTTTAGCAAAAGTTGAAGGAAAAAGAGATTAATGGAGACATAAGGAAAGAAAAATAATTATTAATTAACTATATTAATAAAAAAGAGAGAAGGGTAAGAAAGTAAAGAAGCGGACGTTAAAGAAGAGGAGAAGAGTTATTATTATTGGAAGGCGAAGAGGCATGCGGTGAAGAAAAATTTGCCACGTGGCAAAATATATTGAGGATTCATAGTTTTTTATAGATATCTTTCAAAATTTAAAAATATATAATAATTTTTTATTTAAATAAAATATCTTTTTAATTTTTATTTTCTAAAATTTCAAATGCTTAACGTTACTTTAATAGAACTGAAGTTTAGAGAAGTATTTTTGATAAAAAAGGCATATATTTAAAATCTCCTACTTATAAAAGAGGGAAAGGTATTTTCAAATGCTTAACGTTTCTTTAATAGTTTTAATCTTGAAAATGGTAAAAATTGCAATTTTATATTGTCTTGTAATATGTACTACTTATAAAAGAAGGGAATTTTATTTTATTTTATTTTTACAAAATGCGACTCTCTATTAATATAATTTTAATCTAATACTACCAATATCATTCATCCAACTTATATCCAATAATTTAAAGACCGACGAATTAAGTATCGTATCTGTCATTTTTTTTACCTAAATTTTCTTCACACAGTACGTATCAAATCCCACGGTTAGGTTGATAGTGGACCCTCAGGGTTGAGTGGGTGGTTGGTTGAATAGTATAATCTAACGGATGAAAATGATTAAAGGGTAGATCTAACGGCAAAAAACTTATGAGTATAAGAGGATCTATACTCATAATAGTATAAGAATCGGACTATATATATATATATATATATATATATATATATATATATATATATATATATATATAGAAATAAAATAATAAGTTGTTCCCACCCACCTGTATATATATATATATATATATATATATATATATAGATATATTGTAAAAGATTAGATCTATGACTTTAATCATTTTCATTCGTTGGATTTATTGACCAACCATAAAGGGGCCCACATCATCCTAACCACACATCTATCAATCCAATGGCTAAAAACTTACAAGCACCATGACTTGGTACTTTTAAAGCATAGAGCTCAATTCTATATATATATATATATATATATATATAATTAAGCTCGTATATTTTTAAAAGTACAAAAAGTCATTGGTTTGCGGTTAGAATGATGTGGGCCCCCTTGGGTTAAGTGGGTGGTTGGTTGAATAGTATAATCTAACGGGTGAAAATGATCAAAGATGTAGATCTAACGGTAAAAAATTCACAAGACGAAGTGCTTGGTGCTTTACAAGCACCATATCTCTCTCTCTCTCTCTCTCTATATATATATATATATATATATATATATATATATATATATAGAGAGAGAGAGAGAGAGAGAGAGAGAGAGAGAGAGAGAGAGAGATATTTTTGTTTTAATTCAAAAGTTAAATTTTTAAAATTTAAAATTTATAATCTCAAATTAAAATTTATATTTTAAAATCATAATTTTTAAATTTTAAATTTTAAATTTGATATTTTTAAATTTTAAATTTTAAAAGTTATAATATTAAATTTAAAATTTAATAATTTAAATTCAAAAATTAAAAAAATTAAATTCAAATATAATGAGAGTAGTAATATTATTATTTTTCTATTTATAACTATCAATTATTTCTTTTATTCCCAATAACCATCAAAACACAATTTTTATAGTTTTAACTTATACTCACATTTTTCACCAAAAAAAAAATATCATTATTCTTACAAAAATTCATACTTGTACTCAATCAGATAACTAGTTTCTACTAATTCTCGAATGAAACGGAGCCTGAGGGGGTGTTTGTTTGGCTTCAAAAAAACTATTCTAAAAAATAAGTTTTTAGCAAGAAAAGTATTTTCTCACCATTTGGTTTCCTCAAAACAAAAATATTTTTTTCTAAATTACAAAAAATCCTCCTATAAATATTCGGTTTTTTCATTTTCCTTTCTCGACATTTAAAAATCTATATTTTGCCTCATAAAATTTTGGAAATATTTTCAAGAAAGTATGACGTTAAAGAAGATGGCAAAATGACTAAATTGTCCTTACTTTTTTTTATAAAAAAAAATTATTTTTTAAATTTATTTCTGTTATCTCGAAAGATATTTTTCGGTGTAAGGGGACTAAATGCACAACTCGAAATGTTGAGGGGATAAAATAAATTTTTTTAAAGTTAGGAAAGAAAAGTTAAAAAATAGATATTTATAAAAAAATTTCTATAATTTAATCTTTTTTTAAAATAACATTATTTTTTGAGCAATGCTACTAGTAGGTTTGGAAATATCTGTTAATGTCACATTGTTTTCATCTGAGAGCACATAGTGGATTCTTATCCATAAAAATTTTAAGTCTATGATTTTGTTTAAGATTATAAAAAATTACGTTATATACGGTAAAAAAATATTATTAAAAAATATTCTATTTATTTTCGTATGTAATATTATATTTCGCATATCGCAATAAATCAATTATAATATATTTTTTACGATTTTACCGAAGAATGTAGAAGCACGAGAGAGGAGAGAGTGGGACTGGGGATGATGCACGAGATTCTGGACAAGGACAGGGAAAGTGATTGCGTTAGTTTAAAAATAATGCGGATAGACGTCGCTTGGCCCATCCGACCTACGAATGCCCATAAAAGAAAAAAAAAAATGTCCCATGTTTTGAGAGAGAGAGAGAGAGAGAGAGTGAGAGAGAAAGTAACAGTGGGAGAGAGGAGGGCGTCCGTCGGATGAGCCATGCGGCGCCCATCCGCATTGTCCCTAAATTATATTAGTTTGAAAACATGACTATAAAATTTTTGTCGAAAAAAACACCTTTAATTTGCCTAGGCAAGTTAATTAATTAAGTCAGTTGGTGGAGTGGTAATTAATTAACTTGGATGAGCAATCCTGCCAGCATCACCAGATATAAAGTAGGCTCCCTCTCAGCAGCAACTGATGCTATAAATTACGAGGGAATAAAATATCAAAACACAAAAAAAAATAAATTCTAAGATATTTAATTATCAACATGGGAAAAGAAATTTATATTTTAAAGTTTTACAAAATTATGTGCAACTGGTGAGTAGAGGAGTCCACTAAACTATTAATAAAATTCAAATATTTTAATTATTAAAATTAGAAGTTTAAATGTTTGTATATGAGAGATCTAAATTTTAGTATGTATAAATATATTTCTTACAAAGAAAATTACAAACCATGGGTTGTAGACATGTCACAGACACGTGATCGCGTTAAGTACAAGACATGTTTTTCACGTTTTTGGTAGGTGAAATGTAAGCCTCAAACGTACAAGCAACCGATAATTATTATTACTTTATTATATATTTATCAGGGTGTACAGGCTTCTCTCGTGAAAATCAAACTTGTTGTTCGCGAGCCAAATTTCATATTCTCGTTTATTAGGGTATACCAGTACTCTCTATATATGAGTCTCAAGCTTTACTATCCGTAGTACGGAGGGCTCACACTAAGTTGTTTTCGATGATCCTGCTTCCAAATCGACGATCGATTCCGTTAGACTTGATCTACATTATTGAAAGTATTTGAAAACTAAATTTCATAATTTTTCGACATTATTTGACTAGTGATAAAAAAGTCTCAAACTTGACAATTTTAATGACAGATGTGATGCATTTGTAAATTTAACTGTGTAAAATAATCCAAATCAAATAAAATTTTTATAAATTTATTTTTTACTATTTAGAATAAGATCAGTACTTTTGATCTTAAATTCTAGTTTTCTATTATCATTTTTTATGAGATTTTTATTTTTAGTTTATTTTCGTTTGATAGGTAAATTATATCGAAAAATTATGAAATTTAGTTTCCGAATATTTTTAATTGTGTAGATCAAGTCTAATGGAACCGATCGTCGATTTGAAAGTCGCATCATTGAAAACAATTTGGTAGCACGTAGCCCTCCGTACTCGATAGTATAGTAGCCTAGCGCGCGCTCTCTCTCTCTCTCTCTCTCTCTCTCTCTCTCTCTCTCTCTCTCTCTCTCTCTCTATATATATATATATATATATATATATCTCTTTATATATATATATATATATATATATATATATATATATATATATATATATATATATATATATAAAGAGATATATATATATATAGAGAGAGAGAGAGAGTTGAGCTAGAATGCTATCGATATGGCAAACCCACTTTTGCCACCCATTTGTTTTAGATGATGGAGCCTCAAAATTGATGATCGGCACCGTTGATCTATACCACTTGAAGTATTTAGAAATTAAATTTCATACATTTTCGATATTGTTCTCTTATCCATCGAGTGGACACAAAATTGAACAGTGAAAATAAATATTTTTAAAAAAATGATGATAGGAGTCTTGTAATCAAGATCAAGAGTATAGGTATTGTCTTAAATAGTTTAAAGAATTTTCCAACAAAAATTCAATTGATTTGGATATCATTACGCCGTTAAACGAGAAAACGCCTCATATCTACCATTAAAATTATAAATTTTGAAACCCTTTGATCATTAGACAAATTATATCGAAAAGATTTAAAATTTAATTTCTAAATACTTAAAGTGGTATAGATCATATTCAACGGTGCCGATCGTTGATTTGGATGCTCCATCATCGAAAACAAATGGATGGAAAAAGTCTTGGGTTTGCTATCGATAGCATTCTAGCTCAACTCTCTCTCTCTCTCTCTCTCTCTCTCTCTCTCTCTCTCTCTCTCTCTCTCTCTATATATATATATATATATATATATATATATATATATATATATATATATATATATATATATATATATATATATATATATATATATATATATATAGTCCATTGTATACTATTACTAGCACGACGAACTTGGTGCTAAGTTTTCTACCCTTGGATTAACCCCTTTGATTAATTTTACCCTTAGATTATACTATTCAACCAACCACCCACTAAACCCTAGGCCCACATCATCCTAGCCGCACATCTTTTAATCCAAGGGTAGAAAACTTACTAGCACCAAATCATTGGTGCTATTAATAGTATTCCACTTAGTTCTATATATATATATATATATATATATATATATAGAGTTGAGCTAGAATACTCTCAAAAGCACCAAAGGCTTGTGTAGGGTTGAGATGATGGTGGTAGGTGGTAATAAATGGTGGTAGGTGGTGGTAGGTGGAATAGTGTTTGATCCAAGGGGTATTAGTAAACAAAAAGTAGATCCAAGGGCTAGAAACTCAAAAGCACCAAGGAGTTGGTGCTTTTGAGAGTATTCTAGCTCAACTCTATATATATATATATATATAGAGTAGAGCTAGAATACTTTTAAGCACCAAGCTCTTGGTGCTTCTAAGTTTCTGATCTACATCCCAATTACTAATACCCCACTATTTCACCTACCACCACCTACCACCATCATCTCAACCCCACATCTATCCATCCAATGGTTAAAAACTCAAAAGCACCACCTCATTGGTGCTTTTGAGAGTATTCTCAACTATATATATATATATATATATATATATATATATATATATATATAGAGTCCAGCAGGTCGGGTATTATCGATAGCATCAAGTGCTATCGAGTTTTCCACCGTTAGATTTAACCTTTTGATTAATTTTACCGTTAGATTATACTATTCAACGAACCACCCACTCAACCCCGGGGGGCCCACATTATCATAACCACCCATTTCTCAATCCAAAGGCTAAAAAATCAATAGCAACAATAGCTTGATGCTATTGATAGTATTCCAAAGATATATATATATATATATATATATATATATATATATATATATATATATATATATATATAAGTGTTGCAGAAGTATATTATCTGCTTATGAGATAGATCCCTTTATACTCATACATTTTTAACCGTTGATTGACGGACGATGTGTGGTTAGATTTATCATGTCCCCATTTAGAATGATAGTGGTCCCTAGGGTTGAGTGGGTAGTTGGTTTAATAGTATGATCTAACTGAAAATGATCAATAGAATAAATCGAGGGCTAAAAACTTATGAGTATAAGGAGGCTAATACTCATAAAAGTATAGTAATAGAACTCTATATATATATATATATATATATATATATATATATAACTAGGCTACTATGCTATTAATAGCACCAAGTCATTGGTGCTACCACGTTTTTAGCCATTGGTTTAAGAGGTGTGTGGTTAGAATGATGTGAGCCCGTAGGGCTAAGTAGGTGGCGGTTGAATAGTATGATCTAACGGGTGAAAATCATCAAATGGGTGGATCTAACGGTGGAAAACTTGGTAGCACCGAGTGCTTCGTGCTAGGGGTGTAAACGAGCCGAACACGAGCGGTGTCGGCTCATGTTCAGCTCGTTATTAAACGAGCCGCCG
Organism: Aechmea fasciata; assembly: GCA_025177825.1. NCBI lineage: Eukaryota > Viridiplantae > Streptophyta > Magnoliopsida > Poales > Bromeliaceae > Aechmea > Aechmea fasciata. The sequence goes on along the minus strand of CM045935.1, from coordinate 5,860,938 downwards.
AACACGAGCTGGCTCATTAAAGTAACGAGCCGAAAAATTCGGCTCGTGTTCGGCGGCTCGTTTAATAAACGAGCCGAACACGAGCCGGCTCACGAGCTTGCCAACAAACAATAAATAAAAAAAATTAAATTAAATATATTAAAAAAATAAATTTATAAAATCTTATCCATTAGACTTTGATATAATAGTTAAAACTTTATATACAAATAAATTTTTTTATAATTAAGCTCGCATTTATATTTTTATTTTGCTAAAAATTAAATAATAAAAATATATATTATATATAATTATTTATTTATATATAAAAATATAAAAAAAATAAATTATATAAATATAAAATATATGTATTCGAGCTATTATCGAGCCGAACACGAGCGAGCTGACCCCAGCTCGTGTCCAGCTCGTTTATTAAACGGGCTGAAAAATTCAGCTCATGTTCGGCTCGTTTACTAAACGAGCGAACCGATCTCGAGCTCATTTCGAGCCGAACACGAGCTGGCTCGCGAACAGCGAGCTAGATTGCCACCCCTACTTCGTGCTATTGATAGCATAGCAGCCGGACTCTCTCTCTCTTTTTATATATAACTAGGCTACTATGCTATTAATAGCACCAAGTCATTGGTGCTACCAAGTTTTTAGCCATTGGATTGAGAGATGTTCGGTTAGGATGATGTGGGCCCTCTAGGGTTAAGTTGGTGGTTGGTTATATAGTATAATCTAACGGGTGAAAATCATCAAAAATGTGGATCTAATGATGAAAAATTTGGTAGCACAGAGTGCTTCGTGCTATTGAGAGCATAGCAGCCGAACTCTATATATATATATATATATATATATATATATATATATATAGAGTAGAATACTATACTATTATGAGTAGTAGAGCCTACTACTCTCATAAGTTGTTTTCGATGATGAGAGAGCTTAGAATCAACGATCCACTCAGATTAAATATGATCTAGAGTATTTAAAACTTCTAGAAAATAAATTTCGTAATTTTTCAAAATCATAATAAAGTCCATCAAATGGGCATAAAATGAAGCAATGAAATCGAACGATGTCCTAAAAATAGATGATCGGATCCTTCAATTTAAGATCGGAGTAATTGATCTTTATCGAGGTAGTGAAAAGAATTTTTTATCAAAAATACAACCTATTTCAATTCTTTTACACCGTTAAACTGCCAAGTATCCCATATCTTAAAAATTGTCAATTTTGTGAGCTTTTGATCGTAAGGTAAATGATTTCGAAAAATTACGAAATTTATTTTCTAGAAGTTTTAAATACTCTAGATCATATTTAACGAGTGGATCGTCGATTCTAAGCTCTATCATCGAAAACAACTTATGAGTAGTAGGGTTTACTACTCATAATAGTATAGTAGCCCTACTATATATATATATATATATATATATATATATATATATATAGTCCAGCTACTATACTCTTCTGAGTATTGAGTGTCTTGTACTCACAAATTTTTTGCCATTAGATCTACCCTTTAATCAATTTCACCCGTTAGATTATACTATTCAACCAATCACCCCTCTACTCTAGGCCCAAGATCAACCTAACCGTAACCACTCTCATCCTAACCGCTCATTTTTTTATCTCGAATCGTTAAAAACTAATGAGTATCAAGAACTCTATACTCATATAAGTATAGTAGCCCCACCTACTATATATATATATATATATATATATATATATATATATATAGTACTATTATACTCTTATGAGTAGTAGACCCTTACTACTCATAAGTTGTTTTTGATGATGGAGCTTCCGAATCGACGATCCACTCCGTTAAATATATCTAGAGTATTTAAAACTTCTAGAAAATAAATTTCGTAATTTTTCAAAATCATAATAAAGTCAATCAAATGGGCATAAAATGAAGCAGTAGAAATCGAACGACGTCCTAAAAATAAATGATCGAGTCCATCAATTTATGATCGGAGGTATTGATCATTGTCTAGGTAGTGAATAGAATTTTCTATCAAAAATTCAACTAATTACAATTCTTTTACACCGTTAAACTACCAAGTATCCTATACCTACTTAAAAATTGTCAATTTTGTGAGCTTTTGATCGTAAGGTAAATGATTTCAAAAATTACGAAATTTATTTTCTAGAAGTTTTAAATATTCTAAATCATATTTAACGGAGTGGATCGTCGATTCTAAGCCCCATCATCAAAAACAACTTATGAGTAGTAAGAGTCTACTACTCATAAGAGTATAGTAGCCCTACTATATATATATATATATATATATATATATATAAAGTGGAGTTAGAATACTTCTAAAAGCACCAAATGGGTGGTGCTTTAGAGTTTTTAGCCTTTGGATGGAGAGATGTGAGGTTGAGATGATGGATCTAGATGGTGGTAGGTGGAATAGTGTTTGATCCAAGAACTATTAGTATTCAAAAAGTAGATCCAATCGCTAAAAACCTAATAGCACCATGGGGTGATACTTGTAAAAGTATCCTAGCTCAATTCTTTATATATATATATATATAGTAGGTCTTGTGTGCTATTAGGATTACGGAAGCCTCCATGCTCCTAGCCTCCTAAGTCGTTTTTGATGATGAAGCTTTCGAATCAATGATTGGTTCCGTTAGAGTTGATCTAACATATTTGAAGTATATAGAAAATAAATTTTATGACTTTTCGATATCATTTAAAAATTCATATTCAAGCACGAATCCGACCAAAAATCCGAAACCCGAACCCGAAAATTTAAATCCGAAATAATTATTTCTTTTTTCAATATTTCAAAATATATTATATTAAATCTAAATTTTTAAAATACAAATTCAAATATAACATCAAATTTTTATATATGTATTATTTATAATACAAAATATATTCGGGTTCGGATCGGATTCAATTAAAATTCATATCCGTTAGGTTTCTATTTTTGATATCTGTATTCAAATCCATATCCAGATCAATCGGATATATACGTTTTATTCGGATTCGGGTTCGAATAAAATTTCGGGTTCAAGAACAGCCTGAAGTAGTGGACCAGGCATGCCCGGCACACTGTACAAACAGGGCTGTTCCAGCCCGGCCCGAGGTCGTCCCGGGCTGTCCGGCGGCCCGTTTTACATCCTTAGGCTCGAATGGGCAGTCAACTCCAAATGTTGTAGTCAAGCAGTTTTGGTATAATAAATTGGAAAAAAAAAGAAGAAAAAGAGCTGCGCAGCTTTGTTAGGAATACAACAGTAAGTAATACCTTTCTCAAGGCATTTAAGCGGTGGAGGAGCACCAGTTTACTTCACCTGGAGCATGCCAAATCCACAAGCATCACCTGGAGCTTTTTTTTTTTAATAATCAGCTAGATTTGATAGTAACCAACTAAATCAAATGGAATGGAATTTATGCCCCTTAGTAAACTGAGGTATATCAAAACCTCCAGAGCTATCTTCAAGAATCAAGACCTAACGACATAGCTCCAGCATGCCAAATCCACAAGCAAATGTTCTTCGCCAGTGAATTTGATTTTACTATCTAACCTTACAACATATTTGATTTAACAACTCAAGCTTTTCAGACTTATTATTGCAAAGAATTGGATAACTAAATAGAGATAAGCATAGAGATCATAAATGAGGAGAGGAGAGGAGTACTATGGCATGAAAAGGAAAAGAAATGTTGCTATCCTTGCTCTACTAGGAGATGCTTCAGAAACTGCCTGGAGAACCTGCACCTGCAAAACCGGATTACATAAATAGAAATGATAGTTATTCTCTCTACGAGATGCTTCTCAAATCTTTACGCAGCAAAAGCAAAAAGCAGACTGCCCATCTAATGAAGTTGCAAAATGAACCAATCATCTAGTATAATAAGCTCAGACAGAGCTACAATTTGAACATCGGCATTTTCAGAGGCCTGCTGCAAACAACAAATCAACTCAAAGTATCTCTCCATTCAATACAAGTTGCAGAACTACCACCACAAGTTTATTGTTCACTTACATATAGTATGTGCTTATCTCTTATAATATCAGCTTATGGCTTACAGTTTATTTGCACCTTAAGATAGGCTAATAAATTTATGTGGTTGAAGAAAAATACGAACTTTCACTCCACAACAACCCCTCTTCTGTTGATGGCTTCAGGGTGGAGAGAGAGATTTCATTTGTTCACCTCTAGTTAGAGGGCTTTTAGGAAACTTCTTTAGGTCGATATTTGCAATAGTATTCCTCAAAGATGGGCCAATTACAAATCTAGTCCCTGAAGATTGATCCTCATTTCGATTTCATTCTCATAGTTTCACAAAATGCAATTGCTGTCAAATCTCAGGGACTAGATTTGTTGCAAGGTATAGAAGTGCTAGGTGCTTCTCACTTGTATCAAGTGTCAAACCGCAGATCATTCCTTTGGATTTTGGATCAGCAATTGGTGACCTAACCATAGCGTTTAAAATAAAAACAAATGGTATATTAGATGAATAGATAAGAATCAATTCGGACTGTAAGAGGGGTAGATCAGCACGTTAAGTCGGTTTAAGTTAATTCTTTTGCCACTATCAAGTCGAAGTGGACCTACTTTAATCTGATCCAACTAGCCAATCGAGCTCAAGAGTTTGCCGTACCCAAGACTAACTCTTTCAGTTGCGGCATCAGTTGCAGACATCTCCGCACGTGCTCAGCAGGAAGAGAACATTTGCAGAGCGAGAAAAATGAAATACTCAAAAAGGAAAATCAAATGGGGTTTCAAAAGATCCTTCATGAATTGCGCGAGCCTTCAAAATACTATATAAGTGATACAGGAAGTTGATACTAATTTTGTTTCCCTATCTGATCCCCCAATAAACCCTAACTCGGTACAGTTTCCAACCGCCACCTTTTTTTACTGACCAAAACCTCACCTATTTCAGTTAAACTATCAAAGTGAAACTACTGCAATGAGAGACAGTGAGAATAAAAGGAGAATGAAAATAAGAAGTTATTTAGCTCTCATCACTATGCTGTAGATTCCTGATCACCTCGGCAACTTCATCAATGTTTCAACCAAGAATCAGTTGAGCTTCAGAGCCCCAGTAATATGTAGTACACCAAAGTGATGGGGAGAGCTATTAACATTCCAAAGATAACCCTGCAACAAGCAGCAGCACTGATGTAAAAACAAAAACAAAGCAACCGATAAAACTTTAACAAAACATCGCGCAACATGATTCTTTGTAGCAATTATGAGACGATTCCGTATAAAAAAGAACAAAGTTCATCAAAGTATTTTAAACTACATATACACAAATCAGTAAGCGAAATCAGAAGACTTGCGCAGTGCTCAAAATGTCAGGATGCACATTATACTCCTTAGCAGACACAAATGGGACAATTCCTTGAGGAAGTGCTGCCTGGAAATTGAAGAATCAAGTATCATGTTACAAATGCCACAAATTATCGTGTGATACCATTACACTATTGTCCACACTACTTAGTAAACTCAACCTCTTGACCATTTCATATTTTTCCTGTTATCTTCCAAAGATGCAGCAGAGATACAGCAAGATAGTAACTACAATCACATTTCTTGGCTTATTTGATAAAGCTAAACACATGAATTACCGCTCCCTAAGTATTTCTCATAAATTTAATGTTTTGACTACTGCTAACTACTAATTGGACTGTAAGAAACTCAAAAATCCATGAATACTCATTCTTAATTCTGCTACTACACTAAAGAGAAAATATGCATTACTCATTCAAGAATTATGAATCAAGCATTCACTGTTCAGGATATTAGTTTTCCAAAATCCAAACAGATAAAATTGCCACAAGGAATTAGTAACCACACCAGCAATCCAATACCAGCAACTCGAGAATTTACCATTAATCTCACAATCACACCAAGAAATCAGACATAAACACGATAAAGCAACAACAAAAAGAAGCTCAATATGGCAATATCTCATCATATCACTTCAAATTTTGAATCGAAAGCAAATCACGTCGAATCAACTAGGGTTGCTATTACAAAGGAGGGAGCGGGGGATCACCATCTGACGGAAATGGTAGGTGCAGAACATTGGATCAGACGGCTCGGCGGAGACGATGGGAACGGCGGCGCCGCCGCCGCCGTTGGGCACGAGGCTTCCCCCGCAGGATCTGGAGCACCGCTGATGGAGGTGTTAACCTGGAGAAGCCATTAGGCCAAGGGATCGAGGAGAGAAGCTAGGGTTTCGGCTTGGATCGAGAGGGGGAGAGGGTGAGAGTAAGAGAGAGAGAGAGAGGGAGGGGGGATCCGAGAGAGGGGGAGGGGGATCGAGAGAGGAGGGGGAGGGGGAGAGGGAGTGGTCGCGGGTTGAGGGAGGGCACGAGGTTGGGTTGGGTTAGGTTGAGATTGGGTTAGGTTCGGGTTGGATTAGGATTATATTTAATATATAAATATTAGTAGGTATATTTGAACATAATTGTCGCTAAAAGTATAATAAAATAATAATAATAACGGCCGTTTAATAATCATCGCTAAATAATTGCCACAAAAAATCTTTTTTGGTGTAGTGTGCCTTGGTAATAACGTAAATAACTTGTCGATATTCAATTCGCGAATTATTCGTAAATTATTAAAAATTCGAATAAAACGTCCGTAGATGATTTATTCTCAAAAAATCAAAATAATACATGAATTTTTGGGTTAGATTTATTATTCGCGAATAATTCGCATATGTCGAACTATTCGGCCAAAAAAAACGTGCAAGGTTTTTGGGTAAAATTTCTTTCCAAATTATTGCCGAATTATTCACGAATTATTTAAAAATTTTATGGACTCTGAAACATGTAGACCATGAAAAAGATGAAGATGAAGACGGTAATAAAATTTGCTATTTTTTTATTTAATATATTTTATTTTATAGCCCTTTTTTTTGTTTAATTTTAAGAATTTATAACTCTGTATACAAGCTAGTAGTATAAATCTAGAGAAAACAGCTTAGTTTAATAGCCGAATTTTTGATTGCGAATTGTTAATTGGTGAATGTATAATATCTTGACAAATTTGTTTTTTAAGCCGTATTTTTCAACGAATTCAAAAGTTGAGATAAATACAAATTTTATTTGAATTATATTCATACCGAATTTTTGCTGTATCCGAAATAATTAACCACGGTCGAGATAGCTTCCTTTCGGACTTAATAAAGAGCAAGTGTTTAATTAATTGCTTTTAGAAATGGAAATCTGAATTTAAATCTGAAGATCTAAAGCTTCAGAAATTAAATTAAGTACCTTATTCATAATATCAGCATGCAGATCATTACTTTTGGTGAACAAAATAAAATTTCAAATGCCACCACTTCTTACACCAATTAACTATCACATCAAAACACATCAAGCACATCAAATACACACACCCCTGCTCATCAGCAACTTCAACCACACACGCATGTAGATAGATATTGTATGATAGATATTGTATGTATGGCCCGTCTCATCAGATTTGAATGGGTTCGATCAACAAAGAGATGATCGCGTCTTTGGTTTCTTTCTCTGGAGATCCATACCCATCTCCATGAATGTAAAAGCTACGCGCTGTCCGTGGCACGCTCATGGCGATGTTTGTGAAGTTTTTGTTGAAAGTGGAGTCCAATTGGCGCGCTCTGTTTAATTTTTTCCAGCAGTCATCGATCAGTTCTTTTATGCGTTCGCGGGCTGCAGCCTCCGTGATCCCTTCGTGGTGCATGCAGCAGTGGATGGATTTCGCGACATCGCCTCGCTGGTGCTCAGGCTGAATCGTTCAAACATAGAACAGTTATTTAACATTGTTATGTAAATTGTATTTTCAATTAGAGCTGAAGTACTTAACCTACTTTGGATGTACCGAGATCATTGTAGAGTCGGAAAGGCATCGATGACAACTGCACGATTTCCGGATAATCATGGAAGATATCTAGATCTTCTTGAGTCGTATCTGGGCCAAGACAATAAGCATGGCTTAGAGCAACAAGGCCACCTGTAGATCTCCATCCATTTTCCAAGTACTCATTCAGTGTTGGTATGTAGTTTTTGTTGTACCATTTTGCTTCCACCAAATATACTTTGCATTGATCTGTCCACTGTATCAATTAACCATATATGCTTTTTTTAATTTCTTAGAAGGTTTTCGTAAAAATAATCTACTTTTGTACATGTTCATAAATTTTTATGTCATTTAGATAAATTCCCTTAGTACGGGGCTGTTGGGAAACTCTACAACTTTTTAATTGTATTTTTTTACTCTAGCTAGAATTCATATATATATTTTAGGAGTCCGGCTATGGTGCTTGTAAAAGCACCAAACATTTGGTGCTTGTGAATTTTTTACCGTTAAATCTACAACTTTGATCATTTTTCATCCGTTAAATTATACTATTCAACCAACTACCCACTTAACCCAAGGGACCCACATCATCCAAACCGCACATCTATTAATCCAAAGGTTAAAAACTTACAAGCACCAATAACTTGGTACTTTTAAAAGCATAGGAGCTCAATTCTATATTTTAGTGCAACATTATTCCGGTATAGAAATACTTTATTTTTTGACTGTTTAATTGGATAGTGGTTGTATTTTCATGTGAAGGCCAAAAATTAATAGTTATACTCTTTGAATTCAAAACAGAAAGTCGTCTAAAATTAAACATTCGGCTCGATGTTTGCTAACATAATTTGCAATTTTAGCAAAATTTTTTTAAAGCTATAAAAAAATACATCTAAAATTAACTGTATAATACATCTAAAATAGATTCGACAAAAAAAAAGTTTAAAATTAGATTTTAACTTTGTCTAGCTCCATTTTTCAACGATCGATAAGCCGTTGTATGTGCGTCACCTATGCATTTTTTATTACAACCATCTCCTTCGTTGTGTAATAGAGTGCCCTCACTGGATCGAAGTAAATCTTATATATATGTATATCAAATTTAAATAGTAATTAAACTGCACTAAAGAGATAAAAATCATATAGTTTTTGCATCGAGCATATATAGATTCTAGAAAGATGTGTTCAGTCCATAATTTTGAAAGAGAAACCTAGAAAATTAACCTAGAAAACATAGAAAATTATATTAAGAGATAAAATGTTAGGTATTAAGATATAGGTAAATCAAAGAGGTGATGAAGCAAAATAAGAGAATAAAATTTTTTTTACCGCTCTTTTCAGGTATGGAAGGATATTGAGGCCTTTCTCTCTCATCATCTCATAAGCTGTATCATTTGTTGTGTTGAAGACTGCTAAAAAACATACTCTCATGTACTCGGGCAATTGCTTAATATCAAGTGCATCCCATCTATAAAAGCCACCGCAAATATATATGAATATCATAAATACTTTAAGTCACAAACAATCATATTTAAAGTTTTTGGAAGTTCGCATGCAAAGAACGTAAAGTCCTCAAGGGTCATACTTACAAAGCAACTTAACTTCAAATGATATTTGTGCAATTTATTTTATGTATCTTTGCAAATATAAGTCTTAATCTGTAGTAGTAAAACTGAGTTTTGTATATATATATGTAGACCTGTCTACTACTTCAGTGAAAAGCTCGAGTTCATCGAGAGAGCCGTAAACGTCGTAGACATCATCGATTGCCGTAATGAGACATGTAGCCTTTGTTTGTGCTAGCCTGAAGATAGAATATTTCGGCTCGAAAGCCCAACCAATAGACCATAAATAGTTCTCCGCCAATCTATCTCTACTGAAAGGAAGCTTCTCCCATAATCCCAGATTGGACCACCAACTGAAATTTTCAAATATTTTGATTCTAATTAGAAGCTATATATTTTCATATATGCTAATAATGTTATTAATTTTCACGTATATTTGTGCTGCAATGGATAACATATACATTGAAATTAAATCAAATATAATATAAATATGTTAAAGCTAGGTTGGTTTGATTAAGTTGTGAAGTGGAAATAAACTTGCTAACCCTTTTAGTTTAAAGTTTTGAGAGTTAGATGAAGTTAAAGCTTTGAACAAAGTCATCTCACACGTGTATATATATGCATGTTGAATATACATGTACCTTGACACTTCCTTGAGCTCTCTCTTGTACATGTTTTGAACCACATTGAAGTCCAACTTCGCGAACTCGAGAAGTAGAGGCCTCATCTTCTCTTCTTTCTCATACGCGTCGATAAACCATCTCGTGTGCAATCTCTCCATGCGCCATTGTAGTGGTTGCTCCAATGCATTGGCCACATAATCTCTTAAATTACGGTGCCTATCCTGTGATGAATTTGATAAGAAATTATTGAGATGTCGAATTGTAAAATTCTGCAGCTCAATCAATGTATCTTCTCCATCTACTGCCAGATAAGAAGCCTCGTACAAACTCAACAAACTTTTAATTTGATCGTTCAAGTTGGATTTGAAGTTGCCCTTCTCATCTTTAAACCTGTCAAAAATATCTGCAACTAGGGCATATGCGTTAAAAAAATACTCTCGCTTGTAGCACATTGACATTAATTTATTTGTTCGGCAGTAATATGTAAATAAATTAATAAGGGATTACTAATTAGAACCGAATTAATTATATTATTACCTTGGGAAACTCTAAATCCATGTCCTCTAAGAAGCCTGAATAAGAGTGCGATTATGTAGGCATTATCCTTCATCTCCACGCATATGTCATCTAATTTGCTAAATATAGAGTCCAGTGCATGTTCTATCTCCTTCTCAAAGTGATAAGCAATCCCGAGTTGTTGTAATGCATCAATGAGCTCAAGCTTATCATCAACAACCATTGTTTCCTCATTTATCATACGCCTCACTTCCTCCTTCAACTCGTCCAATCTCTTCGCGTCTTGCTCCTACGTTACAAATTAATTGTGGAGCGCTCCATCGATCATTTGCAAATTTAATTAATTTCACGAAAAGAAAGGTTACAAGTAATTGACTTCTTTTTCTTTGGGTTTATTGGTAGTGATATAGCAGAGAATTGGGGGAAAAGAAAATGATCGATCGAGGGCATGTATGATTTGCAATTGGAATAAAAATGAAAAATATAATTGGATTGCTTTAGAATACAAAATAGAATGATAAATCTAGGGGTGTAAACGAGCCGACCACGAGCGTGTGTTCGACCTGCTTAATAACGAATGAACACGAGCCTCATTAAAGATCGAGTTTAAAATTCTCGTTTATTATACGAGCAATATTAAAGCCGAACCTAACGAACTTCAAATTTAAAAAAATTAAATTAAATAGATTAAAAAAATAAATTTATAAAATCTTATATATAAGACTTTGATCTAATAATTAAAACTTTATATACAAATAAGTTTTTTTATAATTAAGCTCGTATTTATATTTTTATTTTACTAAAAATTATATAATAAAAATATATATTCTATCCTCTAAGAACTGTAATCTTACAACTCTCTAAATCACAAAGCCACATTTTTTCTAAAAGTCATAGCACTTATTTGTTTTTTGTGCGAAAAGCTAAAAAGTATTAGCAAACCCTACAACCTTTGGCAGAGGGGTTTTCTTTTTTTCTTTTTTTTTGAGAGATAGATAGCACACTACACGCTTCATTTATTTCATTTAAATAAGCAATTTTAAAATGTGAATCAACTAGATTCGAACTCTGCCTTGGATACCAACCACCAAACCCTTCGCTAATCAAGCGTGCGGACGGTCGGTGCAGAGGGGTTGTAGAGATTACAATAATCCCTTTTGGTTGTAGATTTAGCATTTTTCTTCACAAAATTAGTATTTTTGCGGAACCTATCTGATTCTTAAAATCTTGTATCCTTATATTATTAATTAAATAAATCACTGATTTGGTTAGAAATAATTTAGGAATAGTTTTAGCGTCTTTACTCACGTGTATGATAAAATTAAAAAATAATAGTAACAAATGAGACAACGAGGATGAATCCATAACTTTACATTATAATATACTCGTACTAACTAAAAGATCAAATCTTGGCAGAAATAATTAAGAAAGAGAAATATTAAGTCCACGATCAAAGGGTTTGTAATCTGAACTACTTATCCAAAAATCATTGAGTTTACTAACCCATTTTTTTTATTTCTTTTTTTTTTAAAAAAAATAAAGACTAATAGAGAAAACATGGCTTTTGAATTAGATTAGATGAATAGATTGTAGATTTAGTAATATTTCTCGTGGAGAAATGGATTTTGTTATATTTGTACGTACTATAACATCAGTTCTCGCGAGTGACTGTATGTCTTTGTCGTGCCGTAAACTGGGCTTGTAATCCGCCGACCGGCGCATGGCGCAGGCATGCACACCCCTGCGACGAGGAAAGGACGAGCCATCGATCGGGGATCGGACAGTCGGGAGCTCCCGCCGGAGCCACCGGTCTGGATAGGTGAGCACGAAGGATGGTGCAGGGGACGGCGATGCAAGGTGGAGGAGGACCATTTTGAATGATTTTGTGACATTAATCTATCTATCTATCTATATATATATATATAATGTATTTGATCCCCCTCCATTAATTCGTACTCATTGAAATTATAAATATGCAGGTGTGTTTGTATCCGAAACCCATTTATTCATTTAAAATAATATCTAATATGTCATTCAAAATTTAAAAATATATAATAATTTTTTAATTAAATAAAATATCTTTTTAATTTTTAATTTTTTTTAAAAAAATTTCAAATGCTTAACGTTTCATTAATAGAACTGAATTTTAGAGGGATATTTTGAATATAGAAAGGCATATTTAAAATCTCCTACTTTCTTTATAGTTTTAATCGTGAAAATAGTAAAAATTGCAATTTTGTATTGTCTTGTAATCTATACTACTTATAAAAGAGGAAATTTTTATTTTTTTTTCTACAATGCGAGTCTCTATTAATATAATATCATTTATTCAACTTATATCCAATAATCTAATGGCCGACGAATTAAGTATCGTATCTGTCACTTTTTTTATCTAATTTTTTTTCAAACAGTACATACTACATATGGGCTGGTATGCTTCTGGAAGCACGAGCACTCCGTGCTTCCAAGTTGTTTTCAATGTTCGACTTTCGAATCGACGATCGACCGTTAGAGTTGATCTAGAGTATTTGAAGTACTTAAAAAAGTAAATTTTGTAATTTTTCGATATCATTTGTATAGTGATCGAAGGGTCTCAAAATTAATAATTTTAAAGGCCGTAGTGAGCCGTTTGCAAGTTTAACGGTGTAGAAATATTCAAACCATATGAAATTTTGATAGAAAATTTTTTATATCATATAAAATAAGATCAATAACTTTGATATAAAATTTTAATGCCATATCATCATATTTTGTAAGATTTTTATTTTCAGCCGTTGATTTTGAGCCCCTTCGATCACTAGGCAAATGATATCGAAAAATCGCGAAATTTATTTTCTAGATACTTCAAATACTCTAGATCAAGTCTAACGGAGTCGATTGTCGATTTGAAAGTCCCAATATCGAAAACAACTTTGAAGCACGGAGCACTCCGTGCTTCCAAAAACACTCCAGGCACTCTACATATATATATATATATATATATATATATATATATATATATATAGAATTGGTAGAATACTTTTAGAAGCACCAAAAGTTGGTGCTTCTAAGTTTTTAACCCTTAGATCTACTTTTTGATTACTAATAGCCTTTAGATCTAACACTATTCCACCTACCACCACCTATCACATCAACCACCACCTACCACCATCATCTCAACCCTACATCTTCCCATCCAATGACTAAAAACTAAAAAGCACCACCCTATTGGTGCTTTTAAGAGTATTCTAGCTCAACTATATATATATATATATATATATATATATATATATATATATATATATATATATTAAATCAGAGAAAGATAAATTAAAATATATCCTCTATAAAAAAAAAGTATTTTATCTTAAAAAGTTAATTATCACTATATAAAGGGAATTGCTAAATTAACAGCCGAAAAGAATTAAATACTACGATTCTTCATCCTAAATATTGCTCCTTTTAAATTTTGGTAATAGAAAAAAATAAAAAAGTGAGAACGCTATTAGATTTGCATACGAAAATATCAATTAAACGGAAAAATGAATGGGTGGGAACGTGTACTTGTTCCCACCTATATACCCTGTTGTATACAACAGGGTATATAGGTGGGAACAATTGTTCCCACCCACCCCTGTAGAGGGAGAGATTTGTTTTAATTTAAAATTTAAATTTTTAAAATTTATAATTTATAATTTCAAAATTAAAATGTATATTTTAAAATTATAAATTTTTAAAGTTTAAATTTTAAATTTGATATTTTTAAATCTTAAATTTTAAATTTTAAAAGTTATAATGTTAAATTTAAAATTTAATAATTTAAATTCAAAAATTAAAAATTTAAATTCAAATATAATGAGAGGAATAATATTATTATTTTTCTATTTATAACCATCAACTATTTTTTTTATTCCCAAGAACCATCCAAATATAATTTTTCTAATTCCAAATTTTATACTCTCATTTTTATCCAAACAAAAAAATAACCTTATTCTTACAAAATTTCATACTTGTCCGATATAACTAGTTTTTACTAATTCCCGAACCAAATGGAGCCTAAGGGGGTGTTTGTTTGGCTTCAAAAAACTATTTTAAAAATAAGTTTTTAGCGAGAAAAGTATTTTCTCACCATTTGGTTCCTCGAAATAATATATTTTTTAAAAATTACAGAAAATTTTTCTATAAACATTCGTTTTTTACACTTTCCTTTCCCGACATTTAAAAACCTATATTTTGCCCATTAAAATTCTAAAAATATTTTCAAAAAAGTATGATGTCAAAAAAGATGGCAAAATGACTAAATTGTCCTTACATTTTTATAAGAAAAAAATAATTATTTTAATTTATTTTTGTTATCTCGAAAGATATTTTTTCGGTATAAAGGGACTAAATGCACAACTCAAAATGTTGAGGGGATAAAATAGAAATTTTTTAAAGTTAGGAAGGAAAAGTTAAAAAATAAATATTTATAAAAAAATTACCTATAATTTAATCTTTTCTTAAAACAATATTATTTTTTGAGCAATACTACTCGTACGTTTGGAAAGGTGTATAAATGTCACATTGTTTTCATCTAAGAGCACATATATAGTGGACTCTTATCCATAAAAATTTTAAAAGTCTCTTACTTTGTTTGAGATTACGAAAAAATTACGTTATATACGGTAAGAAAATACTATTAAAAATATTTTATTTATTTTTATATGTAGTATTATATTTCGCATATCGTGATGAATCGGTTATGATATATTTTTCACGGTCTTTTCGAAAAATGTAGAAGCATATCTCTATATGCTTTTATCCCAACTTCATTTTATCTAATTACGTTAGATAAATCTCAGGACGCGTTTGGTTCGTTATCCTTGCAGGATTACATGCAATTCTGTCAAGATTACTACGCTTGGTTCATCCGCTATGTAATTTAATCGTTAATGTAGCATTACAAATCGAGCAGTATTACACCAAAAATATTAACGAGAGGAAGATCGTGTATCTTTGAAACCCGTTAATACTACATATTATATAAAATGATAATTTTACTCTCCAACAATCCCAAATTTAATTAACAGTATTATTTTCATCTCTCTCTTTCCTTCCCCCTCTCTCTCTCTCACATGCCGCTCGCTCTCTCTCTCTCTCTCTCTCTCTCTCTCTCTCTCGCCTCTCTCTCCTCTATTTCTTTCTCTCTCTCTTTATCTCTTTCTCTTTCTCTCTCGGACGAACACCTATCTTCTATTGCATCGTTCACCCAGATAATCATCACGATCTCCTTCCCTCCATTTTCTATTTCCGCATACATATTTAATCATTTCTGTTGGAGAAAAATCAAAATTCCTTAATCATTATTATCACTAATTAATTTTCTTAATTATTATTAATATTATTTTATTCATTATTCATTAATTCTTTTATTCTTATTTATTAGTATTTATTGTTATTTATTTTAATTAATGAGCTGGAAACGGTTTCCACTATTGGAATCCGTTGAGGAATCCAATGTTCAACCATTCTCTTTATATATTGGATTATTCCTCTACATATTGTTCATGATATATGAATATTGTAGAGAGAAGTAAAAGATATGAAATTTTTATTTTGTTTAATATTTTTATCATCGGGTATTGAAAGAGTCTTCGTCAACCTTTTCCGCAATCATGCTCGTAGGAGGAGGAGTTCCGGTCGTACCTGAGGGTAGTGTTTCCGGTTAATCCCGCACGTAAGGACGGGAATACGCCTTAGGGCAGTGCCTCGCACGCTTCCGGATCAATCAATATTTTTATTTGGATTTTAGCGTTTATTTGTTAGTTTGATTTATTTATTTTATCATAATATTAGTTAGATTTTAATCACAATCAGATTTTTGTGCGGTATTTGTTCTAACAATCTAAGGCGTACTCCGATTTGATTGTGATTGAAAACTAACGGATGCTAATCCGTATTAAATTGATTTTTATTCCAATCGCAAATCTTCCAAACGGCTCAGTACAACTATTAAAATTATTGATTTTGAGCCCCTCCGATCACTAGGTAAATGATATCGAAAAATTATAAAATTTATTTTCTAAGTGTTTCAAATACTCTAGATCAAGTTTAACGGAACCAATCGAAAATGAGCTGGAAGTACGGAAGGCTCCGTGTTTCCGATAGCATAGTAGCCTCACACTATATATATATATAGGATAATTGCCAATATACCTCTCATGCTTCTGGAAATATCTGATCTACCCTAACTTTTTTTTTTTCTAAAATTCCCCTCATACGTTCCACCGTTATTCCAAAATACCCCCGCAGTTATCCCCTGTTAGATTAACTCAGGTTAAACGTGGGTTAAATGTATACTAGTGTTAAAACCTATTTAAAATACCTATTTTACCCCTACCTTATTATTCTAATTTCTTAAATTATCCTCTCTTTCTCTTCATCCTTGATGGAATGATCGTCGGCTCCTCCACCTCCACCTCCACCGACGCCGCCCGATCGGCCGCCATCGTCTCCACGAAGGTGCTCGCCGCGCTGAACTCCTCATCGAGCTCCGTGCTCTCAATCCCCTCCCACTCGCTATCATCGCTCTCCCTTAAGAAACTCTCCCCTCTCAATGGGTCCCTCTCCTCCGACGCCGCATCTGCGGCTCCCACGACCCCGGCCTCGGCGATCTCCTAGGCCACAGACACGTTCTCGTCGCAGGAGAGCTTGAGGTGGTCCTCCTTAAAGGAGAGGACGATGGAGATGAGCTTGGCGACGAGGAAGGCAAAGATTAGGCCGATGAACACGGCTTGGCCGAGCTCTTGCCAATCGCCCATGGCGGAATTTGGCTCGCCCATGGCGGAGGACGACGAGGAGCGCTCCATCATCAGGGCGGTGCCGGAGCCACCCGTGGACGAGGACAAGGATGAGGGCTCCGCCAAGGGCGGCGATGCGGTGCACATCGTCGGGATGTGCGCGCACACGGCGGCGCACGACCACAGCCACGACCAGGAGTATATTAGAAAGACTTGGGACATAAGAAGGGTATTTTGGAATGGGCAAAATGGTAATTTCACATAGATAACTGCAGCTAACTGACGGAACTTAACTATAGGGGTATATTAGAAAAACTTGGAACATAAGAAGGGTATTTTTAATATTAGCCTTCTAAGAGGGGTAAATAAGAAAATCAGAAACTTTTCAGTGGTATATAGATAATTGCCCATATATATATATATATATATATTAAATTAGATTATTGTTGAGATTTTTTTTTTGTATTATTTTTCCATCTTATTGGATAATAAAATTTTACGATAAAATTAAAATACAATTAAATAATTAATAATATAATTTTTTGAATTACAAAATAACAGAACGGAAGTACACATTTATTTTGAATCACAAACTAAAGTTTTGAATACATATCACCAGCACCTAATTCTGTAGTACAAAACTCCATTATTATTTTTGCAGAGAAATGCTGGGTGTACGGCGTGCAAACCTACGCAAACTGTTATATATTACTACTAATAGCTCACAACATTTAACTAATCCATCTAAACTATTTATTACTGTACTTTGACAATTTTTATTTCTTTTTTTTTTTAGGAGATAGCTAGCATGCTACCCGCTTCGTTTAACTGGAAATATGAATCAATTAGAATTCGAACTTTATTCTCAAAAAAATTAGAATTAGAACTCAAGTCTACCGCTAGAGAAGAACAGAGGGGTGGATTAGCAATGCTGTCGGCGTAAGCAACAGTTTTGGAAGGAGTAGTGTATAGAGAAAGAGAGCACCGGACCCTCGGCAGTCGGCGGGAACTGAGAGAATATGCAATGAGTGGCGAAGCTGGCTGGCAATTCAATCGCCCGGCCTGGCACGGCCCCTGCATGGATTTGCAAGCGGGCCGAGATGAAAATTAGACTTAATAAACGGATGGTTGGTCCAAAATAATTAAAATTTATAAGAATAAAAATATTATGATTATAAAAAAAACTTATTTACAAAAAATTATAAAATTAAAAAAGTTTAAAAGTTTTGGATAACATTTTGGTCCAATGGAACAAAAGAAATATTTTGGTTCATTGGACCAAAACGCATCTCCCAAGGTCTACCAATAGCCCAGGCTTGATTCGGGCCAGCCTCACTTGAACGAAGCGGCCTAGCATAATCCGAAGTAGCAGGCCAGAGCGGCCCGGCAAACTCTACAATCCGGGCCGTGGTAGCCCGGCCCGAGGTCGTCCCAGGCCGTCCGGCCCGTTAGGCATCCCTAGGCACGAAGCACCAAGCTAAGGGGACTTGGTAAACTAAATTAATCAAACAAAGAGAGATGCCTTCGGAATAACATGTGGAGCTAGCTAGCTTTTGTTTTGGACTTAATAAAAGGGCAAGTGTTTAATTAATTGCTTTTAGAAATGGAAATCTGAATTTAAATCTGAAACCTTAAAGCTGATCAGAAGATTAAGTACCTTATTCATAGTATCAGCATGCAGATCACTACTTTTGGTGAACAAAATAAAATTTCAAATGCCACCACTTCCTACACCAATTAACTATCACATCAAAACACATCAAGCACATCAAACCCCTGCTCATCAGCAACTTCAAAAACACATCAAGCACATCAAACCCCTGCTCATGCAGATCACTACTTACGTAATATTATATTTCGCATGTCGAGATGAGTCGGTATAATATATTTTCTACGGTTTAACCGGAGAACGCAAAAACATACACTATAACAGAATTAGGTTATAGGAATATATGTTTGGGACAGCTTTTATATAAGTGTTCCATTTATGCCAATTTTTTTAAAAAAATCTACTAATGCCTAAATATAAAGTCCAATCCAACTAAAAATAAAAAGTTACTCTACTCAACCTACCCCGCTCAGTCCATTCAACCCGATTACAAACAGAAAAGAAAAAAAAAAAGAAAAATCAATTACTATCTCTCATTCTCCCCTCACTCAATCTACTGAAATTCTAGACGAAGAGCCCTTCCCTCTCCTTCTCCTCCGCCACCACAGCAAACGAGGTAAAGTTCCGGCAATTGCTAAATACTTAAATAAGTGTTGGTATATTAGCAGCACTTTTTTAGGTTATATCGATACTCTTTAGCTGTCACTAAATACCTAGCGACCCCACATATAGCAACACTTTTTAAAAGTGACGGTAATTTAACTAGCAGCACTTTGTTTGATCTATACCGATATTTAAAAATGTCGTTATAAACCATTTTTATTGTAGTGATATCTCTTTATATTTTTATCCCAACTTTATTTTATCTAATAGGGTCAGATAAGTCTTATTACCAAACTAAGTCTAAAGAGGAGAACGTAAGATCTGTACATTTTTCGGCTGGAGAAAAGCACTGCTACATATATTTTTCCAAAAGAGTACCATATCATTTTCTTATCATTTTCTTATCTTGTCATTTTTCTAATATTTTACCAAAAAAATACCATATCATTTTCTTATCTTGTCATTTTTCTAATATTAATTTATTTTAACAAAAATCTATGAGGTCTAAAACTGCATGTGTAAAATATTTAACCTGTTTTGTAGCTAAACGCCAGATCTTTTAAGAATAATATTAATTAGAGCCCGCGACAGAGATAAGTAGCAGAATGAGAATGGAGAAGGTGGGACTCGGGGAGAGCACTATAAAAAAGCGCAAGTATTAAACATGTTTTTCATGTTTTGGTAGGTGAAATGCTACCGACAATTATTATTACTTTATAGAGTCCGGCTATGGTGCTTGTAAAAGTACCAAGCATTTGGTGTATGTGATTTTTTACCGTTAGATCTACACCTTTGATCATTTTCATCCGTTAGATTATATTATTAAACCAACCACCCACTTAACCCAAGGGGGCCCATATCATCCTAACCGCACATCTATTAATCCAAAGGCTTAAAACTTACAAAGACCAAATGACTTAAGATCTTTTAAAAGATAGAGCGCAATTCTACTTTATATATTTATCAGGGTGTACGGAGGCTTACGGAGGCTTCTCTCATAAAAATCTAAATAATTCTGATACCCTTAATTTGGGGCGGTAATCCACTGCTCATTGCTAGCTAAACTCGAGATCGAATCGCTTGTTTAGTAAACGAGCTGAACACGAGCCGAATTTTTTGGCTCGTTTATTAAACGATCCGTCCACTATTTTGCAAACATTTTTTTACTATTTACAAATAATATTTTTTACTAAATTTTATTTTAAATAATTTAATTTATTAATTTTAAAATTTTAAATTTGAACAAAAATATGAATTTAATATTTGAAATTTAAAATCTGAAATTTGAAAATTGAAAATTGAAAATTAAAAATTTAAATTTTAAATTTAAAATTTAAATTTAAAATTCTAAATTTAAATTTAAAATTTAAAATTCAAATTTAGAATTTGAGATTTAAATCTAAAATTTAAATTCAAATTTAAAAATTTAAAATTAAATTTGAAGTTTAAAATTTTAAAATTTCAAATTTAAATCTAAATTTTAAATTTAAATTTAAAATTAAATCTAAATTTGAAGTTTAAAAATTTAAATTTTAGTATTTAAAATTTAAAATTTTAAAATTTAAATTTGAAAATTCAAAATTAAAATTCAAAATGCAAAATTTAAAAGTTGACAATTCAAAATTTTAAATTAAATTTTTTAAAATGACGTATTGAATGAGTTTTGAAAGTTAGAGGGGTAAAATTGTTACTTTACATAATATGCAGACACGGATTTCAGGATTTGCAAGATAAACACCCCCTTTCGTTAATATTTTTGGTGTAATTCTACACTATTTGTAATGCTACATTAACGACCCGATTACCAAACATAATAATCCTTACAGATTATCTCGTAATCCCGCTAGGATAACCCGAACCAAACACACCTATAAGATAATAGGTAATTGACTGTGGAGCTGTGGAGGTGCATTATCAATTGCATACAAAGTAGAGTTTAATATGTTCCTTAATTAGACTTCAACTCAATTACTAATTTAAACTACCAATTCTCACTACAAATAAAATTCTAATCAAATTCTAATTTGACTCTAATTAGTTATTTTTATCTCAAGATGTATGTTATTAGCATAAATACTCATATTTTCAAAAAATATAAAAATAAATAGCTACAAAATTAAGTTAATTAAGTAAAAAAAATAGCAAACTATATAATGCCTCAAAATAAATAAATAATTAAATAAATATATAAAAGATTAAGATACTTCAAAAGAGATTAAACTTTTTAATTGAGCGAAATTTTTTTTTTAGGAGAACGTCTCGGAAATGGGTTTTTTTTTTTTCCCTGTGTTGGGCGAGGTTTGGAGAGGGTTTTTTTTTTTTCTTTTTCCTGTTTTGGGCGAAGTTTGGAAAGGTTTTTTTTTTTTTTTTTTTTCTGCTTTGGGTGCGCTACGAGGCCCGCGAGGCCCGGGTTCGGATCGGGTTCAATCACAATCCATATCCGAATCCATATCCGTCGGATTTCTATTTTTGATATCTGTATCCGAATCCATATCCATATCCACCGGATATATCCGTTTCATTCGGGTTCGGGTTCGGATAAAATTACGGATATCCATACCCATTGACATCCCTAACTTCTACACCTTACGAACGTATCTGAACTGTTTTATTGCTTTTAATAGATAACACTGTCGATCGCCCGGCCCGGCACGGCCCTGCACGGGTTTGCAGGTGGGCCGGGCCCCCTTTAATTTTTGTTGGTCCAAACAAATTAAAAGGTATAAGAATAAACTTAATTACAAAATTTTAAAATTTCTAGAAATTTTAAAAGCTTTGGAAAATATTTTGGTTCATTGGACCAAAACGCATCTCCCAATGTCTACCTACCAATGGCCCAATCGTGCCGAGCCGCGCCGTGCGGATGGGCTTGAGGGAAGCGGCCGAGAACGGCCTGAAGTAGTGGACCAGGCCGGCCCGAGGTCATCCCGGGCTGTCCGGCGGCCCGTTTGACATCCTTATGCACGAATGGGCAGTCAACTCCAAATGTTGTAGTCAAGCAGTTTTGGTATAATAAATTATAAAAAAAAAAAAGTTGCCTTGGAAATAACGTAAATAACTTGTCGATATTCAATTCGCGAATTATTCATAAATTATTAAAAATTCGAATAAAACGTCCGTACAAATGAATCAAAGTTGAGATACGAATTTTATTCGAATTATATCCGTACCAAATTTTTGCCGAATTTGAATTAGCTAACTATGGCGGAGATAGCTTCCTTTCGGACTTAATAAAGAGCAAGTGTTTTAGAACTGAAAATCTGAATTTAAATCTGAAACCTTAAAGCTTCAGAAGATTAATTAAGTACCTTATTCATAATATCAGCATGCAGATCATTAATTTTGGCGAACAAAATGAAATTTCAAATGCCACCACTTCCTACACCAAGTAACAATCACATCAAAACGCATCAAGCACATCAAATACATACACACCCTTGTCCAGCAACTTCAACCATGCATGTAGCTAGATAGATATTGTATGTATGGCCCACCCGTCTCATTAGATTTGAACAGGTTCGACCAACAAAGAGATGATCCTATCTTTTGTTTCTTCCTCTGGTGATCCATACCCATCTCCATAAATGTAAAAGCAGCGCCCCATCCGCGGCACGTTCATGGCGATGTTTGCAAAGTTTTCATTGAAAGCGGAGTCCACTCGGCGCGCTCCGTTCAACTTTTTCCAGCAGTCATAAATCAGCTCTTTTATGCACTCGCGGGCTGCGGCCTCCGTGATCCCTTTGTGGTGCATGCAGCAGTGGATGGATTTCGCGACATCGCCTCGCTGGTGCTCAGGCTGAAGCGTTCAAAAATAGAATAGTTATTTAACATTGTTATGTAAATTGTATCTTCAATTAAATTAAAGCCGATGTAATTAACCTACTTTGGATGTACCGAGATCATTATAGAGTCGGAGAAGCATCGATGAGCACTGCATGATTTCTGGATAATTCTGGAAGAGATCTAGATCATGTTGAGTGAGATCTGGGACAAGACAATAAGCATAAGATAGAATAACATGGCCAGATGAAGAAAACAATCCATTTTGCAAGTACTCCTCCAGTGTTGGTATGTAGCCTTCGTTGTACCACTTTGCTTCGACCAAATATGCTTTGCATAAATCCGTCCACTGCATGTATCAATTAAACATATATGCTTTTTAAATTTGTTAGAGGATTTTCGTAAAAATAAT
This sequence comes from Aechmea fasciata, assembly GCA_025177825.1. Taxonomy (NCBI): domain Eukaryota; kingdom Viridiplantae; phylum Streptophyta; class Magnoliopsida; order Poales; family Bromeliaceae; genus Aechmea; species Aechmea fasciata. The sequence continues at coordinate 5,837,266 of CM045935.1, read as the reverse complement.
CTATTTTTGTACATGTTCCTAAATTTTTATGCCTTTTATATAAATCCCCTTATTAGGGCCTGTTGGGAAGCTCTATAAATTTTTAATTGTATTTTTTTACTCTAGAATTCATATATTTTAGTACAATATTATTCCAGTATAGAAATACTATATTTTTTGACTGTTAAATGTTAATTGGATAGTGATTGTATTTTCATCCGAAGGTTAAAAACTAATAGTTATACTCTTTGAATTAAAAAAAAAAAGTCATCTAAAATTAACCATTGGGCTTGATGTTTGCTAACATAATTTGCAATTTTGACAATTTTTTTTTAAAGCTATATATAATACATCTAAAATTAACTGTATTATACATCTAACATAGTTTTGACAAAAAAAAAAAAAAGTTTAAAATTATATTTTAACTTTGTCTATCTCCATTTTTCAACGATCGATATGCCGTTGTATATATGTCACCTATGCATTTTTTATTACAACTACATACTTCGTGGTGTAATAGAGTGCCCTCACTAGAAGTAAATCTTATATGTATATCAAATTTAAATAGTAATTAAACTGCACTAAAGAGATAAAAATCATTTAGTTTTTGAATCGACTATATATAGATTCTATGTACAGAAAGATGTGCTCAGTAGATAATTTAGAAAGAAAACTTAGAAAACCTAGAAAATTATATTAAGAGAGAAATTGTTGGGTATTAAAATAGTAAATCAAAGAGGTGAAGCAAAATAAGAGAATAATATTTTTTTTACCGCTCTTTTCAGGTATGGAAGAATATTGAGTCCTTTCTCTCTCATCATCTCATAAGCTGTATCATTTGTTGTGTTGAAGAGTGCTAAGAAACATACTCTCATGTACCGGGCAATTGCTTAATATTAAGTGCATCCCACCTGTAAAGCCACCGCAAATATAGATGAATATCATAAATACTTTAGTCCACAAACAATATTTAAAGTTTTTGGAAGTTCGCATGCAAAGAACGTATAGTTTTCAAGGGTCATACTTACAAAGCAACTTAATTAACTTCAAATGATATTTGTGCAATTTAATTTATGTTTCTTTGCATAAATAAGTCTTAATCTGTAGTAGTAAAACTGAGTTTTGTATATATATATATATATATATATATATATATATATATATATATATATATATATATATATATATATATATATATATATATATATATATATATATATATATATATATATATATATATATATATATATATATATGTAGACCTGTCTACTACTTCAGTGAAAAGCTCGAGTTCATCGAGAGAGCCGTAAACATCGTAGACATCATCGATTGCCGTAATGAGACAGTTAGCCTTTGTTTGTGCCAGCCTGAAGATAGAATATTTCGGCTCGAAAGCCCAACCAACAGACCATAAATAGTTCTCCGTCAATCTATCTCTACCGAAGGGAAGCTTCTCCCATAATCCCAGATTGGACCACCATCTGAAATTTTCAAATATTTTGATCCTAATTAGAAGCTATATATATTCATATATGCTAATAATGTTATTAATTTTCACATACATTTGTGCTGCAATGGATAACATATATATTGAAATTAAATCAAATATAATATAAATATGTTAAAGCTAGGTTGGTTTGATTAAGTTGTGAAGTGGAAATATGTTAAAGCTTTGAACAAAGTCATCTCACATGTATATATATGCATGTTGAATATACATGTACCTTGAAACTTCCTTGAGCTCTCTCTTGTACGTGTTTTGAAGCACATTGAAGTCCAACTTCGCGAACTCGAGAAGTAGAGGCCTCATCTTCTCTTCTTTCTCATACGCGTCGATAAACCATCTCGTGTGCAATCTCTCCATGCGCCATTGTAGTGGTTGCTCCAATGCATTGGCCACATAATCTCTTAAATTATGGCGCCTATCCTGTGATGAACTTGACAAGAAATTATTGAGGTGTCGAATTGTGAAATTCTGCACCTCAATCAATGTATCTTCTCCATCCACTGCTAGATAAGAAGCCTCGTACAAACTCAACAAACTTTTAATTTGATTGCTCAAGTTGGATTTGAAACTGCCCTTCTCATCTTTAAACTGATCAAAAATATCTGCAACATTAACATGTATATATAATTCGTTAAAAAGGTCTGGTTAGGGATGTAATGTGGGCCATGCCGGGCCGGCACGGCCCACATTATTCGGGCCAAAACAGGATCAGGGCCGGCCCGGATTTAATTTTGGGCCGGGCCGTGTCGGGCCCAAATTATATATCATATGGTCCGGCCCATGCCTTTGGCCCGGGAGGCACGGGCCATGCTTCGGGCCGGCCTAATAAAATATTTATTTTTAATTTTTTTTAAAAAAGTTTAAAATATAAACATCCAATACTTTCATATAAAATTAATATTTTAATTAAAATAATAAAAAATTATAAAAATAATTATACAAAAATAAACATTTATTTTTTTTAAATAAAATAAAATTTTAAAATTAAAAGGATAATTTTTTTGGTCAAATGGACCAAAATAATTTGATCCATTGGACCAAAGTGCACCTCCCAAGTCTGCCTAGCAGACCTTGGGAGGAGATCAGACCACATGGCCCGGGGCAGTTGCCTTGGGCCATGGGGTCCGGGCCCGGCTGGCACGGCCCAAGCGAGCCGCGCTGTGCCGGGCCTTCGGGCTCCAAAAAGGAGGCCCAGTACGGCCCAAATCCTCGGACCGGTCCGGCCCGGCACGACTGCTACAATACCCGTGCCGGGCTTTAGAACGGCCCGAGGCTGTGACGGGCCGGGCGGCCCACGTGCCGCCCGGCCCGTTTTACACCCGTGTGGTTCGTTAAAATAGTCGTTAGTATCACGTTGACATTTATTTGTTCAACATATAATTAATATCTAAAATTATAATTAACAAAGGATTAACAATTAGGAACTGAATTAATTATATTATTACGTACCTTGTGAAACTACAAATCCATGTCCTCTAAGAAGCCTGAATAAGAGTGCGATTATGTAGGCATTATCCTTCGTCTCCATGCGTATGTCATCTAATTTGCTAAATATAGAGTCCAATGCATATTTTATCTCCTCCTCAAAGTGATAAGCAATCCCGAGTTGTTGCAATGCATCAATGAGCTCAAGCTTATGATCATCAACCACCACTGCTTCCTCACTTATCATACGCCTCACTTCCTCCTTCAACTCGTCCAATCTCTTCGCGTCTCGCTCCTACGTTACAAATTGCGGAGCGCTCCATCGATCATTTGCAAATTTAATTAATTTCACGAAAAGAAAGGTTACAATTACGTAATTGACTTCTTTTTCTTTGGGTTTATTAATTGGTAGTGATATAGCAGAGAATTGGGGGAATAGAAAATGATCGAGGGCATGTATGATTTGCGATTGGAATAAAAATAAAAAATATAATTGGATTACTTTGGTATACAAACTCAAAATAGATTAGCCGAAAGATTACAACTCAAAATAGATTGTAGATTTAGTATTGCGGGTGGAGAAATGGATTTTGTTATGTACGTACAATAACATCAGTTCTCGTGAGTGACTGTATGTATTTGTTGTGCCATAAACTCGGCTTGTAATCCGCCGACCGGCGCATGGCGCAGGCACGCACACCCCTGCGACGAGGAAAGGACGAGCCATCGATCAGGGATCGGACGGTTGGGAGGAGCTCCCGCCGGTCCGGAGAGGTGAGCACGATGGATGGTGCAGGGGACGGCGATGCAAGGTGGAGGAGGACCATTTTGAATGATTTTGTGAGCTTAATCTATCTATCTAGTTATCTATATATAATGTATTTGATCCCCCTCCATTTCATACACATTGCAATTATAAATATGCACGTGTGTTTATATCCGAAAACCCATTTATTCATTTAAAATAATATCTAATAATATAATATGTCTTTCAAAATTTAAAAATATATAATAATTTTTTAATTAAATAAAATATCTTTTTAATTTTTAATTTTTTTTAAAAAAATTTCAAATGCTTAACTTTTCATTAATAGAACTGGATTTTAGAGGGGTATTTTGAATATAGAAAGGCATATTTAAAATCTCCTACTTTTTTTATATTTTTAATCATGAAAATGGCAAAATTTGCAATTTTGTATTGTCTTGTACTCTTGTAATCTATACTACTTGTAAAAAAAGGAAATTTTATTTTATTTTATTTTTCCCAAAATGCGACTCTCTATTAATATAATTTCAATCTAATACTACCAATATTAAAAAAACCCCACTTTTTACACGCATTAAGTATCATATCGTTCACTTTTTTCACCTAAATTTTCTTCAAACAGTGCGTATCAAATCCCACTTTTTACACGCATATCTTATCTCCTAATAACCGTTTTCTATATAATATTCATATTTTATCTTATCTAATAATTTATCTAACGATCATTCTTTTTACACTTTATACTTATCTATACTATATAAAAATAATAACTTGCTTTACGTTTCATACTTATCTATACTATATAAAAGCATATAGTAATTCTTATAATAAAAGATGAAATTAAAAAAATAAAAAATATTTCCTACCGTAAGTTATGATTAATTTGTTAAAAAGTATCTCAAATAAAAACGAGTCACGAACTATTAAAAATATCATTCTTATCTATAAATATATCAAATCCTACGAATGATTATGATTAATTTGTTAAAAAATATTTTAAATATAAACGGTTATGATCAATCTATTAAAAAATAGCATTAATATCCATAATTTTTACATTAAAATTAAAATTTGGAGTTTAAATTATGAATTGAATTTAAGTTTAGATATCCAATTTGAATTAACAACTAAAAAATTTTAATTAAAGCGCATCAAAATTAAATTTTAACAAATTTAAATTTATAAATTTTGTATATCAAATTTGAATTAATAATATAAATATTTAATTACGATGAATCAAAATTAAATTTGAAATTTCAATGTAAATGTGAATTAAATTTTGACATTTTTAGTTTAAATAATATACTTAAATTTTAAATTTATTAGAATTTAAAAAATATATAAAAACACTCAATATATATATTGAAAAAATAATATAGGATATTGCAGATCTTTTCTAATAAAATATAACATATTAATTTATAAAACATAATTTTTATTGTACATTTTTGAATTTTTGGTTAAATATGATATAAAAATTTATATTAATTTGAAATAAATTAAAATAATTTTTATGTATAATTGCACGAACATTCAGCTAGTTTATAAAAATATATCACTTTGCTATTCTAGTTAATGTTATAGCTTACTAGGCCTATCCCATTGACTACACCTATATATGTTTAATCCCTAAGAAGGAAGGAGCCAAACGAGCAAATGATTTCAGACCTATTAGCCTCCTGAATGAGATTCAGAAGATCATATCTAAGGTTTTAGCCAACCAGTTGGAACAGGTTATGAGTGAGCTAATATCCCTTTCCCAATCAGCCTTCCTGAAGGGGAGAAACATCTCGGATGCTTTCGTAACTGTCCGTGAACTGTTAGGTTGGGGAAGTAGGACAGGGATTGAGGGAGCCGGGATAAAGGTGGATTTCGAAAAGGCATACGACAGGGTTTACTGGCCTTTCCTCTTTCGCCGTTTAGACTGGTGGGGCTTTGACACAAATTGGTGTAATTGGATCAAACTCTGCGTTTGCAACGCCAAGGTTGCAATTCTGATTAAAGATGATGTCACCAACTGGATTAAGACGAAGCGGGATATACGTCAGGGAGATCCGCTTTTCCCATTTCTTTTTCTACTTGTTGCGAAATGTCTAGCTAGATTGGCTAATGAGGCACTCGGTAACAATCTCATTACTGGTATCGGCCCCACATAGGCATCCAGAACTACACTCATCAATTCGCAGACGATACCTTCTTCTTCTGTGAGGCCAAGAAAAGATGCTTGAGAAATCTTATGTACGGTCTAATGAGGCTACTATGAAATATTTACAATTCATTTGGCAACTCTTCGAATGGGCATCTGGAATGAGAATTAATAGAGAGAAATTGGAAATTTATTACACGGGACGGTCAGAAGGAAAAGTCGTTCTACTTGCACAATTACTCGGATACAAAGTCGGTGCAAGGTATCTAGGTTTACCTTTGTCGTGCAAACCGCCTTCTAAGGATGACTGGAGGGGATCATTCATAAAATCCAAAGCAAAATTGAAGGATGGCAAGCTAAGCTTTTATCAAGAGGCGGCAGACTTATTCTTGTAAACGTAGTGCTCTCTAATCTGGCCCTATACTATCTCTCGATTTTTATGACTCCCAAATGGGCAATCAAGCGTATTGAGGCATTACCGAGAGATTTCTTTTGGACCGGGGGATTGACTTCTCCAGGTAAAAAGTGCCTAGTTGCGTGGCAGAGTGTTTGCCGGAATAAGAAGGAGGGCGGTCTGGGCATCCTTGACATTGGTACTATGAACCGAGCCCTTCTCGTTAAGTGGTGGTGGAAGTTTCAGACTGCACCCCAATTGCAATCGATTATTTTTATTCGCGACTTGTTCTATCGTAGAAGAAGACCACTTAAGAAGGGACGTTACTTCAGTTCACCTTCATTTTGGTGAAAGAGAGTCTTTAGTCTAAAAGATATCTACAAATGGGGAGTATTTTACAAATTGGGTAATAGGCATAATATCGACTTTTGGGATGACCGTTGGTGCGGGGAAACTACCCTACGCTCGTCATTCCCCGAGATCTTCCTATTATCGTCGCGTAAGAATTTGATAATCAGTGATTGTTGGTGTAGCGATGGGTGGTGCTGGGACACGATTCTGAGTGGCGAGTACTATGATAATCACGGCAAGACGTCAAGCACTACAGCTCTTAAGGACGGCATTTCCAATATCCAAATTAGTCAGGGACAGGACAGTGTGCATTGGCGGTGGAGCTCTGATGGACGCTTTACTGTGAAGTCAACTTATTCATCGCTGAGGGACGGAGGCACGCGGGATGACCGTACGAGCAGAATCTGGTCTTTACGGCTACCTCTTAAAGTGAAAGTCTTCAATTGGCTCGTCCTAAAGAAGAGACCACTGACAGCTGACAATTTGGTTAAGAGGGGATGGATTGGTAACACAAAATGCATGCTGTGTGGACTGGAAGAGGAAACAGTCGACCACCTATTCACCTAGTGCGTGGTCACCAGATTTCTTTTGGTGTCGACCCAGGAGATTACCTATCTGGAAAATTGGGGACATGATGTGCATGTGGTCTGGGATAGTTGGACAGGAAGAAAGAGAACCCACCCGACCTCAACTGGACTGTTAGGGCTTATAGCCTGTTGGTGGGTCATTTGGGACTTTAGGAATAGAGCGATCTTCAGGATGATCCAGACCGATCCAACAGTCGATATATACAAGATTAAGCAGCTGACGGACCTGTGGAACAATATTAGGCATGAGAAGTGACTCATCTGTAAACTGTAGAAGGCGCCCCAGCTGTAAACTTTTTTTTTTTTTTTTTTTCGTCATCAATTGAGGCCTGTGCTGCCTCACCCATATAGCTTAATTCACTTCCTAACTGAATGAAGCGGGGAGCGCGCTATCTTTCTCTCAAAAAAAAAATATTATAGCTATATATATATATATATATATATATATATATATATATATATATATATATATATATATATATATATATATATATATATATATATATATATATATAGTTGAGCTAGAATACTCTTAAAGTACCGAGCCCATTTTACTCTCGAGTTGTTTTCGATGATAGAGCTTTCAAATTGACGATCGCTCAGTTAAATATGATCTAAACCATTTAAACTATCTAGAAATCAAATTTCACGCACTTTCGATATTGTTCTTGTATCCATCTAGTGACAGAAAATGAATGGTTGAAAATGAATATTCTTTAAAAATTGATGATAGAGTCTTGTAATCAAGATCAAGAGTATAGATCTTGTTTTAAATAGTTTAAAGAATTTTCTAATAAAAATTCAATTGATTTGGATATCTTTACACCGTTAAACGAGAAAACGTCTCTTATCCACCATTAAAATTATAAATTTTGAAACCCTTTGATCATTAGGCAAATGATGTCGAAAATATTTGAAATTTGATTTCTAAACACTTTAAGTGGTATAGATCATGTTCAACGGAGGCGATCATCAATTTGGAAGCTCTATCATCGAAAACAACTCGAGAGTAAAATGAGCTCGGTACTCTTAAGAGTATTCTAGCTCAACTCATATATATATATATATATATATATATATATATATATATATATATATATATATATATATATATATATATATATATATATAACTAGGCTACTATGCTATTAATAGCACCAAGTCATTGATGCTACCAAGTTTTTGGCCGTTGGATTGAAAGATGTGCGGTTATGATGATGTGGGCCCCCTAGGATTAAGTGGGTGGTTAGTTGAATAGTATGATCTAACGGGTGAAAATCATCAAAGGGGTGGATATAACGGTGGAAAACTTGGTAGCAGGAGTGCTTCGTGCTATTGATAGCATACCGTGGGACTTCTTCTCTCTCTCTCTCTCTCTATATATATATATATATATATATATATATATATATATATATATATATATATATATATATATATATAGAGTTGCGCTAGAATACTCTCAATAGTAAACGGAGCATTTTACTATCGAGTTGTTTTTGATGATAGAACTTCCAAATTGATGATCGGCTTCGTTAAATATGATCTAAATCATTTAAACTATCTAGAAATCAAATTTCACACACTTTCGATATTGTCCTTTTATCCAACTAGTGAACAGAAAATGAATGGTTGAAAATGAATATTCTTTAAAAAGTGATGATAGGAGTCTTGTATTCAAGATCAAGAGTATAGATCTTGTTTTAAATAGTTTAAAGTATTTTCTAACAAAAAATCAATTGATTTGGATATCTTTACACCGTTAAATGAGAAAACGTCTCTTATCTACCATTAAAATTACAAATTTTTAAACCCTTTGATCATTAGGCAAATGATGTCGAAAATATTTGAAATTTGATTTCTCAATACTTTAAGTGGTATAGATCATGTTTAAGGGAGCCGATCGTCAATTTGTAAGCTCGATCATCGAAAACAACTTGATAGTAAAATGCCCCGTTTACTATCGAAAGTATTTTAGCTTAACTATATATATATATATATATATATATATATATATATATATATATATAATTGAGCTCCTATATTTTTAAAAGTACCAAGTCATTGGTGCTTGTAAGTCTTTAGCCATTGGATTAATAGATGTGCGGTTAGGATGATGTGGGCCCTTTCGGTTAAGTGGGTGGGTGGTTGGTTGAATAGTATAATCTAATGGGTGAAAATGATCGAACTTGTAGATCTAACGGTAAAAAAATCACAAGCACCAATGGGTTTGTGCTTTCACAAGCACCATAGACTATATATATATATATATATATATATATATATATATATATATATATATATATATATATATATATATATATATATATATATATATATATATATATATATATATATGAGTCCTATATACTATAATAGCACGAAGGTCTTGCTACCAAGTTTTCCACCGTTAGATCCACCCCTTTGATGATTTTCACCCAATAGATCTACTATTCAACCAACCACCCACTTAACTCTGTGGGGCCACATCATCCTAACCACACATCTTTCAATCCAACGGTCAAAAACTTGGTAGCACCAATGAGTTGGTGCTATTAATAGCATACTAGCCTAGTTATATATATATATATATATATATATATATATATATATATATATCCTACTTTATGCTATCAATAGACGAAGACTCGGTGCTACCAAGTTTTCCACCGTTAGATCCACCCTTTGATAATTTTCACCCGTTAGATCATACTATTCAACCAACCACCCACTTAACCTTAGGGGCCCACATCATCCTAACCGCACATCTCTCAATCCAACGGCCAAAAACTTGATAAAGCACCAATGACTTTGCTATTAATAGCATAAGTAGCCTAGTTCTATATATATATATATATATATATATATATATATATATATATATATATATATATATATATATATATATATATATATATATATATATATATATATATATATATATATATATATATATATGTTAAATCTATGATAGATAAATTAAAATCTATCCTCTATAAAAAAAGGTATTATCTTAAAATTTAAGAGTAATGTTTCTATACTTTTTTTTTTTCATTACCGAATTCGACCCGTTGATATCTCTACATATTTGGCATTTCATATAAGAAAATTTTTAAATTATTTGACAACAAAAACGTGAGATTATTTTGTGAACCAACTATGGATGTTTTCTATATCCAACTTGAATCCCACCCGAATTATATATAAATTTTAATATTATATTCGAATTTATATTGTAAAATTTTAAATTTAATATAAAATATTTTGAAATACGATAAAAAAAAAATTTCTTCGGGTTCCAATCTTTCGATTTGGATTTGGTTTTGGATTTAAAATTGGTTAGTTTGATTTAGATATGGATTTTACAAAATCCATCGAGTTCGTAAATAGATTTTACGATTGTTAGTCGGGTTCGAATTCAAATTTCTAACCATTTTTTTTTTCTGAATAGTAATCTTAATCTTTTTAATTTTTATGTTTAAAATTATTTTTAAAATATTTATTAGCTCTAATATTTAAAATATCATTCTCTTTAAAATATTTATTATCATTAACAATTACAGATTGTTCTTAATCTTATTTAGTTTAGTGCGTTGAAATCAGATATTTGATAGAATAGTTTAAAGTCTGATCAGTAGAATCAATCGGTTCAATCTGATTTTTAAATTATTAATATTAATTTAATTAAAAGGAATAATAAAACTTAAGAAGCTAATTATAAACCAAAAGGTAACAAACTAAATTTTAAAAAATCAATTTTCTAAAATTTCTATAATTTAATAATGCCTAAATTTTAGAAATACTAAAATTTCTAAACTAAATTCGTAAATTAATGCCTAAATTAGGGTAATCAATTAATTTTCTAAACTAGTGCTAATTAATGAATAAATTTAGGATATCGATTAAAAGTTTCTTTAAATGTTATATAGTTTAATTACCGAAATAATCTTGAATAATATAACCCATTTACCTGCTAAAGATTAAAATTATATCTTTATCCTCTATTAATCAACGGTTAAGATTTATTTTATTTTTTTAATAATAAAATACCGAATCATTTCTCTAAATTTAATTATTACTATATAATTTTCACACCTGCTATGGTGTGCAAGTTGTTCACTAGTAACAAATAAAGGGAATTGCTAAATTAACAGCCGAAAAAGAATTAAAATACTACAATTCTTCATCCTAAAAATTGCTCCTTTTAAATTTTCGTAATAGGATAAAATAAAAAAAGGGCAATTACTTATATATTTTTGAAAAGTTTTTGATTTTTCGATTTACTACTTTTAGAAGGTTAATATTAAAAATATTTTTGCTACGTTCCAATCATTTTCTAATATACCCCTATAAAGTTAAAATCTGTTAATTAACTCTATTATTTTTGTAAAATTACTATTTTATCCTTTCAAATATATCCTTCTATCATTACTGTCTTACTTATTTGCCCTTAAAATCAGGGGCACAAAAAGTATTTTAACTTTTGGTCTTTTTCAATATACCCCTCTACTGTCACCAACATTTCTTATTTACCCTTAAATTGAGGACAAAATTGGTATTTTAATTTTTTTTTTACCGTGGTAAATATTTAACTGACGTTTAACCTAAGTTAACTTAACAGGAGATAACTACAGAGATATTTTACAATAACAGTGGAACATATTAGAAGTATTTTAGAAAAAAAAATAAAAGTAAATCAAATATTTTTAAACGTACGAGGGGTATTGTAACGACTCAGCCCACTAGCAACAATAACTCGTTGGGCCCAACCACTGGCCCAAAATGCTTAAGCCCAGTTATTATTACTAGTGTCCAAGTTTCATATAAACCCAATGACAAACCCATTCTCATCCGATGTGGGATTATTGGGGTGTCACAGACTCCCCCCGTTAAGGCCCTGACGTTCTCGTCAATCCAATCACACACACACACACCCAAGAACAGGGCGATGTAAAACTCGTCTCGCTAGCCTTGTCATCCAGACCCGCTCGGTGAGACTGCCACATGTCCAAATGGTGAGCAGAACTACGATACCAAATGTAACGACCCAGCCCACTAGCAATAACAACTCGTTGGGCCCAACCACCGGCCCAAAATACTTAAGCCCAGTTATTATTACTAGTGTCCAAGTCTCATATAAACCCAATGACAAACCCATTTCCATCCAATATGGGACTATTAGGGTGTCACAGGTATATAGATAATTACCCAATAAAAAAAAGTGAGAACGCTTATTAGATTTGCATATGAAACATAAGCTCCCTTTGGGTTAGGTACAAAAGGGGGATAAGAGGGTTATGAAACATAGCTCCCTTTAGATTGGGTACCCAAACAGGAAAATAGGTGTGTGGGAACAGTTGCTCCCACCTAACCTGCACAGTAGGGTAGGTGGGAACAGCAAGGTAGGTGGGAACAAGTGTTCCCACCCACCCGTGGGGACAGAGAGAGAGTGAGTGATTTTTGTTTTAATTTAAAATTTATAATCTTAAAAGTAAATTTTATATTTTAAAATTATAAATTTTAAATTTTATATTTTTAAAATAAATATTTTTTAAAGTTAGGAAGAAAAAGTTAAAAAATAGATATTTATAAGAAATTTTTCTATAATTTAATCTTTTTCTAAAATAACATTATTTTTTGAGCAATACTATTACTATTAGTATGTTTGGAAAGGTGTGTAAATGTCACATTGTTTTCATCTAAGAGCACATAGTGGACTCTTATCCATAAAAATTTTAAGTCTATGACTTTGTTTAAGATTACGGAGAAACTACTTTATATACGGTAAGAAAATATTATTAAAAAATGTTATATTTGTTCTCATATAAAATATTACATTCTGCATATCGAAATGAGTCGGTTATAATATATTTTTTACGGTCTTACCGAAGAATGTAAAAGCACGAGAAAGGACAGAGAGGGACTGGGGATGACGCACGAGATTACGGACAGGGAGAGGGAAAGTGATTGCGTTAGTTTAAAAATAATGCGGATAGACGTCGCGTGGCCTATCCGACCTAGGAATGCCCGGCCATAAAAGGGAAAAAAAAAATGCACCTTGTTTTGAGAGAGAGAGAGAGAGAGAGAGAGAGAGAGAGAGAACGCAAGCAACAGTGGAAGAGAGAAAGCAAAAAACGATGCCTATAAAATTTTTGTTTTACAAAATTATGTGCAACTGGTGAGTAGAGGAGTCCATAAAACTATTAATAAAATTCAAATATTTTAATTATTAAAATTAAAAGTTTAGATGTTTGTATATGAGAGATCTAAATTTTAGTAAGTATAAATATATTTCTTACAAAGAAAATTACAAACCATGGGTTGGAGACATGTCACGGAACACGTAATCGCGTAAGTACAAGACTATGTTTTTCACGTTTTTGGTAGGAGAAATGTAAGCCTCAAACGTACAAGCCTCCAACAATTATTTTTGCTTTTTATATTGGAACAATTTCCTGTGTATCCCTCTAAAAGTACGTAACTGTCTTTCTAAATATAGAAAACTTTCGAAAATACCTTACAAAACACATTTTTGATAAAATTCACAGTAATAATAACTAAAATACCAATTTTATCCTTTTCATAATGACGATTTTAAATATTCCAATTATTAGTAATAATTTTAACTTTTGTAAATACCCCATAAATTTAAAAGTTTTACAAATTTAAAAATTTATTTAGTTGTATTTTCACATTAATTTCTGTAAAAATTATATATTATAAAAGAATAATATTTCTATCTTATTCAATATTATTAAATATTTCTAAATTTTTTAAAAGGGAGAGTGAAAATAATAAATTGCTGAAAAATTACAAAGTCTTATCATTAATTATAAAGCATAAAATTACTTAATAGATTTGAAATTACAATAAAACAATTTAACATTGTTTATAATTTTTTTAAAAAAACTCAGATTATCTGATAAATTTTATAATCAAAGTTGGCGAAGTGCAAATGCATTAAATAATAGAGTAAATTGACTTTTATTAATATTTTAATAGTATTTAAATTGAATACTTGTATCTTTATCGGGGTGTATGGAGGTCTCTCTAATGAAAATAAAGTAGAAAAAGAAGGAAAAAAAAAAAAAACCTAAATAATTCTGATGCACTTCATTTGGTGCAAGCAAATTAAATTGGGAAATTATTTTTGTACACCCAAAAGGGATATAATTTTATATTTTTCATTTTAGGGCTCACAAAAATTTGAATAAAATATTATACAAAATAAATCAATATGGCAAGTAAAAAAATAATGACTCTTGAATTAAAAAAAGAAGAAGTATACACTCTATTTAAATTATACTTAAATAATTGACGATCCGGGCGTCAATCACTAATTTCAACTACCAATTCTAATCGACGCTGATTAGCATTATTTTTAACAGAAAATGCCCAAACTATTTATTACCCCGCTTGCCAATTTTAATTGCAATGTCAAATTTTTTTTTTCTTTATTTTTTCTTTTTCAATTCGTGCATTTCTAGTTAGAAACTTAATCCTGTTTTGCCTTTTTTTTTTTTTCTTTTCATTTCTTTTTTGGTCTTCCGAACAAACTTAATATATACATTTATACATCTATATCTATATCTATATATATACAATATTCCTCATAAATTTATCATATGATAATATTTCCTTCATTATTAGGTATAGGCTCCATTCCGAACTAGCTCAAGTTCTTCACGTATTATTTTCTTTTTCTTTTTGTTTGAATTAGGTCGGATTTTTTTTTCTATGCTTGAATCGAATTGATCATTACTGAGTACGGGCTCAAATCATTTTTTATATGTTTTTCTCTTTTTGAATATGATTTTTCTCTTTCATTACTTGAACTGAATTGGGTCAACCTGTTGCACTGGGCCTAACCGGCCCAACTACTCTACATGTTTTTTTTTTTTATAACTGATTTTTTTTTTTTTTTTTTTTTTTTTGAACAAAAATCGATTACTGTCAATTATAGAATCCATCATAAAGCGGCTCAAGTTTTTTTTTTTTTCATTTTGCTTGAACCAAATTGGGTTTTTTGTTTGAACCGAACTGGAACACATCTTTGTATTGAACGTGACTGTTACTCTCCCTCTTCCTTCTGCTATTATCATCATCAACAAGATTGATCCACCTATCATTATCGCTTCTTCCATTATCGTTTTCTCTTCCTTTGTCGCAATTCGCGAATAATTCAGGTATGCCGAACTATTCGGCCAAAAAAACGTGCAAATTTTTTGGATAAAATTTCTTTCCGAATTATTGCCGAATTATTCGGGAATTATTGAAAAACTTCATAAACTTAAATACGTGGACCATGAAAAAGATGAAGATGGAGACGACAATAAAATTTGATATAACTTTTTTTACTTAATCTACTTTATTTTATAGCGGTCTTTTTTAAAAAAATTTTAAGAATTTATAACTATGTAGTATAAATCTAGAAAAAAAAAGAATAGTTTAATAGCCGAATTTTTTTATCCTGAATTATTAATTGGTGAATGTTTAATATTCGTATAATTCGCGTATCCGAATAATTAGGAAATTCGTTTTTTAAGCCGTATTTTTCAACGAATTAAAAGGTTGAGATACAAATTTTATTCGAATTATATTCATACCGAATTTTTGCCGTATCCGAATTAACTAACCATGGTCGAGATAGCTTCCTTTCGGACTTAACAAAGAGCAAGTGTTTTAGAAATGAAAATCTGAATTAAAATCTGAAGATCTAAAGCTTCAGAAATTAAATTAAGTACCTTATTCATAATATCAGCATGCAGATCATTACTTTTGGTGAACAAAATAAAATTTCAAATGCCACCACTTCCTACACCAATTAACTATCACATCAAAACACATCAAGCACATCAAATACACACACCCCTGCTCATGATCATCAGCAACTTCAACCACGCATGTAGATATTGTATGTATGGCCCGTCTCATCAGATTTGAACGGGTTCGATGAACAGAGAGACGATCCTATCTTTTGTTTCTCCCTCTGGAGATCCATACCCATCTCCACGAATGTAAAAGCTGTGCGATAGCCGCGGGGCGTTCATGACGATGTCTGCGAAGTTTTTGTTGAACGCGGAGTCCACTCGGCGTGCTCCGTTTAATTTTTTCCAGTAGTCATCGATCAGTTCTTTTATGCGTTCGCGGGCTGCAGCCTCCGTGATCCCTTCGTGGTGCATGCAGCAGTGGATGGATTTTGCGACATCCCCTCGCTGGTGCTCAGGCTAAAGCGATACAAAATAGAACAGTTATTTAACAGTAATTACTGTGTAAATTGTGTTGGAAAAATTACTTATCTTTCTAAGATCTTTAGTAAAATATTTTGTAAACAATTTTAACAGAAAATGATTAAGCTTCGGTTTTGAAAACCTTGATCAAATAATTAACTAGATGATGATGCTATAGAGATTAAGAGTTTGGACGAAGCTTGTGAATAGTCGAGGCATGCGAATGCACTGTCCTAGAAGCAAGATTGCCCTCCACGTACGAGGCTTCCGGTAATCACTCCTAGCGATACAACGACCTCCATCCACCCCGTCAGTACGTCTTCAGGGTGGCGCAAAATGAACCGCGACAACTTTCAGAGATCCAGCGAAAATGTAAAGCTCAGTGTAGAGAAGAAGAAGAAGAGCGAAAGGATTTTCGGGTTAAGGAGGTGTTATGCTTGTTGTGAGCTAAGTACACCAACAGCTAACACCACCTCTCCATATATAGAGGAGAGGGCTCCAACGGGTAGATATGGGCAAGGATCTTGCCTTGTCCCAATGCTGTTAGAGATCTGGTCAAGATCTCTGCATCCCAAGGTTGCACCCTTCGACCAGTTCTAATGAGATTTGGAACTAAACTGGGGTAATCCAGGTAAGGCTAAAAAGATAAAAGAAAAGTTTAACAAAAATAAAGGAATCGGTTCACACGCGCGCCGCCGCCCGGCTCGGGCTCGGGCTCGGGCCGTGCGCGCGTGCGTGTGTTTAGTCGAGAGCTCCACTCTCATATTTTTCCAAATAATTACAATGGGAATGAGAGAGTATATAAAGCAAAGCAATAAGTGTTTGCTTTCCGATGTGGGACTAAACAACCAAATGTAAAGAGCAAGACTTGGGCTCCCAGACAAGGCCCATATAGAGAGTGGGCTGCCCATAAAGCCCAAAGGCCAAATATAAATTTTAAATCACATTTAAATAAATAATACCAACAAATTGTATCCTCAAACTGATATATTTAACCTACTTTGGATGTACCGAGATCGTTGTAGAGCCTGCAAATAACCGATGACCAACGCACGATTTCCGAATAATTCTCAAAGAGATCTAGATCTTGTTGAGTGAGATCTGGAGCAAGACAATAAGCATAAAATTGAACAACTTGGCCAGATATAGATATCCATCCATTTTGCAAGTACTCCTCCAGTGTTGGTACGTAGTTTTTGTTGTACCATTTTGCTTCCACCAAATATGCTTTGCATAGATTCGTCCACTGTATCAATTAACCACATATGTTTTTTAAATCTGTTAGAGGGTTTTCGTAAAAATAATCTATTTTTGTACATGTTCCTAAATTTTTATGCCTTTTATATAAATCCCCTAATCAGGGCCTGTTGGAAAACTCTATAAATTTTTAATTGTATTTTTTTTACTTCAGAATTTAATTACTTTACTACAACATTTCTTCCCGGCTGCTTGGGTTTATCGTATTTTCAGCAAAAAGTTGAAAACTAGTAGTTATACTCTTTGAATTAAAAAAAAAAAAAGGTCATCTAAAATTAACCATTTTGTTCAATTAATGTTTGCTAACATAATTTGAAAATAATTATATAGCTATATGTAATACATCCAAAATTAACTGTATAATACATCTAAAATAGTTTTGTCAAAAGGAAATAGTTTAAACTAAGATTTTGACTTTGTCTAGCTCCATTTTTCAACAATATACCGTTGTATATACGCCACCTATGCATTTTTTTATTACCACTATATCCTTCGTTCTGTAATGGAGTGCCCTAACTTGAAGTAAATCTCATATGCATATCAAATTTAAATAGTAATTAAACTGCCCTAAAAAGAGAAAAATCATATAGTTTTTGCGTGGAGTATATATAGTTTTTTTTTTTACCGCTGTTTTTATGTATGGAAGGATGTTAAGGCCTTTCTCTTTTATCGTCTCATAAGCTGTATCATTTGTTGTGTTGAAGAGTGCTAAGAAACATACTTTCATATACTCTGGCAATTGCTTAATATTAAGTGCATCCCATCTGTAAAAGCCACCACAAAAATATGTCTTAAGTTGTAGCAGTAGAATTGAGTAAAAGAGTTGCATATTTATATAGACCTGTCTACTGCTTCAGTGAAAAGCTCGAGCTCGTCGAGAGAGCCGTAAACATCATAGATATCATCGATTACCGTAACAAGAGAGTTAGCCTTTGTTTGTGCCAGCCTGAAGGTCGAATATTTCGGCTTGAAAGCCCAACCAACACACCATAAATAGTTTTCCATCAATCTATCTCTACTGAAAGGAAGCTTCTCCCATAATCCCATATTGGACCACCATCTGAAATTTTCAAATATTTTGATCTTAATTAGAAGCTATATATATTCATATATACTTAGGGGTGTAATGTTGTGCTGGCCCGGGCCGGCACGGCTCACATTCACCCGGGCCAAATCGGGCCAAGGGTTGGCCCAGCCCGGCCCGGGTAGAATCCAAGCCGTGCCGTGCTGGGCTAGATCATATGGATGACCAGCCCAGCACAGCCCTCCAGCCCGGATGGCCAGCGTCGTGCCGGGCCAGGCTGGGCTCCTGGCCGGCCGTTTAATAATTTTTATTTTTTAAAATATATAAAATATTTAAAAATAAAAAATAAAATAAATCGCTTTTTGCTAATATGTGGGCTAAGAGATAAAATTTATTAAAATATTTATAAAGCACTGAATTTTTAAATAATTTTAAAATTTTATTTAAAACTTTTTCCTCCTAGGAATCTAGGGCCCATCTCCCAAGAAGGGCCTAGGGCCCTAGGCTCTTAATTACCTCTCCTTTCGGACTTGGGGAGCCAACTTGCTCCCCAAGTCCCATTGTTCACCTAGAGAGTTGGGATGGCTCCCCAACTCGCCACGAGACCCCAGGTTCGGGCAGTGCTAGCCCGACAGGCAAGGCCCAAAAACGGGCCGTGCCATGCTTGGCCGCATGTAAACCATCGGCCCGGCACGGTCCAGACCTGTAACGGGTCGTGCCGTGCCGGGCCTACGGGCTTACTTTTGCTGGCCCAGCATGGCCCGTGATGCCTGGTTGGACTGGCTCGGCACGGGATCTACTGTACCCGTGCAGTGCCTAGGCCCGGCCCGCAGTCGTGCCGTGCCTAGGCCCGGCCCGCAGTCGTGCCGGGCCGGGCGGCCCACGGGCCGCCCGGCCCGTTTTACATCCCTACATATACTAATAATGCTATTAATTTTCACGTACATTTGTGCTACAATGGATATGTAACATATATATTGAAATTAAATCAAATATAATATAAATATGTTAAAGCTAGGTTGGTTTGATTAAGTTGTGAAGTGGAAATAAGCTTGCTAACCCTTTTAGTTTAAAGTTTTGAGAGTTAGATCAAGTTAAAGCTTTGAACAAAGTCATCTCACACGTGTGTATATAGGGTTAATTTCTTATCTTTATTATGAGTACGATCGCTCTCGTACTTATAAATTGTTTTCGATGATAAAGCTTCCGAATCGATCCACATCGTTAAATGTTATTTACAGATTTAAAACATCTAGAAATCAAATTTTATAATTTTTCGACCTCATTTACCTTACGATCAAAAGGTCACAAATTTGACAATTTTTAACCGGTATGGAATACTTACTAGTTTAACGGTGTAAAAGAATCGGATTTTGTTGAATTTTTGATAGAAAATTCTATTCACTACTCAGATAAAGATCAATAACTCCGATCTTGAATTGAAGGATTCGATCATCCTTGTGTAGGACGTCATTCGATTTTAACCATTCATTTTATGCCCACTTGATGAACTTTATTATGATTTCGAAAATTTACGAAATTTATTTTCTAGATGTTTCAAATACTTTAGATCATATTTAACGGAGTGGATCGTCGATTCGGAAGCTCCATTATCGAAAACAACTTATGAGTACGTGAGCTCCAATACTCATAATAAATAATATAATAGCCTTGGCATATATATATATATATATATATATATATATATATATATATATATATATATATATATATATATATATATATATATATATATATTGAATATACATATACCTTGACACTTCCTTGAGCTCTCTCTTGTACGTGTTTTGAACCACATTGAAGTCCAACTTCGCGAACTCGAGAAGTAGAGGCCTCATCTTCTCTTCTTTCTCATACGCGTCGATAAACCATCTCGTGTGCAATCTCTCCGTGCGCCATTGTAGTGGTTGCTCCAATGCATTGGCCACATAATATCTTAACTCATGATTATCATGTAATGAATTTAATAAGAAATCATTGAGGTGTCGAATTGCAAAACTCGCCTCAATCAATGTATCTTTTCCTTCCATTGCCAAATAAGAAGCCTCGTACAAACTCAACAAACTTTTAATTTGATCGCTCAAGTTGGATTTGAAGTTGCCCTTCTCATCTTTAAACTTTGTCAAAAATATCTGCAACTAGGGCATATGCGTTAAAAAAATACTCTCGCTTGTAGCATTGACATTAATTTATTTGTTCGGCAGTAATATGTAAATAAATTAATAAGGGATTACTAATTAGGAACCGAATTAATTATATTATCACGTACCTTGTGAAACTCTAAATCCATGTCCTCTAAGAAGCCTGAATAAGAGTGCGATTATGTAGGCATTATCCTTCATCTCCATGCATATGTCGTCTAATTTACTAAATATAGAGTCCAACGCATGCTTTATCTCCTTCTCAAAGTGATAAGCAATCCCGAGTTGTTGTATAACATCAATGAGCTCAAGCTTATCATCAACAACCATTGTTTCCTCATTTATCATGCGCCCCACTTCCTCCTTCAACTCGTCCAATCTCTTTGTGTCCCTCTCCTACGTTACAAATTGTGGAGCGCCACATCATTTGCAAATTTAATTAGTTTTACGAAAAGAAAGGTTACAAGTAATTGACTTCTTTTTCTTTTTCTTTTTATTTTAAACATTTTTTAATAAAATATATTTAAAATATCTAATAGAAAATGGATAATTTAAAAATAATCTAAATAAAAAATAGGGTAAACTTTAATTTGCCCTCTTGGAAGAGTTTAGCTTATTTTCACTTCGTCAACCTATGGTTGTAAAATTGCAATTTAATTTCTTATGATTTATTTTTTCAAAAAATATCTATTATTAAATAAGATAGCAAAATAAAATATATATATATATATATATATATATATATATATATATATATATATATAGAGAGAGAGAGAGAGAGAGAGAGAGAGAGGAGAGTTTTTTTTTTTTTTTGAGAGAGAGATAGATAGCACGTTACCTGTTTCGTTTATTTCATTTAAAAATAAATTTAGCTAGAAATGTGAATCAATTAGAATTCAAATTTGGATCTTGGGTACCAACTATCAACCAAGTTTCTTTCACTTGCTCAGGAGAGAAGAGACTTGTGGTTCGAATTTGGAAAATACACTGTCAACCTTTAAAGAGAAAGGAGAAGGTTTAAGCTAAAAGTTTAAGTCTTATTTCAATTTTCAACAACAACCTGTTGCATGTGAAGTTGTAATGCAAAGATTATTAGCTTTTCTTTAAACAACATTCTTAAAAGAGTAACAACACTACTTAAAAGAGCAATGCTAGGTTTATAACCCCCTAAGAACTGTAATCTTACAACTCCCCAAATCCCAAAGCCACATTTTTTCTAAAAGTCTTATCACTTATTTGTTTTTTTGCACTAAAAGCTAAATAAGTATGAGCAAACTCTACAGTGTTAAATATAAAAATATTTAAACACCGTTCTAATAAACTTAAATTTTTATAGTACAGCGAGCGTTTGTAATCTGTACAGCTACTTAATTATCCAAATATTATTGGGTTTACTAACCCATTTTTTTAATTAATTTATTTTTTTAAAAAAGACTAATAGACAAAACATGGCTTTTGAATTAGATTAGCTGAAAGATTACAACTCAAAATAGATTGATCATAGATATAGTATTGCTCATGGAGAAATGGATTTTGTTATGTACGTACAATAACATCAGTTCTCGTGAGTGATTGTATGTATTTGTTGTGCCATAAACTCGGCTTGTAATCCGCCGACCGGCGCACGGCGCAGGCACGCACACCCCTGCGTCGACGAGGAAAGGACGAGCCATCAATCGGGGATCGGACGGTCGGGAGGAGCCACCGGCCTGGAGAGGTGAGCACGATGGATGGTGCAGGGGACGGCGATGCAAGGTGGAGGAGGAACATTTTGAATGATTTTGTGAGCTTAATCTATCCATCTAGCTATATATATATATATATATATATATATATATATATATATATATATATATATATATATATATATATATATATATATATATATATATATATATATATCCGTCTACTATCCTTTTAATAGGATAGGGACTTATCTATCAATTTTTAGCCTTTGGATCAACTCTTTTCATCATTTCTAATCGTTGGATTAAATATTATAAACCAGGTGGGGACCACTCAACCAGGGGACCATTCAACTCTAACCGATATCATCCTAACCCTACAATTTCTCATCCAAAGATTAAAAATTTGATAGACGGGCTCTATCCTATTAATAGGATAGTAGCCTAGCCTATATATATATATATATATATATATATATATATATATATATGTGTGAGGCTACTTTATCGGAAGCACGGAGCCTTAGTGCTTTTCGATTTCGATTTAAATCATCGATCGGCTCCGTTAAACTTGATCTAGAGTATTTGAAGTACCTAGAAAATAAATTTTATGATTTTTCGATATCACTTGCCTAGTGATCGAAGTGGCTCAAAATCAGCAGTGAAAATAAAAATCTTACAAAATATGAAATCACATGAAATTTTGATAGAAAATTTTTTATACCATATAAAACAAGATCAATAACTTTGATCTAAAATTTTAATGTCATATTATCATATTTTGTAAGATTTTTATTTTCGTTGATTTTGAGTCCCTTCGATCACTAGGCAAATGATATCGAAAAATCATGAAATTTATTTTCTAAATACTTTAAATACTCTAGATCAAGTCTAACAGAGTAGCTCGTTGATTCGAAAGTCCGAACATCGAAAATAAAGTGGAAACACGAAGCGCTCCGTGCTTGATAACATAGTAACCTTACTCTATATATATATATATATATATATATATATATATATATATATATATATATATATATATATATATATATATATATGCACCTGTGTTTGTATCCGAAACCCATTTATTCATTTAAAATAATATCTAATAATATGTCTTTCAAAATTTAAAAATATATAATAATTTTTTAATTAAATAAAATATCTTTTTTTTTTTTAATTTCAAATGTTTAACGTTTCATTAATAGAACTGGATTTTAGAGGGATATTTTTATAAAGAAAGGCATATTTAAAATCTCCTACTTTCTTTATATAGTTTTAATTATGAAAATGATAAAAATTGCAATTTTGTATTGTCTTGTAATCTGTACTACTTATAAAAGAGGGAATTTTATTTTATTTTATTTTTCCCAAAATGCGACTCTCTATTAATATAATTTTAATCTAATACTACCAATATCATTCATTCAACTTATATCCAATAATTTAATGACCACGAATTAAGTACTTTATCAAATCCAACTTTTTACAGGCATATTCTATCTCCTAATAACCGCCTCCTATATAATATTCATATTTCATCTTATTTAAAAGTCATTCTTTTTACACTCTATACTTATCTATACTATATAAAAATAATAATTCGCTTTACACTTCATACTTATTTATACTATGTAAAAGCATAATTATTACTATATAATTTTCACACCTGCTACCATGTGCAAGTTCTTCAGTAACAAATAAAGGGAATTGCTAAATTAATAGCCGAAAAAAAAATTAAAATACTACAATCCTTCATCCTAAAAATTGCTCCTTTTAAATTTTGGTAATAGGACAAAAGAAAAAAGTGAGAACGCTTATCCTTCTCTTATACCCAAACGGGAAAGTCGGTGGATGGGTGGGAACCGGGTAGGTGGGAATAAGTTTTTCCCACACCCACCCCGCGGGTGTGTGTGTGTATATATATATATATATATATATATATATATATATATATATATATATATATATATATATATATATATATATATATATATATATATATATATATATATATATATATATATATATATATATATATATAGTAGAAATATTATCCTTATTAATAGGATAGGGCTTTGACATCACTATCAATTATTTTGTGATTTTTCGATATTATTTGCCTAGTGAACGAAGAGGTTAAAAATCAACTGAAAATAAAAATCTTACAAAACGCGATAATATGGCATTAAAAATTTAGATCAAAGATATTGATCTTGTTTTATATAGTATAAAGAATTTTCTATCAAAATTTCACGTAATTTGGATATTTCTACACCGTTAAACTTTCAAACTCACTATGACCATTAAAATTATTTGATTTTGTGCTTCTTCGATCACTAGGCAAATGTTATCGAAAAATCATAAAATTTATTTTCTAGATACTTCAAATACTCTAGATCAAGTTTAACGGAGCCGATCGATGATTTGAAAGTCGCAACATCGAAACGACTGAAGCACGGAAGGCTCGTCTTGATAGCATAGTAGCCTCACACTATATATATATATATATATATATATATATATATATATATATATATATATATATATATATATAGAACTAGGCTACTATGCTATTAATAGTCATTGGTGCATCAAGTTTTTATCAAGTTAGATTGAGAGATGTGTGGTTAGGATGATGTGTGGTTAGTTGAACTAGAATACTATCGGTAGTAAACGAGCCGTTTTACTACCGATTTGTTTTCGATGATAGAGCTTCGAAATTGACGATCGGCTCGTTAAATATGATCTAAACCATTTAAACTTCCTAGAAATCAAATTTCACGCACTTTCGATATTGTTCTTTTATCCATCAAGTGAACGAGAAAATGAATGGTGAAAATGAATACTCTTTAAAAAATGATGATAGGAGTCTTGTAATCAAGATCAAGAATATAGATCTTGTTTTAAATAGTTTAAATAATTTTCTAACAAAAATTCAATTGATTTGGATATCTTTACGCCGTTAAACGAGAAAACGCCTCTCATCGACCATTAAAATTACAAATTTTGAAACCCTTTGATCATCAGGCAAATGATGTCGAAAAGATTTGAAATTTGATTTCTAAACACTTCAAATGGTATAGATCATGTTCAACGGAGCCGATCGTCAATTTGGAAGCTCTATCATCGAAAACAAATTGGTAGTAAAACGGCTCGTTTACTACCGATAGTATTCTAGCAAAACTGTATATATATATATATATATATATATATATATATATATATATATATATATATATATATATATATATATATATATATATATATATATATATAGAGTTGAGCTAGAATACTCTCAAAAGCACCAACCCATTGGTGTTTTTGAGTTTTAAACTTGGATCTACTTTTTGTTTACTAATACCCTTGGATCAAACATTATTCCACCTACCACCACCTACCACCATTTATTACCACCTACCACCATCATCTCAACCCTACATCTCTCCAACCAATGAGTAAAAACTCAAAAGCACCAAGCTTTGGTGCTTTTGAGATTCTAGCTCAACTCTATATATATATATATATATATATATATATAGAGAGAGAGAGAGAGAGAGCGAGTTTTGTTTTAATTTAAAATTTAAAATTTTAAAATAGTATGACGTGAAAGAAGATGGCAACATGACTAAATTATTCTTACTTTTTTTATAAGAAAAAAAATTAATCTTTTAATTTATTTTTGTTATCTCGAAAGATATTTTTCAGTATCTATTACTATATATATATAAAGTCCGGGGAGGTGGTTTATTTTGTTGACATGTGTATGCATTTAAATATTGCATAGACCCTGCATTATAGATTGATTAAAGAGGTGGTTTCTTTTGTTGACACCTGTATGCATTTAAATATTGCATGGACCCACTGCATTATAGATTAATTGGGATAGTTTTCTTTTATTGACATGTGCCCGGTTCTACAATTCGGTACACCCAGTGCACCGTAGACCATTGATTATAAAATATGAATGGTCTATGAAAAGAATCTTGGGTGCATCTCGAATCTTCTATTACTATATACTAAAGTCCGTGTAGTTAGCTTCATGTGTTGCCATGTGTCTTTCGATTACTTACGATCCACCTGGTGCACCGTAGACCATAGCATTAGGTTAATATGTTACGACATTTAGTCGGGCCAACTTCTGTGCACCTGCTGCACAATAGACTGCATGTGTCATAGAGTTGCTTTTGGTGCTCATGATGCACCATGAACCGTTGATTGTGGATACATATATGGTCCATCGGAGAATTTTCAGTGCATTTGTTCTTTGCATTTTTTTTTTTAAAATTAAAAGAGAATTTTGAGTGTTCTCAAACTGACACCTCACCCAAAACTTTCTCCTTCTCTCTCCGCTTTGACAGCTGTATCTTTTTTTTTGACACCTGGGTTTTTTTTTTTTTTTTTTGTGCCACTTGCAGGCTTTTTATGCTGACACCTCTAAGTTTTTTTCCTATATGGCTTAGTTACAAATTTTTAACCTTTTTTGGTAAATAAAAAAATAAAAAAATTATCATTTGTATTCAACTTTTCAATTTTTTTACAACAGTTCCTTCTTTCAATCAGGTATATTATTTTTTAAAAATTTATTATTTTTTTAATATGCATTTAATTGATTTATATTTTTTAGTTCGTGACATTTTG
This sequence comes from Aechmea fasciata, assembly GCA_025177825.1. Classification (NCBI taxonomy): domain Eukaryota; kingdom Viridiplantae; phylum Streptophyta; class Magnoliopsida; order Poales; family Bromeliaceae; genus Aechmea; species Aechmea fasciata. Next base: position 5,810,112 of record CM045935.1, on the reverse strand, counting down.
TAAATTTAACAATTGTAATATAGTGAAAACTATTTGTTACGTAAAAATAAATTATTCATTAAGAACATGTAACTAATTATTTTGATACTCTTTTTTTTCCTATTTTTTGTTCTTTGCAGGCTAGTAAGGGGACTAAATGCACAACTCGAAATGTTGAGAGGATAAAATAGAAAATTTTTAAAATTAGAAAAGAAAAGTTAAAAAATAGATATTTATAAAAAAATTTTTTATAATTTAATCTTTTTTTTAAAATAACATTATTTTTTGAACAATGCTACTAGTATGTTTGGAATGGTGTGTAAATGTCACATTGTTTTCATCTAAGAGCACATAGTGGATCCTTATCCATAAAAATTTTAAGTTTACGACTTTGTCTAAGATTACCGAGAAATTACGTTATATACGGTAAGAAAATACTACTAAAAAATATTCTATTTATTTTGATATGTAATATTATTTTTTGCATATTACGTTGAATCGATTATAATATATTTTTTACGATTTTACCGAAAAATGTTGAAGCACGAGAGAGGAGAGAGTGGGACTGGGGATGATGCACGAGATTATGAACGGGGAGAGGAAAAGTGATTGCCTTAGTTTAGAAATAATGCGGATAGACGTCGCGTGGCCCACCCGACCTACGAATGCCCATAAAAGGAAAAAAAAATGTCCCATATTTCGAGAGAGAGAGAGAGAGAGAGAAAGTAACAGTGGGAGAGAGGAGCGCGTCCATAGAATGAGCCATGCGGCGCCCATCCGCATTGTCCCTAAATTATATTAGTTTGAAAACATGACTATAAAATTTTTGTCCAAAAAAACACCTTTAATTTGCCTAGGAAAGTTAATTAATTAAATCAGTTGGTGGAGTGGCAATTAATTAAGTTGGATGAGCATTCACCAGATATAAATTAGGCTCCCTCTCAGCATCACCAGATATAAATTAAGTCAGCATCACCAGATATAAATTAGGCTCCCTCTCAGCAGCAACTGAAGCAATTGAAGCTGTAAATTACGAGGGAATAAAATATCAAAACACAAAAAAAAAATAAATTCTAAGATATTTAATTATCAACATGGGAAACGAAATGTATATTTTAAAGTTTTACAAAATTATGTGCAACTGGTGAGTAGAGGAGTCCATTAAACTATTAATAAAATTCAAATGTTTTAATTATTAAAATTAAAAGTTTAGATGTTTGTTTATGAGAGATCTAAATTTTAGTATGTATAAATATATTTCTTACAAAGAAGATTACAAATCATGGGTGGGAGACATGTCACGGGACACATAATCGCGTAAGTACAAGACGAACTATTTACCTATCTAGTCTCTTTACAAAAAAAACATTCCCAATCTATCCTCTTTTGGAAAAATATTCTCTATCTAAGTATTATTTTCAAAAATTAGAGAAAAAAAAGAAATTAATATCGTTAATATATATTAAGGGATTAAGTGGGGGAGATTATTTTTTTCTCCCTACCCACTCTCTCTCTCTCTCTCTCTCTCCAATATGTATGTTAATAATAATTAATTTTTATTATAATATTAATAAAAAATTTATTTATGAATAATAATAAATAATATTATTATATTTTTATTAAGTAATAATAAAAATATATAATTTAGTAATAATATTATTTATTATTATTAATAAATAAATCTTTTATGTGCATGTGTGTGTTGGTGGGGAAAGAAGAGATGGTGCTGGTAGGGAGAAAAAATTTTAGAATATAACGGATATATTGGTGACGTAGCATAACAAACCAATCAAATATCTTCTTTTAAAGATATATGTCCCATCATGATTACAAAAAAATATTTATATTATACTTTTGTTTGAAAAGAATAAATGTACGTGATTGACTTGTAGTGCAAGTGTGATAGTGTAGAATTTTTCGTTAAAGAGGGTCTGAGAGAGATAAAAGTGTGGGGTTGGGGAGGAGAGAGAAAGAGAGTGAGAAAAGATTTCGAAAAATAGGAGAAGAGAGAGAAAAGATAATCACTCCCACTTAATCTCTTAATATATATTAGATGTATTAATTTCTTCTTTTTTTTTTTTCTAATCTTTGAAAATGAGACTAGATAGGAAATATTTTTCAAAAGGAGACTAGATAGGTAATATTTTTTTTGTAAAGAGGCTAGATAGGTAAATAGATCGTACAAGACTATGTTTTTGATGTTTTTGGTAGGAGAAATGTAAGCCTCAAACGTAAAAAGCCTCCAACAATTATTATTGCTTTATACGTCCATAAAATTTTTTGCCCCCTCTAAAGTACGTAATTACACTGATGCTTCTATAAAAGTTGAAATATCTAAAACGGCAATTATTTATATACCACTGAAAAGACTTTTCAATTTATCTTTTTTAGAAGACTAATATTAAAAATATCCTTTCTACGTTCCAACCTATTTCTAATATACCCCTAAGAGTTAAAATTGGTTAGTTAAATCTGTTATCTCTGTAAAATTACTATTCTACTCTTTCAAATATACGCTTTCATCATCACTAACTTTCTTATTTGTCCTTAAAGTCGGAGGCACAAAAAGTATTTGTCCTTAAAGTCGGCGTCACTCCTCCCTCACTAACATTTTTTATTTACCCTTAAGTTAAGGGCAAAATTGATATTTTAATTTCTTTTAACTTTGGTAAATATTTAACTTACGTTTAACGCAAGTTAACTTAACAGGAGATAACCGCAGGGATATTTTGCAATAACGGTGGAACATATGAGGGGTATTTTAGAAAGAAAAAAAAAAAAAGTAAATTGAATATTTTCAAACGTATGAGGGGTAGATAGGCAATTATTCCTATCTTAAATGTCTCTCTAAATATAGACAACTTTCGAAAAATATCTTACAAAACACATTTTTGTTAAAATTCACAGTAACAATAACTAAAATATCGATTTTACCCTTTTCATAATTATGATTTTAAATATTCCAATTATTAGGAATAATTTTAACTTTTGTAAATACCCCATAAATTTAAAAGTTTTACAACGTTAAAAGTTATTTAATTGTATTTTCACATTAATTTCTGTAAAAATTATATATTATAAAAGAATAATATATCTATCTTATTCAATATTATTAAATATATTTCTAATTTTTTTTAAAAAGGGAGAGAGAGAAAATAATAAATAGCTGAAAAATTACAAAATTTTATAATTAATTATAAAACATAAAATTACTTAATAGATTTGAAATTACAATAAAATAATTTAACATTGTTTGTAATTTTTTTTAAAAAAAACACAGATTTTCTGATAAATTTTATAATCAAGGTTGGCGAAGTGCAAATGTATTAAATAATAGAGTAAATTGACTTTTATTAATATTTTAATAGTATTTAAATTGAATACTTGTATCTTTATCTAAACTAATTACTAGTAAGGGGCAGTTTTGAAAGTTTATTTATTGTATATTTCATTACATTAAAGTGTTTTTTCAAAAAAATTTAAAAAATTCACAACAAAAAGGACATTATCACTAATTCATGATAATCTATCTAAAATAGACGTTTGGCGAAAAAATAGAAGTTAACAACATGGACATATTTATAAGATAAAGTATTTGTAAGGATAGTGGTGATATAATCAAGTTTATAAGAATATTTATAATATTTTGAACGTTTAGAGGGTACGAATGAAATTAACCTTTCATTAGTAATAGTTGGAACATTTAGAAAGGCAATTATGAAAAGAGTAAAATTGGAATTTTAGTTGTCGTTGCCGTAGATTTTAATAAAAATGTGTTTTGAAGGATATTTTTGAAAATTTTCTTTATTTAGAGGGGCATTTAAGATATTTCAATTTTTTTATATATAGTAGAGCTAGAATACTTTTAGAAGCATCAATCTCTTGGTGCTTCTAAGTTTTTAGCCCTTGGATCTACTCCCCAATTATTAATAGCCCTGTGATCAAACACTATTCCACCATCCATCACCTACCACCATCATTTCAATCCTCCATCTCTCCATCCAATGGTTAAAAAGTCAAAATCATCATCTTTTTGTGCTTTTGAGAATATTCTAGCTCAACTATATATATATATATATATATATATATATATATATATATATATATATATATATATATATATATAGAGAGAGAGAGAGAGAGAGAGAGAGAGAGAGAGAGAGAGAGAGAGAGAGAGAGAGAGAGAGAAGGTGCTTGTAAAAGCACCAAGCACTTTGTCTTTGTGAATTTTTTAGTTAGATTTAGAACTTTGATCAATATATATATATATATATATATATATATATATATATATATATATATATATATATATATATATATATATAGATTTTATCAATCAATAGCAGAGGTCTCGTGCTATCAAATTTTTCACCGTTAGATCCACCCTTTTGATGATTTTCACCCGTTAGATCATACTATTCAACCAACCACCCACTTAATCCTAGGGGATCCACATCATCATAACCACACATCTTTCAATCCAACGTCAAAAAATTGGTAGCACAATGATCGAGATTGATATTGTATATGATTATATCTATTATTAAATTTTAAAGTATTTTTTATATTATTAAATTTAATCAAATATGATTATGTCTGCGCGTGTATGGGTTCTACACTAGTTAGAGAAATATTACTTTTACAACTTACAGACCAAGCTGAATTGTTTTATTACTTTTAATAGGTAACAAATTTACCTAAACATATATAGGGGTGAATATGGATCGGAGGAGTGACGCCTCAAGAGGACCATGGGGAAGAGGAGAGAGAGAGAGGATTAGCAACGCTGTCGATGGCCCGGCCCGTCATGGCCCTGCTTGGATTTCCAACCGGGCCGGGCCCCTTTAATTTTTCTATTTTATTTTTTACAGGTTTTGAAAATGTAAAAGATGAAAATTAGTTTTAATAACTGATAGTTGGTCCAAACAAAATTAAAAGTTGTAAGAATAAAGATATTATAATAAAACTTATTTACAAAATTTTAAAATTTCTAGAAATTTTAAAAGTTTTGGAAAATATTTCGGTTCATTGGACCAAAACCATCTCCCAATACCTACCAAATCGTGCCTAGCCGCGCTGTGCGGATGGGCTTGAGGGAAGCGGCCGAGAACGGCCCGAAGTAGTGGACCAGGCCGGCCCGGCATACTGTACAAAAAGGGCCGTTCCAGCCTGGCCCGAGGTCACCCCGGGCTGTCCGGCGGCCCGTTTGACATCCTTAGGCACGCATGGGCAGTCAACTCCAAATGTTGTAGTCAAACAGTTTTGGTATAATAAATTGAAAAAAAAAGGAGCTGCCTTAGAAACAACATAAATTTACACACAAATTATTGAAAATCTGAATAAAATCGTTCGTATACGATTTATTTCTAAAAAATCAAAATAATATTCAAAATTTTGGATTAGATTTATTATTCGCGAATAATTCAGGTATGCCGAACTATTCGGCCAAAAAAACGTGCAAATTTTTTGGATAAAATTTCTTTCTGAATTATTGTCGAATTATTCGCGAATTATTGAAAAACTTCATAAACTTCTGAAATACGTGGACCATGAAAAAGATGAAGATGGAGACGACAATAAAATTTGCTATAACTTTTTTTACTTAATCTATTTTATTTTATAGCGGTCTTTTTTTTAAGATTTTTTTTTTTAAGAATTTATAACTATATATGTACGCTAGTAGCATAAATCTAGAAAAAAAAGAATAGTTTAATAGCCGAATTTTTGATTCCGGATTGTTAATTGATGAACGTATAATATCTTGGCAAATTTGTTTTTTAAACCGTATTTTTCAACAAATTCAAAAGTTGAGATACAAATTTTATTCGAATTATATTCATACCGAATTTTTGCCGTATCCGAATTAATTACTAACCATGGTCGAGATAGCTTCCTTTCGGACTTAACAAAGAGCAAGTGTTTTAGAAATGGAAATCTGAATTTAAATCTGAAACCTTAAAGCTTCAGAAGATTAGGTACCTTATTCATAATATCAGCATGCAGATCATTACTTGGTGAACAAAATAAAATTTCAAATGCCACCACTTCCTACACCAATTAACTATCACATCAAAACACATCAAGCACATCAAATACACACACCCCTGCTCATGATCATCCGCAACTTCAACCACGCATGTAGATAGATATTGTATGTATGGACCGTCTCATCAAATTTGAATGGGTTCGATCAATAGAGAGATGATCCTATCTTTTGTTTCTCCCTCTGGAGATCCATACCCATCCCCACGAATGTAAAAGCTGTGCGCTGCCCGCGGCAAGTTCGTGGCGATGTCTGCGAAGTTTTTGCTGAAAGCAGAGTCCACTCGGCGCGTTCCGTTTAATTTTTTCCAGCAGTCATCGATCAGTTCTTTTATGTGTTCGCGGGCTGCAGCCTCCGTGATCCCTTCGTGGTGCATGCAGCAGTGGATGGATTTCGCGACATCGCCTCGCTGGTGTTCAGACTGAAGCGATCGATACAAAATAGAACAGTTATTTAACAGTAACTATTGTGTAAATTGTATCCTTAAGCTGATATATTTAACCTACTTTGGATGTACCGAGATCGTTGTAGAGCCTGCAAATAACCGATGACCAACGCACGATTTGAATAATTCTGAAAGAGATCTAGATCTTGTTGAGTGAGATCTGGAGCAAGACAATAAGCATAAAATAGAACAACTTGGCCAGATATAGATATCCATCCATTTTCCAAGTACTCCTCCAGTGTTGGTATGTAGCTTTTGTTGTACCATTTTGCTTCCACCAAATATGCTTTGCATAGATTTCCTTATCAATTAACCACATATGCTTTTAAATCTGTTAGAGAGTTTTCGTAAAAATAGTCTATTTTTGTACGTGGTCCTAAATTCTTATGCCTTTTATATAAATCCCCTAATCAGGGCCTGTTGGGATACTCTGTAAATTTTTAATTGTATTTTTTAGCTTCAGAATTTAATTACTTTACTACAACATTTCTCCTGTATTGAAATACTTTACTTCCCGACTACTTGGGGTATTTATGGTGTTTTCAGCAGAATGTTGAAAACTAGTAGTTATACTCTTTGAATTAAAAAAAAAAAGAAAAGGGTCATCTAAAATTAATTAACCATTCGGTTCAATGTTTGCAAACATAATTTGAAAATAATTATATAGCTATGTGTAATACATCCAAAATTAACTGTATAATACATCTAAAATAGTTTAAAATAAGATTTTAACTTTGTCTATCTCCAGTTTTCAACAATTGATATGCCGTTGTATATACGTCACCTATGCATTTTTTATTGCAATCATATAATAATTTTAGGGATGTAAAATGGACTGGCCCGAAGCACGGCACGAGTACTGTAGCATCCGTACATGGCGGGCCCGGCTCGGCTCGATAGCTCGGGCCGTGATGGGCCAAGATTTTTCGGCCCGACGGTTCGGCCCGGCCCGGCCCGTAATGGTTCTGGCCCATGCCGGGCTGGGCATAAGCATGCGGCCCGACACGGCCAGCACGCCCAGATCCCAAGCCCAAGGCTTGGGGTCAAATCCTGGGGAGAAGGGCCGGCAGACCTTGGGAGGGGGGTTTTGGTCCATCGGACCAACTTAAACAAGTTGGTCCGATGGTCAAAATTCAATAATTATATTTAAAATAATAAATAATAATATATTAATTTTTTTAAAAGTTTAAAATATATATAAATTTAAAAATTTTTAAGCACAATATAAATTTGAATAAAAATATTTAATTAAACCATAATTTAAAATTTTATATTTTTTTAAAAAATTAAAAATAAAAAATTTAAAGGACCGAACCGAAGCCCGGCACGGCCCGGCCCGGGCCGACCTTCCGGGCCTGGGGGCCGTGCTGTGCCGGATGGTTGGTGCATCTGGCCCGGCACGGCACGGCCCGGATTTACATCCGGGCCGGGCCGGACCAAATCATGGCCCGTTTCGGCCAGGGTAATGTGTAATAGAGAGCCCTCACTAGAAGTAAATCGTATACGCAAATCCAATTTAAATAGTAATTAAACTGCACTAAAGAGATATAAATCATATAGTTTTTGCATCGAGTATATATATAGATTCTATAGAAAGATGTGCTTAGCCGATAATTTTGAAAGAAAACCTAGAAAACCTAGGAAATTATATTAATTAAGAGATAAAATGTTAGGTATTAAGATAGATAAATCAAAGAGGTGAAGGAAAATAAGAGAATAAAATTTTTTTTACCGCTTTTTTGTATGGAAGGATATTGAGGCCTTTCTCTCTCATCATCTCATAAGCTGTATCATTTGTTGTGTTAAAGAGTGCTAAGAAACATACTCTCATATACTCTGGCAATTGCTTAATATTAAGTGCATCCCATCTGTAAAAGCCACCACAAAAATATGTCTTAATTTGTAGTTGTAAAACTGAGTAAAAGATTAGTTGCATATTTATATAGACCTGTCTACTGCTTCGGTGAAAAGCTTGAGTTCATCGAGAGAGCCGTAAACGTCGTAGACATCATCAATTGCCGTAATGAAACAGTTAGCCTTTGTTAGTGCCAGCCTGACGGTCGAATATTTCGGCTCGAAAGCAAAACCAACAGACCATAAATAGTTTTCCGCCAATCTATCTCTACTGAAGGGAAGCTTCTCCCATAATTCCAGATTGGACCACCATCTGAAATTTTCAAATATTTTCATCCTAATTAGAAGCTATATATATATATATATATATATATATATATATATATATATATATATATATATATATATATATATATATATATATATATATATATATATATATTCATATATACTAATAATGTTATTAATTTTCACGTACATATGCTGCAATGGATAACATATATATTGAAATTAAATCAAATATAATATAAATATGTTAAAGCTAGGTTGGTTTGATTAAGTTGTTAAGTGGAAATAAGCTTGCTAACCCTTGTAATTTAAAGTTTTGAGAGTTAGATCAAGTTAAAGCTTTGAACAAAGTCATCTCGATCACACGCATATATATGCATGTTGAATATACTTGTACCTTGACACTTCCTTGAGCTCTCTCTTGTACGTGTTTTGAAGCACATTGAAGTCCAACTTCGCGAACTCGAGAAGTAGAGGCCTCATCTTCTCTTCTTTCTCGTACGCGTCGATAAACCATCTCGTGTGCGATCTCTCAATGCGCCATTGTAGTGGTTGCTTCAATGCATAGGCCACGTAATCTCTTAACTCATGATTATCATGTGATGAATCTAATAAGAAATTATTGAGGTGTCGAATTGTAAAATTCTGAGCCTCAATCAATGTTTCTTCTCCATCCACTGCGATAAGAAGCCTCGTACAAACTCAACAAACTTTTAATTTGATTACTCAAGTTGGATTTGAAGTCGCCTTTCTCATCTTTAAACTGATCAAAAATATCTCAACATATATAGGTATGTATAATTCGTTAAAAAGGTGTGGTTAGTTAAAATAGCCGTTAGTATCACGTTGATAAGCCTGAATAAGAGTGAAATTCTGATCCTCAATCAATGTTTCTTCTCCATCCACTGCCAGTATTTTTTCGACAGATAATTAATGTCTAAATTAATTAACAAAGGATTAACAATTAGGAACCGAATTAATTAATTATATTATTACGTACCTTGTGAAACTCTAAATCCATGTCCTCTAAGAAGCCTGAATAAGAGTGCGATTATGTAGGCATTATCCTTCATCTCCACGCATATGTCGTCTAATTTGCTAAATATAGAGTCCAGTGCATGCTTTATCTCCTTCTCAAAGTGATAAGCAATCCCGAGTTGTTGTAGTGCATCAAAGAGCTCAAGCTTATCATCAACCACCACTGTTTCCTTGTTTATCATACGCCCCACTTGCTCCTTCAACTCGTCCAATCTCTTTGCGTCTCGCTCCTACGTACGTTACAAATTGTGGAGCGCCACATCATTTGCAAATTTAATTAATTTTACGGAAAGAAAGGTTACAAGTAATTGACTTCTTTTTCTTTTTCTTTTTCTTTTAAATATTTTTTAATAAAATATGTTTAAAATATCTAATAGAAAATGGATAATTTAAAAATAATCTAAATAAAAAATAGGGTAAACTTTAATTTGCCCTCTTGGAGTTTAGCTCATTTTCACTTCGTCAACCTATGGTTGTAAAATTGCAATTTAATTTCTTTTGATTTTTTTTTTCAAAAAATATCTATTATTAAATAGGATAGCAAAATAAAATTTTCGATTATAACCACAAGATGATAGTTAAGTATAATTTTTGAACCACACGGATGACAAAGTAAAACTGAGCTAAACTACAAGGTATTAATTAAGTATAACATTTTGAACCACAGTCCATCTATATATACTACAATATATATATTGATATATGTTAGATGCATGAGTATGATTTGCTATCAAAAATTCAACAAATTTTAATTTTTTTACACCGTTAAACTAGCAAGTATTACATACCGGCCGTTAAAAGTTGTCAAATTTGTGACCTCTTGATCGTATAGTAAATGATGTCGAAAAATTATAAAATTTAATTTCTAGAAGTTTTAAATGCTGCAAATAACGTTTAACGGTATGGATCGTCAATTCGGAAGCTCTATCATCGAAAACAACTTATGAGTATGAGAGCGATCGTACTCATAATAGTATAAGTAGCCGCACTCATTTAGTATCTAGCTTTTGAGTCAAAATTTTCACCTACTGCCACTAAATTCAGAGTACCCAGAGGTCCAAAGTAAATAGTAGATATTAATTCTTCACTATTAAAAACTTTTTAACTTAATTATATATATATATATATAGAGAGAGAGAGAGGGAAAGAGAGAGAAGAGAGTTTTTTTTTTTTTTTTTTTTTTGAGAGATAGATAACACCCTACCCGCTTCGGTTATTTCATTTAGAAATAAACTTAGCTAGAAATGTGAATCAACTAAGATTCGAATTTGACTCTTGAGTACCAACTACCAACTATCAAGCTTTTGCCCCTTGTCCTGTAGAGAAGAGAGTTGTGGTTTAAATTTAGAAAATCCACTGTCAACCTTTAAAGAGAAAGGAGAAGATTTAAGCTACAAAAATTTAAGTCTTATTTCAATTTCAACAAGAACCTGTTGTGAAGTTGTAATGCAAAGATTAATATTAGCTTTTCTTTAAACAACATTCTTAAAAGAGTAACAACACTACTTTTTTTGAGAAATAGTAACAACAATACTTTAAGTAGTAACAACACTACTTAAAAGAGAAGTGCTAAGGTTATAACCCCCTAAGAATTGTAATCCTACAACTCACCAAATCCCAAAGCCACATTTTTTCTAAAAGTCTTATCACTTATTTGTTTTTTGTACGAAATGCTAAATAAGTATTAGCAAACCCTACACCCCTTGGCTAGAGGGGTTGTAGAGATCATAGTTAGTTAATTCGGATTCGGCAAAAGTTCGACACGGGTATATTTCGGATAAAATTCGTTTTCTAATTTTTAAAGTCGATAAAAAATATGTCTAAAAAACAGATCCGGTAATTATTCGAATACGCAATTTATACGGATATTATTCGTTCACCATTTAAAAATTCGGCTACTAAATTAAATTTTTTTCTATAAAAATTTATGAAATTAGCAAAAATATTAATATTTCTTAAGAATATAAAAATAAAAAGTAACATAATTAAGCTAATTAAGTAAAAAAAAAATAGCAAACTATATTATTCTTATAAATAAAATATTATATAATAATATTTTTATATAAAAATAGAATACTATATATATATATATATATATATATATATATATATATATATATATATATATATAGTAGACTTTGTGCTATTAATAGCACAAGTCCTTGTGCTCCTAAATTTTTAACCATCCATCAATTTTGATGGATGGTGGAGAGAAATTAAGATTCTCAATTTCTCATCTTTTTTAATATCTCCTTAATTTCTCTTTTTCTCTCACCTTAATCACCCATCAAAATTGATGAATGGTTAGAAACTTAGGAGCACAAGGGCTGCTGTATTATTAATAGCACAGTAGCACTACTCTATATATATATATATATATATATATATATATATATATAGAGAGAGAGGAGAGAGTAGGGCTACTATACTATATATATATATAGAGAGCCCTACCACTATAACAGTTACGATCTAGAAATGTTGTTTCGATGATAGAACAGGAATCGACGATCCTCCGTTAAATAATCCACGCATCCACCTGCTAAATGTGATCTAGAGTATTTAAAACTTCTAGAAAATAAATTTTGTAATTTTTCGAAATCATTTACCTTACGATCAAAAGCTCACAAAATTGACAATTTTTAACGGCGATATGGGATACTTGGTAGTTTAACGGTGTAAACGAATTGAAATAGGTTGAATTTTTGATAGAAAATTCTATTCACTACCTAGATAAAGATCAATAACTCCGATCTTAAATTGAAGGATCCGATCATCTATTTTTAGGACATCGTTCGATTTCGGCCGTTCATTTTATGCCCATTTGATGGACTTTATTATGATTTTGAAAAATTACGAAATTTATTTTCTAGAAGTTTTAAATACTCACAGATCGTATTTATGAGTGGGCGCGATCCCAGTACTCATCAGCAAGCATAAGTATTGGGGCTCTACTTACTTAAATAATAGTATATTAGCCTACTATATATATATATAGAGTAAGGCTACTATGTACAGGCTGCAGTGTTAATAACTGATGTCGTTTCGATATTACGAGCTTTCGAATCGTCGATCGAATTTTCGTTAAACTTGATGCAGAGTATTTGAAATGCTATAGAAAATAAATTTTGTGATTTTTCGATACCATTTGCCTAGTGAACGAAGGACTAAAAAACAACTGAAAATAAAAATCTTACAACACGCGATTCAACCAACCACCTACTCAACCCAAAGTCCCAAAGTCCCAGATAATTATTATTGTTGAAAAAGACGCGTTTTCTTAAGCATTTTTTGGAAAAATACATATGCGTACGTTTAATTCGGTTTTCTAAAACGTCGTCAATAATTCGCGAATTAAACGCGAATTAACTAAGGTAGAGATTACATTATTAAATAAATCAGTGATTTGGTTAGAAATAATTTAGAAATAGTTTTAGCGTCTCTACTCACGTGCAATAGTAACAAATAAGACAACGAGGATGAATCTATAACCTCACATAATAGAAAGAGTATAATATATTATAAGCTCATACTAACTAAAAGATCAAATCTTGTCAGAAATAATCAAGAAAGAGAAATATTAAGCCTACATTAATGCAAGTGTTCGTAATCTGTACAACTACTTATCCAAACACCATTGTGTTTACAAGCCCATTTTTTTTCTTTTTTTTTTCTTTTTTTTAAAAAATAAAGACTAATAGAGAAAACAGGGCTTTTGAATTAGATTAGCCGAAAGATTACAACTCAAAATAGATTGTAGATTTAGTATTGCTGGTGGAGAAATCGATTTTGTTATGTACGTACAATAACATCAGTTCTCGTGAGTGACTGTATGTATTTGTCGTGCCATAAACTCGGCTTGTAATCCGCCGACCGGCGCACGGCGCAGGCGCGCACGGCCCTGCGTCGACGAGGAAAGGACGAGCCATCGATCGGGGATCGGACGGTCGGGAGGAGCCACCGGTCTGGAGAGGTGAGCACCATGGATGGTGCAGGCCGGGACGGGGATGCAAGGTGGAGGAGGACCATTTTGAATGATTTTGTGAGCTTAATCTATCTACCTAGTTATCTATATATAATGTATTTGATCCCGCTCCATTTCATACTCATTGAAATTATAAATAATGCACGTGTGTATATCCGAAACCCATTTAATCATTTAGAATAATATCTAATAATATAATACTAGTGTAGTTACCCGCACGATACAGCGGGAAGATATTATCAAAATAATTTTTTATTATTGTTAATTATCGATGATAGTTTGAAATTATATATATATATATATATATATATATATATATATATATATATATATATATATATATATATATAGAGAGAGAGAGAGAGAGAGTCCATACTATACTTTTATGAGTATAGAGGCTCTTGTACTCATAACTTTTTGGCCATTTGATCAACCCTTTAATCATTTTTACCCGTTAGATTATACTATTCAACCAACCACCTACTCAACCTTAGGGGGCCCACTATCAATCTAACCGTAATCACTCTCATCCTAGCCTCATATTTTTTCATCTCAACGGCCAAAAAGTTATGAGTACGATGGCTCAATACTCATAATAGTATAGTATTGGCCTATATATATATATATATATATATAGAGTCCTACTATACTATTATGACGATCGCTCGTACTCATAAGTTGTTTCGATGATAGGGCTTTCGATCGACGATCCACCGTTAATCTAAAGCATTTAAAACTTCTAGAAATTAAATTTCATAATTTTTCGACATCATTTACCTTATGATCAAAAGCTCACAAAATTGACAAATTTTAACTAGGTATGGAATACTTGCTAGTTTAACGGTGTAAAAGAATCCAAATAGGTTGAATTTTTGATAGAAAATTCTATTCATTACCTAGATAAAGATCAATAATTCCGATCTTAAATTGAAGGATCCGATCATCCATTTTAAGACATCGTTCGATTTTGACCGTTCATTTTATGCTCGCTTGATGGACTTTATTATGATTTCGAAAAATTACGAAATTTATTTTCTAAATATTTCAAATACTCTAGATCATATTTAACAGAGTGGAACGTCGATTCGAAAGCTCCCTCATCGAAAACAACTTATGAGTACGGTGACCACTACTCATAATAGTATAGTATACTCTATATATATATATATATATATATATATATATATATATATATATATATTAAAAAAATAGGGGCAATTGCTTATATATCCCTGAAAAGTTTTTGATTTTTCGATTTATCCATCTTAGAAGGCTAATATTGAAAATACCCCTCCTACGTTCCAACATATTTCTAATATACCCTTAGAGTTAAAATCGTTAAGTAACTCGTTATCTCGTAAAATTACTATTTTGCTCTTTTTAAATATACCCTTCCATCATCACTGTCTTTCTTATTTGCCCTTAAAGTCGTGGGCACAAAAGTATTTCGACTTTTGGTCTTTTCCAATATACCCTCTACCGTCACCAACCTTTCTTATTTGCCCTTAAGTTAATGACAAAATTGGTATTTTAATTTTTTTAAGCGTGGTAGATATTTAACTCACGTTTAACCCCGATTAACTTAATAGGAGATAACTGCGGGGGTATTTTGTAATAACAGTGGAACATATGAGGGGCATTTTAGAAAGAAAAAAAAATAGGAATAGATCGGATATTTTCAAATGCATGAGGGGTATATAGGCAATTATTCCAAAAAATACTGTGGAGAGATGAAAAAAAAAACAGAAAGAAAGAAAGAGAGGCGTAGAATAAAGGATTGAAAAAAATAGCCTAAGTTATATATATATATATATATATATATATATATATATATATATATATATATATATATATATATATATATATATATATATATATATATATATTCCTATTACTATCCTTTTAATAGGATAGGAGACTGTCTATCAATTTTTTAGCCTTTGGATTGATTCTTTTCTTCATTTCTAACCATTGGATTAAATAATATAACCGAGTGGGTCGGGACCACTCAACCCTGGTGGGACCATTCAACTCTAACCAACTAATATCATCCTAACGCTACAATTTTTCATCCAAGGGTTAAAAACTTGATAGGACAAATGCTCATATCCTATTAATATGATAGTAGCCCTAGCCTATATATATATATATATATATATATATATATATATATATATATATATATATATGTAGTCCAATACTATTATACTATTATCATAGTTGATCGCACTCGTACTCATGTTTGTTTTCGGACGATCCACACCGTTAAACGTTATCTAGAGCATTTAAAACTTCTAGAAATAAAATTTTATAAATTTTCGATATCATTTACCCTATGATCAAAAGCTCACAAAATTGACAATTTTTAATGGCCGATATGAAATATTTGTTAGTTTAACGGTGTAAAAGAATCGAAATATGTTGAATTTTGATAGAAAATTCTATTCACTACCTAAATAAAGATCAATAACTCCGATCTTAAATTGAAAGATTTGATCATCTATTTTTAGGATGTCGTTCGATTTTGATTGTTCATTTTATACCCGCTTGATAGACTTTATAATGATTTCGAAAAATTACGAAATTTATTTTCTAGAAGTTTCAAATACTCTAGATCATGTTTAACGGTGTGGATCGCCGATTCGAAAACCCCAACATCGAAAACAACTTATGAGTAGTAAGGGCTCTATACTCATTATAGTATAGTAGCTCTACTCTATATATATATATATATATATATATATATATATATATATATATATATATATATATATATATATATATATATATATATATATATATATATATATATATATATATATATATATATATATATATATATATATATATATATATATATTAGTTTTTTAATTTATATAATTTTATTAGTCAGATTAATAATTTAATTAATTTAAATAAAAATAGTTTAAATAAAATTAGCTCAAGTTGTTATAAAATTTTCATATATAAACTTTAATATGATTTAAATTATATTTGTTGAATTAGATTTTAATTGTATAATAACAAATTTTTTAAAATTATTCAGTGTAGTGTATATATAAAATTGTAAATTAATGTAAGCAATAATTTATAACATATTGACATAAAAAAAAAAAAAGGATTAGCTAACATGCAAACCATTTAAAAGAACATTTAATTCTAGAAACAAATCTTATAAAAAAAATATATTTTCTATCCTTATTATTTCAAAATTCCATGAATTTGATGCGATGTAACGGTGATGAAAGCGAGCAACTGCAAGGAAGAAGGAGAAGGAGAGGGAGAGGGAGAGGGTGAAAGAGGTTTAGCAAAAGTTGAAGGAAAAAGAGATTAATGGAGACATAAGGAAAGAAAAAATAATTATTAATTAACTATATTAATAAAAAAGAGAGAAGGTGGGGAAATGTAAGAAAGTAAAGAAGCGGACGTTAAAGAAGAGGAGAAGAGTTATTATTATTGGAAGGCGAAGAGGCATGCGGTGAAGAAAAATTTGCCACGTGTCAAAATATATTGAGGATTCATAGTTTTTTATAGATATCTTTCAAAATTTAAAAATATATAATAATTTTTTAATTAAATAAAATATCTTTTTAATTTTTATTTTCTAAAATTTCAAATGCTTAACGTTACTTTAATAGAACTGAAGTTTAGAGAAGTATTTTTGATAAAAAAAGGCATATATTTAAAATCTCCTACTTATAAAAGAGGGAAAGGTATTTTCAAATGCTTAACGTTTCATTAATAGTTTTAATCATGAAAATGGTAAAAATTGCAATTTTATATTGTCTTGTAATATGTACTACTTATAAAAGAAGGGAATTTTATTTTATTTTATTTTTCCAAAATGCGACTCTCTATTAATATAATTTTAATCTAATACTACCAATATCATTCATCCAACTTATATCCAATAATTTTAATGACCGACGAATTAAGTATCGTATCTGTCATTTTTTTTACCTAAATTTTCTTCACACAGTACGTATCAAATCCCACGGTTAGGTTGATAGTGGACCCTCTAGGATTGAGTTGGTGGTTGGTTGAATAGTATAATCTAACGGATGAAAATAATTAAAGGGTAGAACTAACGGCAAAAAATTTATGAGTATAAGAGGATCTATACTCATAATAGTATAAGAAGGACTATATATATATATATATATATATATATATATATATATATATATATATATATATATATATATATATATATATATATATATATATATATAATTTATGGTTGTAAAAGCACCAAGAATTTTGCTTGTGAATTTTTTACCGTTAGATCTATGACTTTAATCATTTTCATCCGTTGATGTACTATTCAACCAACCACTCACTTAACCAAGGGGCCCACATCATCCTAACCACACATCTATCAATCCAATGGCTAAAACTTACAGCAATATGATTTGATTTTTAAAAGCATAGGAGCTCAATTCTATATATATATATATATATATATAAAATTGAGCTCCTATATTTTTAAAAGTACAAAGTCATTGGTGCTTGTAAGTTTTTAGCCTTTGGATTAATAGATGTACGGTTAGAATGATGGGCCCCTCGTTGGTTTTTCTGAATAGTATAATCTAACGGGTGAAAATATATATATATAATTAAGCTCCTATATTTTTAAAAGTACAAAGTCATTGGTCTTTGTAAGTTTTTAGCCATTGGATTAATCGATGTGCGGTTAGAATGATGTGGGCCCCCTTGGGTTAAGTGGGTGGTTGGTTGAATAGTATAATCTAACGGGTGAAAATGATCAAAGATGTAGATCTAACGGTAAAAGATTCACAAGCACAAAGTACTTGGTACTTTTACAAGCACCATAATCTCTTCTCTCTCTCTCTCTCTCTCTATATATATATATATATATATATATATATATATATATATATATATAGAGAGAGAGAGAGAGATATAGAGAGAGAGAGAGAGAGATATTTTTGTTTTAATTCAAAAGTTAAATTTTTAAAATTTAAAATTTATAATCTCAAATTAAAATTTATATTTTAAAATCATAATTTTTAAATTTTAAATTTTAAATTTGATATTTTTAAATTTTAAATTTTAAAAGTTATAATATTAAATTTAAAATTTAATAATTTAAATTCAAAAATTAAAAAAATTAAATTCAAATATAATGAGAGTAGTAATATTATTATTTTTCTATTTATAACTATCAACTATTTCTTTTATTCCCAATAACCATCAAAACACAATTTTTATAGTTTTAACTTATACTCACATTTTTCACCAAAAAAAATATCATTATTCTTACAAAAATTCATACTTGTACCAATCTATAACTAGTTTCTACTAATTCCCGAATGAAACGGAGCCTGAGGGGGTGTTTGTTTGGCTTCAAAAAAACTATTCTAAAAAATAAGTTTTTAGCAAGAAAAGTATTTTCTCACCATTTGGTTTCCTCAAACCAAAAATATTTTTTTTTCTAAATTACAAAAAATCCTCCTATAAATATTCGTTTTTTTCATTTTCCTTTCTCGACATTTAAAAATCTATATTTTGCCTCATAAAATTTTGGAAATATTTTTAAGAAAGTATGACGTTAAAGAAGATGGCAAAATGACTAAATTGTCCTTACTTTTTTTATAAAAAAAAATTATTTTTTAAATTTATTTCTATTATCTCGAAAGATATTTTTCGGTGTAAGTTGAGGGGATAAAATAAAATTTTTTAAAGTTAGGAAAGAAAAGTTAAAAAATAGATATTTATAAAAAAATTTTCTATAATTTAATCTTTTTTTAAAATAACATTATTTTTTGAGCAATGCTACTAGTAGGTTTGGAAATGTCTGTAAATGTCACATTGTTTTCATCGAGAGCACATAGTGGATTCTTATCCATATAAATTTTAAGTCTATGATTTTGTTTAAGATTATAAAAAAATTACGTTATATACGGTAAAAAAATATTATTAAAAAATATTCTATTTATTTTCGTATGTAATATTACATTTCGCATATCGCAATGAATCAATTATTATATATTTTTTACGATTTTAAGAATGTAGAAGCACGAGAGAGGAGAGAGTGGGACTGGGGATGATGCACGAGATTCTGGACAAGGACAGGGAAAATGATTGCGTTAGCGCATCCGACCTACGAATGCCCATAAAAGAAAAAAAAAATGTCCCATGTTTTGAGAGAGAGAGTGTGAGAGAAAGTAACATGGGAATAAAGTAACATGGGAATAAAAAAATGTCCCTCTCAGCAGCAACTGATGCTATAAATTACGAGGGAATAAAATATCAAAACACAAAAAAAAATAAATTCTAAGATATTTAATTATCAACATGGGAAAAGAAATTTATATTTTAAAGTTTTACAAAATTATGTGCAACTGGTGAGTAGAGGAGTCCACTAAACTATTAATAAAATTCAAATATTTTAATTATTAAAATTAAAAGTTTAGATGTTTGTATATGCCCCCGCAAAAGCGTTGGCATGAGTGGACATATATCTCAGATATTTTTGATTTCTTTGCAGGACATCTCACCTGGGGCCATTGCTATGACATCAAGAATCGACTACGTTTGCGACCAAGGAATAACCCTAAAAAAGGTGTCCCTCTCAGCAGCAACTGATGCTATAAATTACGAGGGAATAAAATATCAGAACACAAAAAAAATAAATTCTAAGATATTTAATTATCAACATGGGAAAAGAAATTTATATTTTAAAGTTTTACAAAATTATGTGCAACTGGTGCGTAGAGGAGTCCATTAAACTATTAATAAAATTCAAATATTTTAATTATTAAAATTAAAAGTTTAGATGTTTGTATATGAGAGATCTAAATTTTAGTATGTATAAATATATTTCTTACAAAGAAAATTACAAACCATGGGTTGGACACATGTCACGGGACACGTATTCGCGTAAGTACAAGACATGTTTTTCACGTTTTTGGTAGGAGAAATGTAAGCCTCAAACGTACAAAGCCTCCAAAAATTATTATTGCTTTTTTTGGTTCGAAAATTATTAGGAATTAGCTAAAACACTACTAAATACTATTTTTGCTATTAAGTTTGTAATTCTTGAATAAAAAATTATAGAATTAGGATGATATTAGTCGGTTAGAGTTGAGTGGTCTCCCTCGGGTTGAGTGGTTCCAACAATTATTATTGCTTTATACGTCCATAAAATTTTTTCCCCTCTAAAAATACGTATTTACATGGATCTCCCTATAGAAGTTGAAATATCTAAACGGACAATTGTTTATGTACCACTGAAAAGTTTCTGGCTTTTCTATTTACCTCTCTTAGAAGACTAATATTGAAAATACGCTTTCTACGCTCAAATCTATTTCTAATATACCCCTTAAGAGTTAAAAGTGGTTAATTAACACTGTTATCTCTGCAAAATTATTATTTTATCATTTCAAATATACGCTTCGATCATCACTAACTTTCTTATTTGCGCTTAATGTCAGGGGCACAAAAATTATTTTGAATTTTGTTCTTTTTCAATATATTTCTTTACCGTCACCAACATTTCTTATTTATTCTTAAGTTAAGGGCAAAATTGGTATTTTAATTTTTTTTAACTTTGGTAAATATTTAACTTACGTTTAACGCAAGTTAACTTAACAGAAGATAACCGCGGGGGTATTTTACAATAACGGTGGAACATATGAGGGGTATTTTAGAAAGAAAAAAAAATAGGAGTAAATCGAATATTTTCAAACGTATGAGGTATATATAGGCAATTATTCCTATCTTAAATGTCTCTCTAAATATAGAAAACTTTCGAAAATATCTTACAAAACACATTTTTGTTAAAATTCACAGTAACAATAACTTAAAATATCGATTTTACCCTTTTCATAATTATGATTTTAAATATTCCAATTATTAGTAATAATTTTAGCTTTTGTAAATACCCCATAAATTTAAAAGGTTTACAACTTTAAAAGTTATTAGTTGTATTTTCACATTAATTTCTGTAAAAATTATATATTATAAAAGAATAATATTTCTATCTTATTCAATATTATTAAATATATTCTAAATTTTTTTAAAAGGGAGAGAGAAAATAATAAATAGCTGAAAAATTACAAAATTTTATTATTAATTATAAAACATAAAATTACTTAAATGATTTGAAATTACAATAAAATAATTTAACATTTTTTATAATTTTTTTTAAAAAAAATACAGATTTTCTGATAAATTTTATAATCAAGGTTGGCGAAGTGCAAATATATTAAATAATAGAGTAAATTGACTTTTATTAATATTTTAATAGTATTTAAATTGAATACTTGTATCTATATCTACACTAATTACTAGTAAGGGGCAGCTTTGGAAGTTTATTTATTGTATATTTCATTACATTAAAGTGCTTTTTAAAAAATTTTTAAAAAATTCACAACAAAAAGGACATTATCACTAATTCATGATAATCTATCTAAAATAGACGTTTGGCAAAAAGACAGAAGTTAACGGCGGGACATATTTATAAAATAAAGTATTTGTAAGGATATTGGTGATATAATCAAGTTTATAAGAATATTTATGATATTTTGAACGTTTAGAGGGTACGAATGAAATTAACCTTTTATTAGTAATAGTTGGAACGTTTAGAACGGCAATTATGAAAAGAGTAAAATCGGAATTTTAGTTGTCGTTGCCGTAGATTTTAATAAAAATGTGTTTTGAAGGATATTTTTGAAATTTTTCTATATTTAGAGGGGCATTTAAGATATTTCAATTTTTATAGAGGTTTCGTTGTAAATACATGCTTTTAGAGATGCACACAGAAAATTTTCCCTTATATATGTATATATAGTAGAGCTAGAATACTTTTTAAGACCAATCTCTTGGTGCTAAGTTTTTAAATGGATCTACTCCCCAATTACTAATATTTTTGGTATCAAACACTATTCCACCATCCATCACCTACCACCATCATTTCAATCCTCCATCTCTCCATCCAATGGTTAAAAAGTCAAAATCATCATCTTTTTGTCTTTTGAGAATATTCTAAATAACTATATATATATATATATATATATATATATATATATATATATATATATATATATATATATATATATATATAGAGAGAGAGAGAGAGAGAGAGAGAGAAGTAATATATATATATATATATATATATATATATATATATATATATATATATATATATATATATATGATTATATCTATTATTAAATTTTAAAGTATTTTTTATATTATTAAATTTAATCAAATCAAATATGATTATATCTACTCGCGGGTTCTACACTCGTTAGAGAAATATTACTTTTACAACTTACAGACCAAGCTGAATTGTTTTATTACTTTTAATAGGTAACAAATTTACCTAAACATATATAGGGGTGAATATGGATCGGAGGAGTGACGCCTAAAGAGGACCGTGGGGAAGAGGAGAGAGAGAGAGAGAGAGAGGATCAGCAACGCTGTCGATGGCCCGGCCCGGCATGGCCCTGATTGGATTTGCAACCGGGCCGGGCCCCTGTAATTTTTCTATTTTATTTTTTACAGGTTTTGAAAATGTAAAAGATGAAAATTAGTTTTAATAACTGATAGTTGGTCCAAACAAAATTAAAAGTTGTAAGAATAAAGATATTATAATAAAACTTATTTACAGAATTTTAAAATTTCAAGAAATTTTAAAAGTTTTGGAAAATATTTCGGTTCATTGGACCAAAACCATCTCCCAATGTCTACCTACCAATGGCCCAATCGTGCCGAGCCGCGCCGTGCGGATGGGCTGTACAAAAAGGGCTGCTCCAGCCCGGCCCGAGGTCACCCCGGGCTGTCCGGCGGCCCGTTTGACATCCTTAGGCACGCATGGGCAGTCAACTCCAAATGTTGTAGTCAAACAGTTTTGGTATAATAAATTGAAAAAAAAAGAAGCTGCCTTAGAAACAACATAAATAATTTGTCGATATTCAATACGAATTATTAGTAAATTATTTCTAAAAAATCAAAATAATATGCAAAATTTTGGATTAGATTTATTATTCGAATAATTCCGTATGCGAACTATTTTGGATAAAATTTGAATTAGCGAATTATTGTCGAATTATTCGCGAATTATTGAAAAACTTCATAAACTTCTGAAATACGTGGACCATGAAAAAGATGAAGATGGAGACGACAATAAAATTTGCTATAACTTTTTTTACTTAATCTATTTTATTTTATAGCGGTCTTTTTTTTAAGATTTTTTTAAGAAATTAAGTGCCTTATTCATAATATCAGCATGCAGATCATTAGTTTTGGTGAACAAAATAAAATTTCAAATGCCACCTGTTCCTACACCAATTCAAAAGTTGAGATACAAATTTTATTCGAATTATATTCATACCGAATTTTTGCCGTATCCGAATTAATTACTAACCATGGTCGAGATAGCTTCCTTTCGGACTTAACAAAGAGCAAGTGTTTTAGAAATGGAAATCTGAATTTAAATCTGAAACCTTAAAGCTTCAGAAGATTAGGTAGGTTATTCATAATATCAGCATGCAGATCATTACTTTTGGTGAACAAAATAAAATTTCAAATGCCACCACTTCCTACACCAATTAACTATCACATCAAAACACATCAAGCACATCAAATACACACACCCCTGCTCATGATCATCCGCAACTTCAACCACGCATGTAGATAGATATTGTATGTATGGACCGTCTCATCAAATTTGAATGGGTTCGATCAATAGAGAGATGATCCTATCTTTTGTTTCTCCCTCTGGAGATCCATACCCATCCCCACGAATGTAAAGTTTGTAAATTGTATCCTTAAGCTGATATATTTAACCTACTTTGGATGTACCGAGATCGTTGTAGAGCCTGCAAATAACCGATGACCAACGCACGATTTCTGAATAATTCTGAAAGAGATCTAGATCTTGTTGAGTGAGATCTGGAGCAAGACAATAAGCATAAAATAGAACAACTTGGCCAGATATAGATATCCATCCATTTTCCAAGTACTCCTCCGGTGTTGGTATGTAGCTTTTGTTGTACCATTTTGCTTCCACCAAATATGCTTTGCATAGATTCGTCCACTGTATCAATTAACCACATATGCTTTTTAAATCTGTTAGAGAGTTTTCGTAAAAATAGTCTATTTTTGTACGTGGTCCTAAATTCTTATGCCTTTTATATAAATCCCCTAATCAGGGCCTGTTGGGATACTCTGTAAATTTTTAATTGTATTTTTTAGCTTCAGAATTTAATTACTTTACTACAACATTTCTCCTGTATTGAAATACTTTACTTCCCGACTACTTGGGTTATTTATGGTGTTTTCAGCAGAATGTTGAAAACTAGTAGTTATACTCTTTGAATTAAAAAAAAAAAGAAAAGGGTCATCTAAAATTAATTAACCATTCGGTTCAATGTTTGCAAACATAATTTGAAAATAATTATATAGCTATGTGTAATACATCCAAAATTAACTGTATAATACATCTAAAATAGTTTAAAATAAGATTTTAACTTTGTCTATCTCCATTTTTCAACAATTGATATGCCGTTGTATATACGTCACCTATGCATTTTTTATTGCAATCATATAATAATTTTAGGGATGTAAAATGGACTGGCCCGAAGCACGGCATGAGTACTGTAGCATTGGTACATGGCGGGCCCGGCTCGGCTCGATAGCTCGGGCCGTGATGGGCCAAGATTTTTCGGCCCGACGGTTCGGCCCGGCCCGGCCCGTAATGGTTCTGGCCCATGCCGGGCTGGGCATAAGCATGCGGCCCGACACGGCCCGTCCGGGCCAGCACGCCCAGATCCCAAGCCCAAGGCTTGGGGTCAAATCCTGGGGAGAAGGGCCGGCAGACCTTGGGAGGGGGGTTTTGGTCCATCGGACCAACTTAAACAAGTTGGTCCGATGGTCAAAATTCAATAATTATATTTAAAATAATAAATAATAATTTATTAATTTTTTAAAAAATTTAAAATATATATAAATTTAAAATTTTTTAAGCACAATATAAATTTAAATAAAAATATTTAATTAAACCATAATTTAAAATTTTATATTTTTTAAAAAAATTAAAAATAAAAAATTTAAAGGACCGAACCGAAGCCCGGCACGGCCCGGCCCGGGCCGACCTTCCGGGCCTGGGGGCCGTGCTGTGCCGGATGGTTGGTGCATCCGGCCCGGCACGGCACGGCCATCCGGGCCGGGCCGGACCAACTCATGGCCCGTTTCGGCGAGGGTAATGTGTAATGGAGTGCCCTCACTAGAAGTAAATCGTATACGCAAATCCAATTTAAATAGTAATTAAACTGCACTAAAGAGATATAAATCATATAGTTTTTGCATCGAGTATATATATAGATTCTATAGAAAGATGTGCTTAGCCGATAATTTTGAAAGAAAACCTAGAAAACCAAGGAAATTATATTAATTAAGAGATAAAATGTTAGGTATTAAGATAGATAAATCAAAGAGGTGAAGCAAAATAAGAGAATAAAATTTTTTTTACCGCTTTTTTCAGGTATGGAAGGATATTGAGGCCTTTCTCTCTCATCATCTCATAAGTATCATTTGTTGTGTTAAAGAGTGCTAAGAAACATACTCTCATATACTCTGGCAATTGCTTAATATTAAGTGCATCCCATCTGTAAAAGCCACCACAAAAATATGTCTTAATTTGTAGTTGTAAAACAGAGTAAAAGATTAGTTGCATATTTATATAGACCTGTCTACTGCTTCGGTGAAAAGCTCGAGCTCGTCGAGAGAGCCGTAAACATCATAGACATCATCGATTACCGTAACAAGAGAGTTAGCCATTGTTTGTGCCAGCCTGAAGGTCGAATATTTCGGCTCGAAAGCCCAACCAACAGACCATAAATAGTTTTCCACCAATCTATCTCTACTGAAGGGAAGCTTCTTCCATAATCCCAGATTGGACCACCATCTGAAATTTTCAAATATTTTCATCCTAATTAGAAGCTATATATATATATATATATAATGTTACTTTCACGTACATTTGTTCTGCAATTGAAAGCATATATATTGAAATTAAATCAAATATAATATAAATATGTTAAAGCTAGGTTGATTTGATTTAGTTGTTAAGTGGAAATAAGCGTGCTATCCCTTTTAATTTAAAGTTTCGAGGGTTAGATCAAGTTAAAGCTTTGAACAAAGTCATCTGACATGTATATGCATGTTGAATATACATGTACCTTGACACTTCCTTGAGCTCTCTCTTGTACGTATTTTGAACCACATTGAAATCCAACTTCGCGAACTCGAGAAGTAGAGGCCTTGTCTTCTCTTTTTTCTCGTACAGGTCGATAAACCATCTAGTGTGCAATCTCTCCATGCGCCATTCGAGTGGTTGCTCCAATGCATTGGCCACATAATCTCTTAAATTACAACGCCTATCCTGTGATGAACTTGACAAGAAATTATTGAGGTGTCGAATTGTGAAATTCTGTACCTCAATCAATGTATCTTCTCCATCCACTGCCAGATAAGAAGCCTCATACAAACTCAACAAACTTTTAATTTGATCGCTCAAGTTGGATTTGAAGTTGCCCTTCTCATCTTTAAACCTGTCAAAAATATCTGCAACTAGGGCATGTGCGTTAAAAAAAAAAAATACTCTCGCTTGTAGCACATTGACATCAATTTATTTGTTCAGCAGGGTAATGTGTAATTACTAATTAGGAACCGAATTAATTATATTATTACCTTGTGAAACTATAAATCCATGTCCTCTAAGAAGCCTGAATGCGAGTGCGATTATGTAGGCATTATCCTTCATCTCCATGCATATGTCGTCTAATTTGCTAAATATAGAGTCCAACGCATATTTTATCTCCTTCTCAAAGTGATAAGCAATCCCGAGTTGTTGTAGTGCA
Organism: Aechmea fasciata; assembly: GCA_025177825.1. Lineage (NCBI taxonomy): Eukaryota > Viridiplantae > Streptophyta > Magnoliopsida > Poales > Bromeliaceae > Aechmea > Aechmea fasciata. The sequence goes on along the minus strand of CM045935.1, from coordinate 5,782,591 downwards.
TCAATGAGCTCAAGCTTATCATCAACCACCACTGTTTCCTCATTTATCATACGCCTCACTTGCTCCTTCAACTCATCCAATCCCTTTGCGTCTCGCCCCTACGTTACAAATTGTGGAGCGCCACATCATTTGCAAATTTAATTAATTTTACGGAAAGAAAGGTTACAAGTAATTGACTTCTTTTTCTTTTTCTTTTTCTTTTAAACATTTTTTAATAAAATATATTTAAAATATCTAATAGAAAATGGATAATTTAAAAATAATCTAAATAAAAAATAGGGTAAACTTTAATTTGCCCTCTTGGAGTTTAACTCGTTTTCACTTCGTCAACCTATGGTTGTAAAATTGCAATTTAATTTCTTTTGATTTTTTTTTCAAAAAATATCTATTAGTAAATAGGATAGCAAAATAAAATTTTCGATTATAACCACAAGATAGTTAAGTATAATTTTTGAACCACACGGATGACAAAGTAAAAATGAGCTAAACTACAAGGTATTAATTAAGTATAACATTTTGAACCACAGTCCATCTATATATACTACTATATATATTGATATATATTAGATGCATGAGTATCATTTGCTATTTAGTATCTAGCTTTTGAGTCAAAATTTTCACCTACTGCCACTAAATTCATAGTACCCAGAGATCAAAAGTAAATAGTAGATATTAATTCTTCACTATTAAAAACTTTTTAACTTAATTATATATATATATATATAGAGAGAGAGAGAGAGAGAGATAGAGAGAGAGAAAGAGAGAAGAAAGTTTGTTCTTTTTTAACTTTTTTTTTTTTTTTTTTTTTTTTTTTTTTTAAGAGAGATAGATAGCATCTCGAAACACCGTTTATTTCATTTAGAAATAAACTTAGCTAAAAATGTGAATCAATTAACCAGGATTCGGACTTGAGTCTCGGGTACCAACTACCAACCATCAAGCTTTTGCCCCTTGTCCTAGAGAGAAGAGAGTTGTGGTCTAAATTTAGAAAATACACTGTCAACCTTTAAAGAGAAAGGAGTAGATTTAAGCTAAAAGTTTAAGTCTTATTTCAATTTTCAACAACAACCTGTTGCATGTGAAGTTGTAATGCAAAGATTATTAGCTTTTCTTTAAACAACTTTCTTAAAAGAGTAACAATACTACTTTTTTTTTTTTGAGAAATAGTAACAACACTACTTAAAAGAGAAGTGCTAAGGTTATAACCCCCTAAGAACTGTAATCCTACAACTCTCCAAATCCCAAAGCCACATTTTTTCTAAAAGTCTTATCACTTATTTGTTTTTGTACGAAAAGCTAAATAAGTATTAGCAAACCCTACAACCCTTGGCTAGACGGGTTGTAGAGATCATGGTTAGTTAATTCGGATTCGGCAAAAGTTCGACACGGGTATAATTCGGATAAAATTCGTTTTCTAATTTTGTAAGACCTCAGTTAGTCCTATATATAAGATATAATAGGGCTAAAACTCTTAACCCGGCTTAAGTATTTTGGGTGGTGGCAAGGCCCAAGAGGTTAAGAGAGTTAAGCGTGCTAGGACGGGAGTAGTCCTAGGATGGGTGACTCCCTGGGAAGTTGGGGCGTCACAGATGGTATCAGAGCCAATTACCAGCCGGAAGTGTGAGATAAGTCTCGAGCTGTGGTCTGATGACGGGCTAGCGAGACGAGTCTCACATCGCCTGGTACTTGTGAGTCTGAGCCTGACGAGGACGTCAGGACTTAAAGGAGGGGAGATTGTAAGATCCCAGTTAGTCCTATATATAAGATATAATAGGGCTAAAACTCTTAACCCGCAAGATTTTTGGGTGGTGGCGCCCAAGAGGTTAAGAGAGTTAAGCGTGCTGACGTAGTTGACCCACTTACTCGGGCAGTCACAAAAAATTCGTTGAAAAATATGGCTAAAAAATAGATTCGGTAATTATTCGGATACGCAATTTATACAGATATTATACGTTCACCAATTAAAAATTCGGCTACTGAATTAAATTTTTTTTCTCTCAAAATTTATGCTATTAGCATCAATATTCAGATTTCTTAAGAATATAAAAATAAAAAATTACAAAATTAAGTTAATTAAGTAAAAAAAAATACCAAACTATATTATTCTTATAAATAAAATATTATATAATAATATTTTTATATAAAAATAGAATATATATATATATATATATATATATATATATATATATATATATATATATATATATATATATATATATATATATAATGAGTTAGTAAGTAATGAGATGTGGTCCATGAGGCCAAAGTGGCCTCGTGGACCGCGCGCCATCCTATTCCCTCAAACGTTGCGATTTTCTTTTTCTTCTCCAAACCCGAGCTATTCCTCTCTTTCTCTCGAGCTTCCAAAGTCCCAAATTCGATTTTTTTCTCAAAATTTATAAAATAAATTTTTCAAAAAAAAATTTAGGGACAATCATTGTTTGGGACTTTGGGATTTTATAGTGATCCCAAATTTACTTTTTAGAGGGATTTTACAGCGATCCCTTCCGCGACGAAAGCGGAAGAGGGAGGAGGAGGACAACGATGGCGGCGACGACGCGACCCGCAAGTCCGCAACCGCCAATTTTTCAGACAAATCATTCGCGAATCGAAAATGATTCGCGGATAATTAGTATTGACGAAAAAGACGCGTTTTCTTAAGCATTTTTTGGAAAAATACAGATGCGTGCGTTTAATTCGGTTTTCTAAAAAGTCGTGAATAATTCGCGAATTAAACGTAAATTAACTAACTAAGGTAGAGATTACATAATTAAATAAATCAGTGATTTGATTAGAAATAATTTAGAAATAGTTTTAGCGTCTCTACTCACGTGCAATAGTAACAAATAAGACAACGAGGTTGAATCTATAACCTCACATAATAGAAATATTATACGCTCATACTAACTAAAAGATCAAATCTCGACAGAAATAATCAAGAAAGAGAAATATTAAGCCTACATTAATGAAAGTGTTTGTAATCTGTACAACTACTTATCCAAAAATCATTGGGTTTACAAACCCATTTTTTTCTTTTTCTTTTTTAAAAAATAAAGACTAATAGAGAAAACAGGGCTTTTGAATTAGATTAGTATTGCTGGAGAAGAAATGGATTTTGTTATGTACGTACAATAACATCAGTTCTCGTGAGTGATTGTATGTATTTGTTGTGCCATAAACTCGGCTTGTAATCCGCCGACCGGCGCATGGCGCAGGCACGCACACCCTGCGTCGACAAGGAAAGGACGAGCCATCGATCAGGGATCGGACAGTCGGGAGGAGCCACCGGTCTGGAGAGGTGAGCACGATGGATGGTGCAGGGGACGGCGATGCAAGGTGGAGGAGGAACATTTTGAATGATTTTGTGAGCTTAATCTATCTACCTAGTTATCTATATATAGGGTATGTTTGGTTCGTATATTTTGGATCCGGAATGAGAATCGGTTTGATCAAATCCGGCTAATCTTGTTTGGTTCAAAGGAATCGGTTTGGGACTCCCATTCCAAATCGGAATGGGAATGATCAATTAGCTTACAAATTGATTCCGGCCTCCAAGTCCGGATTGAAATTTCAATTCCAAACCCACACTTACCTCTTCCTAGGCTCAGCCCAATATTTATTTACTTTTACCGTCGCAAGCCCAGTGGCAAGGGCAGTGGTTGGTAGACTAGTTCGAATCCTAGTTGATTCACATTTACAGATAAGTTTATTTCGAAATGAAATAAATGAAGGGGGTAGCGTGCTACCTATTTCTAAAAAAAAAAAAAAAATATTTATTTATTTTATCCATCCTTTTTCTTCTCTTCCCTCTTTTCTTAGCATTAAAAAAAAACGTGATATATTATTTTTATTATAGTTTTATTCAAAAAATTATGAATATTTTTTTGTAATTTTTTTGCATAAAATTTTTTAAAATAAATTATTTTTTTTTCATAGCTCTAACTTGAGAGTTGTATTAATTTTTATTTATATAAATTTTAGATAGTTTTATAAAATTATATTTGAAAATAAAATTAGTATTATGTTATTCTATTATTTTTTACTTTGTATCAACCAAAGAGTGAAATAGGAATAATTCATTCCGATTTCAATCCAAAATTGAACCAACGTCTTGGAAAAGTGAAGCAATCAGATTCAATTCCAATCCATTAAATTCAATTATCGATTTGATTATTAAACAAACGAAAAAACGAGCTATTTGATCCCGCTCCATTTCATACTCATTGAAATTATAAATAATGCACGTGTGTATATCCGAAACCCATTTAATCATTTAAAATAATATATAATAATATAATATATCTTTCAAAATTTAAAAATATATAATAATTTTTTAATTAAATAAAATATTTTTTTAATTTTTATTTTTTAAAATTTTAAATGCTTAACGTTTCTTTAATAGAACTGGATTTTAGAGGGATATTTTTGATAAAGAAAGGCATATATTTAAAATCTCCTACTTATAAAATAGGGAGCGGTATTTTCAAATGCTTAACGTTTCATTAATAGTTTTAATCATGAAAATGGTAAAAATTGCAATTCTGTATTGTCTTGTAATATGTACTACTTATAAAAGAAGGGAATTTTATTTTATTTTTCCAAAATGCGACTCTCTATTAATATAATTTTATTTTAATCTAATACTATCAATATCATTCATTTAACTTATATCCAATAATTTAATGACCGACGAATTAAGTATCGTATCTGTCATTTTTTTTACCTAAATTTTTTTCACATAGTACGTATCAAATCCCACGGTTAGGTTGATAGTGCACTCTAGTGGTTGATTGAATAGTATAATCTAATGGGTAAAAATAATTAAAGGGTAGAACTAATGGCAAAAAATTTATGAGTATAAGAGGATCTATACTCATAAAAGTATATGTCGGACTCTCTCTCTCTCTCTCTCTCTATAGAGCTAGGCTCCTATACTTTCGAAAGTACGGAGCCTCCATGCTTGTAAGCTTGTTTTTGATGATGGGACATCTGATTCGGCGATCGGTTCCGTTAAACTTGATCTACGCTATTGGAACTATCTAGAAACCAAATTTCATAATTTTTTGATTTCGATTGTCTTGTAAACGAGTAGCCTCGTAACGAATGACCGAAAATAAAAATCTCATAAAAAACACCGATAAAGGACTCAAATTTTAAATCGGAAGTATTGATCTTGCTATTAATGTTAAGTAGAATTTTTTATTAAACTTTCATGTAATTTGGATACTTCTACACCGTTGAACTTAAAAACGTGCTACATCGGCCGTTAAAATAGTCATTTTTGAGACACTATGATCGCTTGGTAAATGATGTCAAAAAATTATGAAATTTGGTTTCTAGATAGTTCCAATAGAGTAGATTATTCCTAACGGAGCCGATCGTCGAATCGGATATCCTATCATCGAAAACAACTTACAAGGACGGAAGCCTCCGTACTTTCGAAAGTACGGGAGACGTACTATATATATATATATATATATATATATATATATATATATATATATATATATATATATATATATATAGAACTAGGCTACTATGCTATTAATAGCACCAAATCAATTGGTGCTACCAAGTTTTTTTATTGAGAGATGTGCGGTTAAGATGATGTGGGTCCCACAGGTTAAGTGGATGGTTGGTTGAATAGTATGATCTAACGGGTGAAAATCATCAAAGAGGTGGATCTAACGGTGGAAAACTTGGTAGCACGAGACCTCGTGCTATTGATATATAGATATATATATATATATATATATATATATATATATATATATATATATATATATATATATATATATTTTTTTATAATAGATATAGCACTTGTCCTAATTCTTTTCATCATTTCTAACCATTCGATTAAATACTATAACCCAGTGGGACCACTCAACCCTAGAGGGATCATTCAACTCTAACCGATTAATATCATCCTAATCCTATAATTTCTCATCCAAGGGTTAAAAACTTGATAGGACAAGTGCTCCTATCCTATTAATATGATAGTAGTTCTAGCATATATATATATATATATATATATATATATATATATATATATATATATATATATATATATATATATATATATATATATATATATATATATATATATATATATATATATATATATATATATATATAAGTAAAGTGGAATCTTGTGTATGATGACTTTGGTGCTGTAACAGTAGATGTCACCTACCCTTGAGTTAAGATGTGACTAGAGGTAGTGTGGACCCCCTAGGTTGAGTGGTTGGTTGGTTGAATAGTATAATCTAACGGGTAAAATTAATCAAAGGGATTAATCCAACGGTAGAAAACTCACTAGCACCAAGCTCGTCGTGCTATTAATAGCATACCAAATGACTCTAGGACTATATATATATATATATATATATATATAGTTGAGCTAGAATAATATCGATAACAAACCGACACTTTTGCCACCCATTTGTTTTCGATGAGCAACATGGGAAAAAAAATTTATATTCTAAAATTTTACAAAATTATGTGCAACTGGTGAGTAGAGGAGTCCATTAAACTATTAATAAAATTCAAATATTTTAATTATTAAAATTAAAAGTTTAGATGTTTGTATATGAGAGATCTAAATTTTAGTAAGTATAAATATATTTCTTACAAAGAAAATTACAAACCATGGATTGGAGACATGTCACAGACTCAACAGACACGTGATCGCGTAAGTACAAGACATGTTTTTCACGTTTTTGGTAGGAGAAATGTGAGCCTCAAACGTACAAAGCCTCCAACATTTATTATTGTTTCCGTCGGAAATTAGTAGGGACTAATTCTGCTGGAAAATAAATATAAATATAATTTTTTATAAGAACATAAATATGAATTTTTATAAGAACAAAAATATTTTTTAGTTTGGATAAAATTGTGAGCATAAATTGAAATTAAAAAAATTATGTTTGAATGGTTATTGAGAATAAGATGAATAGTTATTAATTACTATACACGATCAAAAACTCACAAAATTATGAAGAAAATTACAAACCATGGGTTGGAGACATGTGGCAGACTCACAGACACGTGATCGCGTAAGTACAAGACATGTTTTTCACGTTTTTGGTAGGAGAAATGTAAGCCTCAAACGTACAAAGCCTCCAAAAATTATTATTGCTTTTTTTGGTTCGAAAATTATTAGGAATTAGCTAAAACACTAGTAAATACTATTTTTGCTATTAAGTTTTTAATTCTTGAATAAAAAATTATAGGGTTAGGATGATATTAGTCGGTTAGAGTTGAGTGGTCCCCCTCGGGTTGAGTGGTTCCAACAATTATTATCGCTTTATACGTCCATAAAAAATTTTTCCCCTCTAAAAATATGTATTTACATGGATCTCCCTATAGAAGTTAAAATATCTAAACGGGCAATTGTTTATGTACCGAAAAGTTTCCGCTTTTCTATTTACCTCTCTTAAGACTAATATTGAAAATACGCTTTCTACGTTCCAATCTATTTCTAATATACCCCTTAAGAGTTAAAAGTGGTTAATTAACACTGTTATCTCTGCAAAATTATTATTTTATCCTTTCAAATATACGCTTCGATCATCATTAACTTTCTTATTTGCGCTTAAATTCAGGGGCACAAAAATTATTTTGAATTTTGTTCTTTTTCAATATATTTTTTTACCGACACCAATATTTCTTATTTATTCTTAAGTTAAGGGCAAAATTGGTATTTTAATTTTTTTTTAACTTTGGTAAATATTTAACTTACGTTTAACGCAAGTTAACTTAACAGAAGATAACCGCGGGGGTATTTTACAATAATGGTGGAACATATGAGGGATATTTTAGAAAGAAAAAAAAAATAGGAGTAAATCGAATATTTTCAAACGTATAAGGTATATATAGGCAATTATTCCTATCTTAAATGTCTCTCTAAATATAGAAAACTTTCGAAAATATCTTACAAAACACATTTTTCTTAAAATTCACAGTAACAATAACTTAAAATATCGATTTTACCCTTTTCATAATTATTATTTTAAATATTCCAATTATTAGTAATAATTTTAACTTTTGTAAATACCCCATAAATTTAAAAGTTTTACAACTTTAAAAGTTATTAGTTGTATTTTCACATTAATTTCTGTAAAAATTATATATTATAAAAGAATAATATTTCTATCTTATTCAATATTATTAAATATATTCTAAATTTTTTTAAAAGGGAGAGAGAAAATAATAAATAGCTGAAAAATTACAAAATTTTATTATTAATTATAAAACATAAAATTACTTAAAAGATTTGAAATTACAATAAAATTATTTAACATTTTTTATAATTTTTTTTAAAAAAAAACACAGATTTTCTGATAAATTTTATAATCAAGGTTGGCGAAGTGCAAATATATTAAATAATAGAGTAAATTGACTTTTATTAATATTTTAATAGTATTTAAATTGAATACTTGTATCTTTATCTAAACTAATTACTAGTAAGGGGCAGTTTTGAAAGTTTATTTATTGTATATTTCATTACATTAAAGTGCTTTTTCAAAAAATTTTAAAACATTCACAACAAAAAGGGCATTATCACTAATTCATGATAATCTATCTAAAATAGAAGTTTGGCAAAAAAACAGAAGTTAACTATAGGGACATATTTATAAGTTAAAATATTTGTAAGGATATTGGTGATATAATCAAGTTTATAAGAATATTTATGATATTTTGAACGTTTAGAGGGTACGGATGAAATTAACCTTTCATTAGTAATAGTTGGAACATTTAGAAAGGCAATTATGAAAACAGTAAAATTGGAATTTTAGTTGTCCTTGCCGTAGATTTTAATAAAAATGTGTTTTGAAGGGTATTTTTGAATTTTTTCTGTATTTAAAGGGGCATTTAAGATATTTCAATTTTTATAGAGGTTTCGTTGTAAATACAGGCTTTTAGAGGCGCACACAGAAAATTTTCCCTTATATATATATAGTAGAGCTAGAAATACTTTTAGAAGCACCAATCTCTTAGTGCTTCTAAGTTTTTAGCCCTGGGATATACTCCCCAATTATTAATACCTCTTGAATCAAACACTATTCCACCTACCACAACCTACCATCACCTACCATCATCATCTCAACCCTCCATCTCTCCATCCAATGGTTAAAAAGTCAAAATCATCATCTTTTGGTGCTTTTGAGAGTATTCTAGCTCAAATATATATATATATATATATATATATATATATATATATATATATATATATATATATATATATATATATATATATATATATATATATAGATATAGTAGGTCTTGTGTGCTATTAGGATCACGGTAAGCCTCCGTGCTCCTAAGCCGTTTTTGATGATGGAGCTTCCGAATCGACGATCGGCTCCGTTAGACTGATCTAGAAAATAAATTTTGTGATTCTTTTCGATATCATTTAAAAATCCATATCCAAACCCGAACCCGACCAAAAATCAAACCCGAACTCGAACCCGAAAATAAATTTGAATCCGAAATAATTATTATTTTTTTCAATATTTCAAAATATATTATATTAAATCTAAATTTTTAAAATACAAATTCAAATATAACATCAAATTTTTATATATGTATTATATATAATACAAAATAAATTCGTGTTGGTCGGGTTCAATCAAAATCCATATCCGAATCCAATCCGTCGGGTTTCTATTTTTGATATCTGTATCCGAATCCATATCCATATCCACCGAATATATCCGTTTCATTCGGATTCGGGTTCGAATAAAATTTCTAATATCCATACCCATTGACATCCCTAACTTCTACACCTTACGAACGTATCTGAACTGTTTTGTATTTTATTTTGGGTTATAAGTTTTGAAAATATAAAATATGAAAATTAGTTTTAATAAAGGTTAGTTGGTCCAAACAAAATTAAAAGTTGTAAGAATAAAAATATTATAATAAAACTTATTTACAAAATTTTAAAATTTCTAGAAATTTTAAAAGTTTTGGAAAATATTTCGGTTCATTGGACCAAAGCCATCTCCCAATGTCTACCTACCAATGGCCCAATCGTGCCGAGCCGCGCCGTGCGGATGGGCTTGAGGGAAGCGGCCGAGAACGGCCCGAAGTAGTGGACCATGCCGGCCCGGCATACTGTACAAAAAGGGCCGTTCCAGCCCGGCCCGAGGTCACCCCGGGCTGTCCGGCGGCCCGTTTGACATCCTTAGGCACGAATGGGCAGTCAACTCCAAATATTGTAGTCAAGCAGGTTTGGTATAATAAATTGAAAAAAAAAAAAGAGCTGCCTTGGAAATAACGTAAATAACTTGTCGATATTCAATTCGCGAATTATTCATAAATTATTAAAAATTCGAATAAAACGTCGTCGGTATACATGAATCAAAGTTGAGATACGAATTTTATTCGAATTATATCCGTACAAAATTTTTGCCGAATCTGAATTAGCTAACTATGGTCGAGATAACTTCCTTTCCGACTTAATAAAGAGCAAGTGTTTTAGAAATGGAAATCTGAATTTAAATCTGAAACCTTAAAGCTTCAGAAGATTAATTAAGTACCTTATTCATAATATCAGCATGCAGATCATTAATTTTGGCGAACAAAATGAAATTTCAAATGCCACCACTTCCTACACCAAGTAACAATCACATCAAAACGCATCAAGCACATCAAATACATACACACCCTTGTCCAGCAACTTCAACCATGCATGTAGCTAGATAGATATTGTATGTATGGCCCGTCTCATCAGATTTGAACAGGTTCGACCAACAAACAGATGATCCTATCTTTTGTTTCTTCCTCTGGTGATCCATACCCATCTCCATAAATGTAAAAGCAGCGCCCCATCCGCGGCACGTTCATGGCGATGTTTGCAAAGTTTTCATTGAAAGCGGAGTCCACTCGGCGCGCTCCGTTCAACTTTTTCCAGCAGTCATAAATCAGCTCTTTTATGCACTCGCGGGCTGCGGCCTCCGTGATCCCTTTGTGGTGCATGCAGCAGTGGATGGATTTCGCGACATCGCCTCGCTGGTGCTCAGGCTGAAGCGTTCAAAAATAGAATAGTTATTTAACATTGTTATGTAAATTGTATCTTCAATTAAATTAAAGCTGATGTAATTAACCTACTTTGGATGTACCGAGATCATTGTAGAGTCGGAAAAGCATCGATGAGCACTGCATGATTTCTGGATAATTCTGGAAGAGATCTAGATCATGTTGAGTGAGATCTGGGACAAGACAATAAGCATAAGATAGAATAACATGGCAAGATGAAGAAAACAATCCATTTTGCAAGTACTCCTCCAGTGTTGGTATGTAGCCTTCGTTGTACCACTTTGCTTCGACCAAATATGCTTTGCATAAATCCGTCCACTGCATGTATCAATTAAACATATATGCTTTTTAAATTTGTTAGAGGATTTTCGTAAAAATAATCTATTTTTGTACATGTTCCTAAATTTTTATGCCTTTTATATAAACCCCCTTATTAGGGCCTGTTGGGAAGCTCTATAAATTTTTAATTGTATTTTTTTACTCTAGAATTCATATATTTTAGTACAATATTATTCCAGTATAGAAATACTATATTTTTTGACTGTTAAATGTTAATTGGATAGTGATTGTATTTTCATCTGAAGGTTAAAAACTAATAGTTATACTCTTTGAATTAAAAAAAAAAAAGTCATCTAAAATTAACCATTGGGCTTGATGTTTGCTAACATAATTTGCAATTTTGACAATTTTTTTTTAAAGCTATATATAATACATCTAAAATTAACTGTATAATACATCTAACATAGTTTTGACAAAAAAAAAAGTTTAAAATTATATTTTAACTTTGTCTATCTCCCTTTTTCAACGATCGATATGCCGTTGTATATATGTCACCTATGCATTTTTTATTACAACTACGTACATACTTCGTGGTGTAATAGAGTGCCCTCACTAGAAGTAAGTCTTATAAGTATATCAAATTTAAATACTAATTAAACTGCACTAAAGAGATAAAAATCATTTTGAATCGACTATATATAGATTCTACAGAAAGATTTGTTCAGTCCATAATTTTGAAAGAGAACCTAGAAAATTAACCTAGAAAACTTAAAAAATTATATTAAAAGATAAAATGTTAGGTATTAAGATATGAGTAATACTTCGGTACTTCAAAAAAAATAAAATAAAAAAGATCTTAACACTTATTAGGGCGTGTTTGGTTCGCTTATTTTTAACGAATCGGAATGGGAATGGGCGAATCCGTTTGTGGGTGTTTGGTATACGAGTCCCATTCCGATTCCGATTCTCGAGTGGAATGGGAATCCCGAATCCGGGCGGAATTGATATTTTTTAATTTTTTTAATTAAAATATGAGGTTAAATTTAGAAATTAAATATATAATTTTAAATTTTAATTTGAACATGAATTAAAAATTAAAATTTAATTAAATATTTCGAATCTAACTTATAAATATAAATTAAATTAAATTTAAAACTTAAATTAAATTTATGGATTCAAATTAATATTTAAATTGTCAGTTTGAATTTGAATAAATCAAAATTTAGTTTTATATTTTGAATTATATACTTAACTTCAAAGTTTAATTTTTTTAAAAAAAATAGATTTAAAATTTTGATATTATTTTAAAATTTTGATATAAATTTTTAATATTTAATTTTCAGTTTGCATTTAAATTAATATATTAATTATAAAGATAAAATTAATATATTAATTTGATTACTTTTTTATATTTATCTGAACCAAACACCGACAATGGGAATGATTTATTTCGATTCCGATTCAGGTGATGAACCAAACAGAATTAGGTAATGAGTCATTCCGATTCGATTCCAAACTTATTTAGATTGCGATTTCAATTCCGATTCCAACTTTGAACCAAACACGGAATAGATTAATTAAGGGTAAAAATGTAATTTTAATACTTAGCAAGCAAAAAGTTTATTTTAAGATTATTTTATTCAAGGTTAGTTTGGTAATTAAACAATACAATATTTAAAAAAACTTTTAATTGAGGTCCTAAAAGTATGCATTAATTATAGGGATTTTAGATCTGAAAAAATAGAATGATTTAAATAAGCTTATCAAATCAACTTTAAATTTTAAATTTGGTTCATAATTTCAAATATAAATTAATATTTTAATTCAAAATTTGAAATTAATTAAAATTTTAATATTTGGGTGTGTAAACAATATTTCAAATCGAAAATAATTAATTAACTTGAAAATATATCAAATTTTAATATTTGCGTGTGTAAACAATATTTACATTTAAAATATTTCAAATCGAAAATAATTAATTTAATTTGAAAATATAAAAGATCATATTGTCAAATCATTTGAAATTTTTCTTATATAAAATGCCAAATTATGAAAGGAAATATATAGAGAGATCTAGAAAAAGGAAACAAAGAGAAAAAAAAATAAAAATATAACAGAGGTAAAATAACTAAATTACCTATGTATTAAAAGACAAAAATATTCTTTTTTGAGGTACCTGGTAACTGGTACCTCTCCCAAAGTGACCTGCTATTGCAGGTCACAATTTAAAAAAAATTAAATCTGAGCCATTGAATACGCGTGAATGAACGGTAACGAAAGAAAAAAAAGTATAGGAACATTACTCTTAAGATATAGGTAAATCAAAGAGGTGATGAAGCAAAATAAGAGAATAAGTTGTTTTTTACCGCTCTTTTTAGGTATGGAAGGATATTGAGGCCTTTCTCTCTCATCATCTCATAAGCTGTATCATTTGTTGTGTTGAAGACTGCTAAAAAACATACTCTCATGTACTCGGCAATCGCTTAATATCAAGTGCATCCCATCTATAAAAGCGACCGGAAATATAAATGAATATCATAAATACTTTAGGTCACAAACAATATTTAAAGTGTTTGGAAGTTCGCATGCAAAGAACATATAGTTTTCAAGGGTCATACTTACAAAGCAACTTAACTTCAAATGATATTTGTGCAATTTAATTTATGTATCTTTGCAAAAATAAGTCTCAAGTAAAACTGAGTTTTGTATATATATATATATATATATATATATACGTAGACCTGTCTACTACTTCAGTGAAAAGCTTGAGTTCATCGAGAGAGCCATAAACGTCGTAGACATCATCGATTGTCGTAATGAAACAGTTAGCCTTTGTTTGTGCCAACCTGAAGGTCGAATATTTCGGCTCGAAAGCAAAACCAACAGACCATAAATAGTTTTCCGCCAATCTATCTCTACTGAAGGGAAGCTTCTCCCATAATTCCATATTGGACCACCATCTGAAATTTTCAAATATTTTCATCCTAATTAGAAGCTATATATATATATATATATATATATATATATATATATTCATATATACTAATAATGTTATTAATTTTCACGTACATATGTGCTGCAATGGATAACATATATATTGAAATTAAATCAAATATAATATAAATATGTTAAAGCTAGGTTGGTTTGATTAAGTTGTTAAGTGGAAATAAGCTTGCTAACCCTTGTAATTTAAAGTTTTGAGAGTTAGATCAAGTTAAAGCTTTGAACAAAGTCATCTCGATCACACGCATATATATGCATGTTGAATATACTTGTACCTTGACACTTCCTTGAGCTCTCTCTTGTACGTGTTTTGAAGCACATTGAAGTCCAACTTCGCGAACTCGAGAAGTAGAGGCCTCATCTTCTCTTCTTTCTCGTACGCGTCGATAAACCATCTCGTGTGCGCTCTCCATGCGCCATTGTAGTGGTTGCTTCAATGCATAGGCCACGTAATCTCTTAACTCATGATTATCATGTGATGAATCTAATAAAAAATTATTGAGGTGTCGAATTGTAAAATTCCGAGCCTCAATCAATGTTTCTTCTGATCCATCCACTGCCAGATAAGAAGCCTCGTACAAACTCAACAAACTTTTAATTTGATTACCCAAGTTGGATTTGAAGCTGCCTTTCTCATCTTTAAACTGATAAAAAATATCTGCAACATATATATAGGTATGTATAATTCGTTAAAAAGGTGTGGTTCGTTAAAATAGCCGTTAGTATCACGTTGACATTTATTTTTTCGACAGATAATTAATGTCTAAATTAATTAACAAAGGATTAACAATTAGGAACCGAATTAATTAATTATATTATTACGTACCTTGTGAAACTACAAATCCATGTCCTCTAAGAAGCCTGAATAAGAGTGCGATTATGTAGGCATTATCCTTCGTCTCCACGCATATGTCGTCTAATTTGCTAAATATAGAGTCCAGTGCATGCTTTATCTCCTTCTCAAAGTGATAAGCAATCCCGAGTTGTTGTAGTGCATCAATGAGCTCAAGCTTATCATCAACCACCACTGTTTCCTTGTTTATCATACGCCCCACTTGCTCCTTCAACTCGTCCAATCTCTTTGCGTCTCGCTCCTACGTACGTTACAAATTGTGGAGCGCTCCGTCGATCATTTGCAAATTTAATTAATTTCACGAAAAGAAAGGTTACAACTTACAAGTAGTTGACTTCTTTTTCTTTTTGGTTTATTGGTAGTGATATAGCAGAGAATTAATTGGGGAAAAAGGAAATGATTGATTGGAAAAAAAATGAAAAATATAATTGGATAGCTTTAGAATACAAAATAGAATGATGAATTATTCAAAAAAAATATTTGGTTTATTATTGAAATGGATATTAGAATGAAAATCTAGAATTTTTGAGATGGCAAAGTAAATAGTAGATATTAATTCTTCACTATTAAAAACTTTTTAACTTAATTATATATATATATATATAGAGAGAGAGAGAGAGAGAGAAGAGAGTTTTTTTTTTTTTTGAGAGAGAGAGATAGATATATAGCACGCTATCCGCTTCGTTTATTTCATTTAGAAATAAACTTAGGTAGAAATGTGAATCAACTAGAATTCGAACTTGGATCTCGAGTACCAATTACCATTAACCACCAAACCTTTTGCCACTTGTTCTAGAGAGAAGTAAGTTGTGGTTTGAATTTGAAAAATACTTACACCGTCAACCTTTAAAGAGAAATGAGAAGATTTAAGCTAAAAGTTTTAAGTCTTATTTCAATTTCAACAAGAACCTGTTGTGAAGTTGTAATGCAAAGATTATTAACTTTTCTTTAAACAACATTCTTTAAAAGTCTTATCACTTATTTGTTTTTTTGTACGAAAAGCTAAAAAGTATTAGCAAACCCTACAACCCTTGGCAGAGGGGTTGTAGAGATTACAATAATCCCTTTTGGTTGCAGCTAGATTTTGTATTTTTCTTCACAAAATTAATATTTTTGCGGAACCTATCTGATTATCAAAACCATCTTGTATCCTTATATTATTAATTAAATAAATCAGTGATTTGGTTAGAAATAATTTAGGATCATAGTTTTAGCGGCTCTACTCACGTGCATGACGAAATTGAAAGTAGTAGTAGTAAAAAATGAGACAAGGAGGATGAATTCATAACTTCACATAATAGAAAGAGTATATATAATATATTATACGTAGCGCTCATACCAACTAAAAGATCAAATCTTGATGGAAACAATCAAGAACTACAATCAAAGGGTTTGTAATCTGTACGTACAACTACTTATCCAAAAATCATTGGGTTTACTAACCCATTTTTTTGTTTCTTTTTTTTTTTGAAAAAAAATAAAGACTAATAGAGAAAACAATATGGCTTTTGAATTAGATTAGCTGAAATATTACAACTCAGAATAGATCGATCGTAGATTTAGTATTGCTCATGGAGAAATGGATTTTGTTATGTACGTACAATAACATCAGTTCTCGTGAGTGACTGTATGTATTTGTCGTGCCATAAACTCGGCTTGTAATCCGCCGACCGGCGCACGGCGCAGGCACGCACACCCCTGCGACGAGGAAAGGACGAGCCATCGATCGGGGATCGGACGGTCGGGAGGAGCTCCCACCGGTCCGGAGAGGTGAGCACGATGGATGGTGCAGGGGACGGGGATGCAAGGTGGAGGAGGACCATTTTGAATGATTTTGTGAGCGCTTAATCTATCCTTCTAGCTATCTGTTTCCTATATAATGTATTTGATCCCCCTCCATTAATTCGTACTCATTGCAATTATAAATATGCACCTGTGTTTGTATCCGAAACCCATTTATTCACTTAAAATAATATCTAATAAGATAATATGTCTTTCAAAATGTAAAAATATATAATTATTTTTTAATTAAATAAAATATCTTTTTAATTTTTAATTCTTTTTTAAAATAATTTCAAATGCTTAACGTTTCATTAATAGAACTGATTTTAGATGGGTATTTTGAATATAGAAAGGCATATTTAAAATCTCCTACTTTCTTTATAGTTTTAATCATGAAAATGGTAAAGATTGCAATTTTTTTTTGTTTTTTAATATAAATATAAATTTTTATAAGAAAAAATTTTTTTTTTTTTTTAGATAAAAGTGTGAATATAAACTGGAATTTGAAAAATTGTGTTCGGATGGTTATTGAAAATAAGATGAATAATTATTAATTATAAATAAAAAATAATATTTTTTAAAATTTAAACTTATAATTTTAAATTAAAAATTTTGACTTTTAAATTTTAAAATTTAAAATTTAAAATTTTAATTTTCAAATTTTTAATTTTAAATAACAAATTTTAAATTTAAGACAAATTTAAATTTCAAAGATATAAAATAGAAAATTTAAAATTTAAAACTCAAAATATCAAATTTAAAATTTAAAATTTAAACCTTAAAATTCATAATTTTAAATTTTAAATTTTAAATTTATAATTTAAAATTTTAAAAATTTAAATTTAAATTTAAAATAAAAATCTCTCTCTCTCTACCGGGGGTGGGAATAAATTGTTCCGACCCCTGGTTGGAAAGTTGTTCCCACCCAACCCGGTATAAGTACTTGTACTGGGTTGGGTGGAAACAATCCCACCCAATGAAAAAGTGTATGGGTACAGGAGGAAAGATAACCCCTTGTTTCCGTCTTGTACCCAATATAAACACTACGTAAAAAAGGGACAAAAATTTGTATGAACAGTGTATCTATGAAGAGTAATTTGAGGACGCACCGGATTGGCGCCGCGTGGCACCCGAGCCACGCGGGGCGCATCGACCCTGCTGCACTTCCTTTGGGAAGAGCAGCGGTCTTTGGTGCACCCGGTGCACCGTTTTTGTTCTAAAATTTTATTTTTTATTTTAATTATAATTTAATATAATAGAGATATATATTATGATATTAAAAAAATATGTGTAAAAAAGTTTTGAATCCTGAATTCTAAATTATTTTACATATATTTCTAATATATATATATATATATATAGAGTCCTATTACTATACTTTTATGAGTATAGACTCTTGTACTCATAACTTTTTGGCCATTTGATCCACCCTTTAAGTATTTTTACCCGTTAGATTATACTATTCAACCAACCACCTACTCAACCCTAGGGGCCCACTATCAATCTAACCGTAATCACTCTCATCCTAGCCTCACATTTTATCATCTCAACTGACCAAAAAGTTATGAGTACGATGGCTCCAATACTCATAATAGTATAAGTAGCGTGGCCTATATATATATATATATAGAGAGAGAGAGAGATCTATCTTTATTAATAAGACGAACTCAAGTCTTTCCACGATTTTCCAGTTAGATTTTCAATTCACACCATACTCACTTAACTCATGGCTAGATCATCAATCATCCAAACAAAATGCATCAATATTAATAAGCATTATACTCTCATATATATATATATATATATATATATATATATATATATATATATATATATATATATATATATATATATAATATACTATATATAAAGCTATCTTTAGTTTTGATTTTCTAGATTATTGTATGTTATATGATGAGCCTCTAATATATAATATTGTATAAATAATATAATAAAAGCAACTGAAAACTCTAGCTCTGTGATTCATACTATATGATAAGCATTTCTCTCTTCTCTCTCTCTCTCTCTCTCTATATATATATATATATATATATATATAGAGAGAGAGAGAGTAGAATGATTGGTTATTCAATTTTTAGCCATTTAAAAAAGAAATGCGAAGGTTTTACTTTAAATAAAAATAAAATAAAATGAGAGATGAAGGTAAGAGGTGGTAGTGTAATAGTGTTTGATCTGATGAGGTATTATATTATTAATGGGATAGTGTTTAATCTAAGGATTATTAATAATCAAATAAAGACCAAAGATTTTAAAAACCTTTACTATATATATATATATATATATATATATACATTATTGTTCAGATATATATATATATATACTATTTTGCCATCTTATGTGATAATAAAATTTTACGATAAAATTAAATAATTAATAATATAACTTTTTGAATCACAAAATAACAACAGAATGGGAGTACACATTTCTTTTGAATCACAAACTAAAGTTTTGAATACATATCACCAGCACCTAATTCTGAAGTACAGAACACCATTATTTTTTTTGGCAGAGAAATGCTGGGTGTACGGAGTATAAACCTACACAAACTGTTATATATTGCTATTAACAGCTCACAATTTTTAACTAATCCATCTAAATTATTTATTACTGTACTTTGACAAATTTTTTTTTTTTTTTTTTGAGAAATAGGTAGCACATTTTTTCGCTTCGTTTATTTTATTTAAAAATAAATTTAACTAAAAATATGAATCGATTAGGATTGCATTCAAACTCTCGAATACCAACCACCGTAGGAAGAACAGAGGGGAGGATTAGCAATGCCGTCGGTGTAAGCAATAGTGCTGGAAGGAGTAGTGTGTAGAAAGGGAGCACCGGACCCTCGGCAGTCGGCAGGAACTGAGAGGATATGTAATGAGTGTCGAAGCTGGCTGGCAATTCAATCGCCCGGCCTGGCACGGCCCTGCATGGATTTGCAAGCGGGCCGAGATGAAAGTTAGTCATAATAAACTGATGGTTGGTCCAAAATAATTAAAATTAACAAGAATAAAAAAGTTATAGTTATAATAAAAACTTATTTACAAAAATTTTAAAATTAAAAAATTTTAAAAGTTTTGGAGAATATTTTGGTCCACTGGAACAAAAAAAATATTTTGGTTCCTTGGACCAAGACGCATCTCCCAAGGTCTACCAACAGCCCAGGCTCGGTTCGGGCCAGCCTCGCTTGAAGGAAGCGGCCTAGCATGGCCGAAGTAGCGGGCCAGACCGGCCCGGCATACTGTACAATCCGGGCCGTAGTAGCCCGGCCCGAGGTCGTACCGGGCCGCCGGCCCGTTTGGCATCCCGCGCCTGTCCCGTCGCCCCAAGTCTCTCGGCGTGCCATCTCGCTACTCCGCGCCGTCGGCCATACGTAGATCCCGCAGAGCCGGCCGCGGATCGTGCGCCGTCGATCACCGGCAAGGAGCCCGGGATTTGGTCCCATAAAGG
Source organism: Aechmea fasciata (assembly GCA_025177825.1). Taxonomy (NCBI): domain Eukaryota; kingdom Viridiplantae; phylum Streptophyta; class Magnoliopsida; order Poales; family Bromeliaceae; genus Aechmea; species Aechmea fasciata. The sequence continues at coordinate 5,762,166 of CM045935.1, read as the reverse complement.
CCTATAAAAGGGGAGAGCGGAGCACACAGCGGGGAGGAGAAAAATACTCGAGCAAGGAAGAGGTGATCGCACCAGTTCTCGCGTGATTGGGTGGTTGCCTCTGCGCTAGGGTTTTGTGAGGAGGAGGAGGGAGTGGGAGCTCCCGCATGGAGGGGAGGAAGACGGTTTTGAAGGGGGATGGGGTGTGCCTCCTCCCATGGAGACGGAGGAGGGGAGGGGTGGCGGTGGTGGGTTGAAGGAGATAAGAGAAGCATGTGTGCGCTTTTTGGGTCTCCAAAAGCCAACGAAGATTTCCCTTCTTTTTCTTTTTGGCTTCCTTTTTTTTTTTTTTTTTTTTATGGGTTAAAATGTGAGAGAAAAGAATATATTTCACTCTTTAATTTATTCTTTATTTTTTAATTTAAAATTATTTAATATAGAGATAAATAATAATTAAAAATATTAATGCATGATAGAAAAACAAATAATGTTGATAGTTATAATAATTTACTGTTGTGTTGTCTTCCCGTCGCGAAGCGCAGGCGCTTAACTAGTATTCATGATACAAGCATGCAGATGATCATTGCTTATTTATAGACATACAGATGCTACAGCTTAGTCCAACAAACCGAAGATACATACCAAAACAAACATGCATCTTCCTTCATTAATTTTCACGAACAAACTGAAATTTCAAATGCCACCACTTCCTACACCAATTAACAATCAAATATATACACACCCCCTGCTCATCAGCAACTTCAACCATGCATGTAGATAGATATTGTATGTATGCCCGTCTCATCAGATTTGAACGGGTTCGATCAACAAAGAGATGATCCTATCTTTTATTTCTCCCTCTGGTGATCCATACCCATCTCCATGAATGTAAAAGCAGCGCGCCGTCCGCGGCACGTTCATGGCGATGCCTGTGAAGTTTTCATTGAAAGCGGAGTCCACTCGGCGCGCTCCGTTCAACTTTTTCCAGCAGTAATAAATCAGTTCTTTTATACGTTCACGGGCTGCATCCTCCGTGATCCCTTCGTGGTGCATGCAGCATTGGATGGATTTTGCGACATCGTCTCGCTGGTGCTCAGACTGAATCGATCAAAAAATAGAACAGTTATTTAACACTAATTGTCATGTAAATTGTATCCTCAAACTGATATACTTAACCTACTTTGGATGTACCGAGATCGTTGTAGAGTCGGAGAAGCATTGATGACCAACGCACGATTTCCAGATAATCCTGGAAGAGATTTAGATCCTCTTGAGTCACATCTGGGCTAAGACAATAAGCATGAGATAGAGCAATATGGCCAAATATAGATATCCATCCATTTTGCAAGTACTCCTCCAGTGTTGGAATGTAGCTTTTGTTGTACCAGTTGGCTTCCACTAAATATGCTTTGCATAGATCCGTCCACTGTATCAATTAACCTTTGTTAGAGGGTTTTCCTAAAAATAATCTATTTTTGGTGTAGAGCTACTATGCTATCGGAAGCATAGAGGATCTGATGTTTCCAATTTTTTGACCCTTAGATCAACCTAGCTTTTTGATCATTTCTAACCTTTGGACCACTCAACTCTAGGAGTATTACTCAACTCTCGGGGGACTGCAATTATCCCAAACATATAATTTTTGATTCAATAGTAAAAAGTTGGAAGCATCAGATTCTCTATCTTTTTGATAGCATAGTAATTCTACACCTATTTTTGTACGTGTTTCTAAATTTTTAATTTATGTTTTTCATATAAATCCCAATATCAGGGCCGGTTGGAAAATTGAATTTTTTTGCTTCAAAATTGACTTTTTAAATCATATATATTTAATTAAGTTTTGATGTTAGAACATCAGTCATCTAATATAAGTTGTGGTATATATAGTGATCAGTGTTAACATATACCAGGTGCATACAATAGTCTTTTTTTTTTAAAATTCTTTTTGCAATCAAGTTTAACAAGACAAAAATATCCTCTATCCTTCTTTGGCAATATGAGATAAATCTCTCAACTTTAATATTTTAATTACAAAAATTATTTATAAATTAGCTACCAAAACTAGTAAGTTGAGTGCAATTTTTAAATAAACTTATTAGGATAATTTATTATAATCTTAATATATTATGTTTATATAATTTACTTTAATTTAATTTATAATATAATATGTCTATATAATTTACTTTATTTTAATTTATGCCAATTTTGAAATAACTTTTTGATAGAATAATTAATTCCAAATTGTTTCTCAATAATCGAAAATAATATTCCCACAAAAAATGGTTTCATTTGGGGAAACAATCTCCCTATTATTTTCGAACCAACCGTGGCATAAGATATATAGGATTTATAATTAGGAACCGAATTAATTATATTATTACCTTGTGAAACTATAAATCCATGTCCTCTAATTAAGAAGCCTAAAATTATAATTCAATGTTTATTTCCAAGGCAGCTCTGAAAATATAAAAGATGAATATTATTTTTAATAATAGATATAGTTGGTCCCCCAAAAATAAAAAATTATAAAAATAAAAATTCACAATTAAAAAATTAAAAAAGTTAAATTTTGGTCCAATCCATTGGACCAAAACACATCTCCCAAGGCCAACTCCACAAGTTGCATAGTTGTGTTTTGGTATATAATAAATTAAGAAAAAGGAAAAAAGTAAAAGGAGCTGGCTTTGAAATAAACATGTAGTGGAGCTAGCTTTATTAATTGGATTAATAGAAGAGCAAGCGTTTAATTAATTGCTTTTAGAGATGGAAATCTGAATTTAATTATGAGATCTAAAGCTCCAGATTTAGTCATGATATATCAACATGCAGATCATTACTTAATTACTAGTGTGCATACAGATGCTACGCCACAGCTTAGTCCCACTAGATCGAACATATATACGAAAACAAATTAACACGCATCTTTCTTCATTTTGGTGAACAAAATGAAATTTCAGAAGCCGCGTCAACCTGCACCGATTAACTATCACATCAAAACACATCAAGTACATCCAATACACACCCCTGCTCATCAGCAACTTCAACAATGTAGCTAGGTATTATTATATGACTCGAACGTCTCTTCATATTTGAACGGGTTCGATCAACAAAGAGATGATCCTATCTTTTGTTTCTCCCTCTGGTGATCCATACCCATCTCCATGAATGTAAAAGCAGCGCGCCATCCGCGGCACGTTCATGGCAATGTCTGCAAAGTTTTCATTGAAAGCGGAGTCCACTCGGCGCGCTCCGTTCAACTTTTTCCAGCAGTCATAAATCAGTTCTTTTATACGTTCATGGGCTGCATCCTCCGTGATCCCTTCATGGTGCATGCAGCAGTGGATGGATTTCGCGACATCGCCTCGCTGGTGCTCAGACTGAATCGTTCAAAAATTAATATAACAATTATTTAACACTAATTGTCGTGTAAATTGTATCCTCAAGCTGATATACTTAACCTACTTTGGATGTACCGAGATCGTTGTAGAGTCGGAGAAGCATTGATGACCAACGCACGATTTCCGGATAATCCTGGAAGAGATCTAGATCTTGTTGAGTGAGATCTGGAGCAAGACAATAAGCATGGCATAGAACAACTTGGCCAGATATAGATATCCATCCATTTTGCAAGTACTCCTCCAGTGTTGGAATGTAGCTTTTGTTGTACCAGTTGGCTTCCACTAAATATGCTTTGCATAGATCCGTCCACTGTATCAATTAACCTTTGTTAGAGGGTTTTCCTAAAAATAATCTATTTTTGGTGTAGAGCTACTATGCTATTGGAAGCATAGAGGATTTGGTGTTTGCGATTTTTTTGACCCTTAGATCAACCTAGCTTTTTGATCATTTCTAACCATTGGACCACTCAACTCTAGGGGTATATATTACTCAACTCTGAGGGACCGCAATTATCCCAAACGTATAATTATAATTTTTTATCCAATTGTCAAAAAGTTGGAAGCATCAGATTCTCTATACTTTCGATAGCATAGTAGTTCTACACCTATTTTCGTAAATGTTTCTAAATTCTTAATTTATGTTTTTCATATAAATCCCCATATCAGGGCCGGTTGGAAAATTGAATTTTTTTACTTCAGAATTTAATTACTTCAACATTTCTCCTGCATTGAAATACTTCACTTCCCGACCGCTTGGGTTTATGGTATTTTCAGCAGAAAGTTGAAAACTAGTAGTGATACTCTTTGAATTCAAAAAAAAAAAAAAAAGATCATCTAAAATTAACCATTCGATCGGTTCAATGTTTGCTAATATAATTTGAAAAAAAATATTTAGCTATATGTAATACATCTAATTAAAATTAACCGTATAATACATCTAAAATAGTTTTGTCAAAAGAATTAGTTTAAAATAAGATTTTAACTTTGTCTATCTCCATTTTTCAACGATTGATATGCCGTTGTATATCTTTCTTTGTGTAATATTAGAGTGCCCCCGCTAGAAGTAAATCTTATACGTACGCATATCCAATTTAAATAGTAATTAAACTGCACTAAAGAGATATAAATCATATAGTTTTTGCATCGAGTATATATAGATTCTACAGAAAGATGTGCTTAGCCGATAATTTTGAAAGCAAAACCTAGAAAACCTAGAAACTTATATTAATTAAGAGATAAAATGTTAGGTATTAAGATAGATAAATCAAAGAGGTGATGAAGCAAAATAAGAGAATAAAATTTTTTTTACCGCTCTTTTCAGGTATGGAAGGATATTGAGGCCTTTCTCTCTCATCATCTCATAAGTTGTATCATTTGTTGTGTTGAAGACTGCTAAAAAACATACTCTCATGTACTCGGCAATTGCTTAATATTAAGTGCATCCCATCTCTGTAAAAGCCACCACAAAAATATGTCTTAATTTGTGGTTGTAAAACTGAGTAAAAGATTAGTTGCATATTTATATAGACCTGTCTACTGCTTCAGTGAAAAGCTCGAGCTCGTCGAGAGAGCCGTAAACGTCATAGACATCATCGATTGCCGTAATAAGACAGTTAGCCTTTGTTTGTGCCAGCCTGTAGGTCGAATATTTCGGCTCGAAAGCCCAACCAACAGACCATAAATAGTTTTCCGCCAATCTATCTCTACTGAAGGGAAGCTTCTTCCATAATCCTAGATTGGACCACCAACTGAAATTTTCAAATATTTTCATCATAATTAGAAGCTATATATATTCATATATACTAATAATGTTATTAATTTTCACGTACATTTGTGCTGCAATGGATTACATATATATTGAAATTAAATCAAATATAATATAAATATGTTAAAGCTAGGTTGGTTTGATTAAGTTGTGAAGTGGAAATAAGCTTGCTAAACCTTTTAATTCAAAGTTTTGAGGGTTAGATCAAGTTAAAGCTTTGAACAAAGTCATCTCACACCCTTTTAATTTAAAGTTTAAAGCTTGAACAAAGTCATCTCACACGTGTATTGAATATACATATACCTTGACACTTCCTTGAGCTCTCTCTTGTACGTGTTTTGAACCCCATTGAAGTCCAACTTCGCGAACTCGAGAAGTAGAGGCCTCATCTTCTCTTCTTTCTCGTACGCGTCGATAAACCATCTCATGTGTAGTCTCTCCATGCGCCATTCTAGTGGTTGCTTCAATGCATAGGCCACGTAATCTCTTAACTCATGATTATCATGTGATGAATCTAATAAGAAATTATTGAGGTGTCGAATTGTAAAATTCCGAGCCTCAATCAATGTTTCTTCTCCATCCACTGCCAGATAAGAAGCCTCGTACAAACTCAGCAAACTTTTAATTTGATTACTCGAGTTGGATTTGAAGCTGCCTTTCTCATCTTTAAACTGATCAAAAATATCTGCAACATATATAGGTATGTATAATTCGTTAAAAAGGTGTGGTTCGTTAAAATAGTCGTTAGTATCACGTTGACATTTATTTGTTCGACAGATAATTAATGTCTAAATTAATTAACAAAGGATTAACAATTAGGAACCGAATTAATTATATTATTACGTACCTTGTGAAACTATAAATCCATGTCCTCTAAGAAGCCTGAATAAGAGTGCGATTATGTAGGCATTATCCTTCATCTCCGTGCATATGTCATCTAATTTGCTAAATATAGAGTCCAGCGCATGCTTTATCTCCTCCTCAAAGTGATAAGCAATCCCGAGTTGTTGTATAACATCAATGAGCTCAAGCTTATGATCATCAACCACCACTGCTTCCTCACTTATCATACGCCTCACTTCCTCCTTCAACTCGTCCAATCTCTTCGCGTCTCGCTCCTACGTTACAAATTGTGGAGTGCTCCATCATTTGCAAATTTAATTAATTTCACGAAAAGAAAGGTTACAACTTACAAGTAGTTGACTCCTTTTTCTTTGGGTTTATTAACTGGTAGTGATATAACTGAGAATTGGGGGAATAGAAAATGATCGAGGGCATGTATGATTTGCGATTGGAATAAGAATAAAAAATATAATTGGATTACTTTGGTATGGGCCAATCCGGTATTCAAAGCCGGATTCGGTTATAAATGAATTTGATCATTTTCATTTCAGAGTAGAATACAAGTTGGAATTCAATTTCTTTAAAACAAACAATAATTATTGAAATTAATGAATCTCATTCTGATTACATAGTCCAAAATAGATGAACCAAGCATGCCCTGAGTGGTTGTTAGCCCTACACCTCAAATGGAGTTGTAATTAATCTTACCACTTCATCATCCAACGGTCAACTTTTTCTTTACTTGCATTTTCACTTTCTATTTTTTAATGCTAAAAATTCAGAAACAGATTTTAAACCTTCAAGAGAAATAATAAAGAAAAAATAAAGGAAGAAAAATATTCAGTCTACGACCAAAGGGTTCGTAATATGTACAACTACTTATCTAAAAATTATTGGGTTTACTAACCCATTTTATTTATTATTATTATTTAATTTTGAAAAAAAGACTAATAGAGAAAACAATATGGCTTTTGAATTAGATTAACTGAAATATTACAACTCAAAATAGATCGATCGTAGATTTAGTATTGCTCATGGAGAAATGGATTTTGTTATATATGTACGTACAATTACATCAGTTCTCGTGAGTGACTGTATGTATTTGTTGTGCCACAAACTAGGCTTGTAATCCGCCGACCGGCGCACGGCGCAGGCACGCACACCCCTGCGTCGACGAGGAAAGGACGAGCCATCGATCGGGGATCGGACAGTCGGGAGCTCACGCCGGTCCGGAGAGGCGAGCACGATGGATGGTGCAGGGGACGGCGATGCAAGGTGGAGGAGGACCATTTTGAATGATTTTGTGAGCTTAATCTTTATTTCTAGCTTGTTATCTATATATAATGTATTAATTTGATCCCGCTCCATTTCATACTCATTGCAATTATAAATATGCACCTGTGTTTGTATCCGTAACCCATTTATTCACTTAAAATAATATCTAATAAGATAATATGTCTTTCAAAATTTAAAAATATCTAATAATTTTTTAATTAAATAAAATATCTTTTTAATTTTTATTTTTTATTTTTTAAAATTTCAAATGCTTAACGATTCATTAATAGAACCATAGTTAGTTAATTCGGATTCGCAAAAATTCGACGGATATAATTCGAATAAAATTGTCTTCTAATTTTTAAATTCATTTAAAAATACGGCTAAAAAACGGATTCATCAATTATTCAGATACGTGATTTATACGGATATTATACGATTACCAATTAAAATTTCGGGATAAAAAATTCGGTTATTAATTTAATTTTTTTTTTCTCAAAATTTCTGCTATTAGCATAAATATTCATATTTTTTAAAAAATATAAAAATAAATAATTATAAAATTAAGCTAATTAAGTAAAAATTGAAGATTTTTTTTTTGTGTGGGTCTGCGAGGTGTTTGGACTTTGGACTTTGGAAAGGGTTTTTTTTTTTTTTTTTTTTTTTTTTTGTTGTGTGTGTGTCTGTTTTTCGGCCTTTTGGGCCAGCCGGGCCCGCCAGTACGTGCAGGAAAGCAGCAGCGCGCGGGAATGCGAGGCCCGTCCGATTTTTTGGGCTGAATAATTCGGCCCAATGTATTATACGCGCATATGATTTTTTAATCAAAAAATCCGTTCTTTTTCGAATTTTTGCAAAAATACGAATTCGATCGTTTAATTCGTTTTTTCAAAAATTCGCGAATTAACTAACATAGAATAGAACTGAAGTTTAGAGAGGTCTTTTGATAAAGAAAGGCATATATTTAAAATCTCCTACTTATAAAAGAGGGAAAGGTATTTTCAAATGCTTAACGTTTCATTAATAGTTTTAATCATGAAAATGGTAAAAATTGCAATTTTGTATTGTCTTGTAATATGTACTACTTATAAAAAAGGGAATTTCATTTTATTTTTTTCCCAAAATGCGACTCTCTATTAATATAACTTTAATCTAATACTACCAGTATCATTCATTCAACTTATATCCAATAATTTAATGACCGACGAATTAAGTACCGTATCTGTCATTTTTTTTACCTAAATTTTCTTTACATGGTACGTATCAAATCCCACAGTTAGGTTGATAGTGGACCCCGTAGGATTGAGTTGGTGGTTGGTTGAATAGTATAATTTAATGGGTGAAAATGATTAAAGGGTAGAACTAACGCAATAAAAACTTATAAATATAAGAGGATAGACTTATAAAAGTATAATAACTATATATATATATATATATATATATATATATATATATATATATATATATATATATATATATATATATATATATATATATATATATATATAATTGTAGGGTTAGGATGATATTAGTTGGTTAGAGTTGAATGGTCCCTAGGGTTGAGTGGTCCCTGGGTTATAGTATTTAATCCAAATGGTTAGAAATGATAAAAAAAGTTGATCAAAAATTTAAAAAGCGATGGAATGATCTTTCTATCACTATTAATAGGATAGTAGTCGGACTCTATATATAACAAGTTGAGTATACGTGCAAGTGCGCGTAATAATTATTTTGACATTATAGAAAAATAAAATTCGTTAGAAACAATATTTTGAAATTAAATAGAAAAATAAAATCTGTTATCTTAAAAAGAAAAGATATTTTGAAATTCGAAAATATATATAGAAAAAAAAATTTATAGGATTTTCAAAAGAAATATTTTAAAACTAAATAGGAAAATATCTTTTATAAGATTTTCACACCCATAATCTATTATAGAAAACTTACTATTGAAATTTCAAATCGAAGAATAAAATCTTAAATTAAAACGAAAAGATATTTTTAGGAGAGAAATTTCGTATTCATTACGGTTTTATTTCTATTCTTATTCATATTCTTATTCTTATATTTAAAATTTTATGTACGGGAAAGTGGGCGCTAATAATATGAGTGCTAATTTTTTCGCGAGAAAAAATGAGTACTGTCAATTTGAATATACGTGTTTTTATATATAGTATAGATGTTAAATCACATAAAGGTAAACTAAAATCTATCCTCTATAAAAAAAAAAAAAGTATATTATCTTAAAAAATTAATTATTACTATATAATTTTCACACCTGCTAGCGTGTGCAAAGTTCGTAACAAATAAAGAGATTTACCGACCCTCAGCGTGTGATAGGACTTAGTGGTTGGTATCCGAGATCCAGTTCGAATCCTAGTTGATTCACATTTCAAATTCGCTTATTTCTAAATGAAATAAACAAAGTGGGTAGCATTCTATCTTTCTCTCAAAAAAAAAAACAAATAAAGAGAATTGCTAAATTAATAGCCGAAAAAAATTAAAATACTACAATCCTTCATCCTAAAAATTGCTCCTTTTAAATTTTGGTAATAGGACAAAATAAAAAAGTGAGAACATTTATTAGATTTGCATATGAAATATTAAATACCTATTTGGATTAAGTAAGAGAGGGGGATAAGAGGGTTATCCTTTCTCTTATACCCACCCACCCACGGGGTGTGTGTGTGTATATATATATATATATATATATATAGAGAGAGAGAGAGAGAGAGAGAGAGAGAGAGAGAGAGAGAGAGAGAGAGAGAGAGAGAGATTTTTGTTTTAATTCAAAAGTTAAATTTTTAAAATTTAAAATTTATAATCTCAAAATTAAAATTTATATTTTAAAATCATAAATTTTAAAGTTTAAATTTTTAAATTTGATATTTTTAAATTTTAAATTTTAATTTAAAATTTTAAAATTTAAAAGTTATAATATTAAATTTAAAATTTAATAATTTAAATTCAAAAATTAAAAAATCAAATTCAAATATACAGAGATGGGTAATATCATTATTTTTCTATTTATAACTATCAACTATTTCTTTTATTCCCGTAACCATCAAAACACAATTTTTCTAGTTCTAGCTTATACTCACATTTTTCACCCAAACAAAAAAATATTATTATTTTTACAAAAATTCATACTTGTACCAATCTGCGGTATAACTAGTTCCTACTAATTTTCGAACCAAACGGAGCCTAAGGGGTGTTTGTTTGGCTTCAAAAATGCTATTCTAAAAAATAAGTTTTTAGCAAGAAAATTATTTTCTCACCATTTGGTTTCCTCAAAAAAAATATTTTTTTCTAAATTACAGAAAATCCTCCTATAAATATTCATTTTTTTTATTTTTCTATCCCAATATTTAAAAATCTATATTTTGCCCCATCAAATTTTGGAATTCTTTTCAAGAAAGTATGACATTAAAGAAGATGGCAAAATGACTAAATTGTCTTTACTTTTTTTATAAAAAAATTATTTTTTTAATTCATTTCTGTTATCTCGAAAGATATTTTTTGGTATAAGGAGACTAAATGCACAACTCGAAATGTTCAGGGGATAAAATAAAATTTTTTTAAAGTTAGGAAAGAAAAGTTAAAAATTAGATATTTAGAAAAAAAATTTCTATAATTTAATCTTTTTTTAAAATAACATTATTTTTTGAGCAATACTACTAGTATGTTTGGAAAGGTGTATAAATGTCACATTGTTTTCATCTAAGAGCACATAGTGAATTCTTATCCATAAAAATTTTAAGTTTATGACTTTGTTTAAGATTACGAAAAACTTACGTTATATACGGTAAAAAAAAATATTATTAAAAAATATTTTATTTCTTTTCATATGTAATATTATATTTTTTATATTACGATAAGTCGATTATAATATTTTTTTTACGGTATTACGGAAGAATGATAAAGCACTCGGGATGATGCACGAGTTTATGGACAGGAAGAGGGAAAGTTGATTGCGTTGGGATGATGCACGAGATTACGTATTTACGGATAGCTGTCGCGTGGCCCATCCGACTTAAGAATGCCCATAAAAGATAAAAAAAAAAATGTACCATGTTTTGGGAGTGAGAGTGAGAGAGAAAGTAACAGTGGGAGAGAGGAGGTCGTCCGTCGGATGAGCCATGCGTAGGGATGTCTGTGACATCCCAATAGTCCCACATCGGATGGAAATGGGTTTGTCATTGGGTTTATAAGAGACTTGATTATAGTAATAATAAGCGGGCAGCATTTTGGGCGTGGTTGGGGCAACGAGTTATTGTTCTTTAGTGGGCTGAATCGTTACATTTGGTATCGAGCCGGTTCACCATGTGTGGTGAGTTTGAATTTGGCCGATATCTGGATGACGGGCTAGCGAGACGAGTCTCACATCGCTTGATGATCGTGGGCTGTGTGTGTGATTGGACTGACGAGGACGTCGGGGGAGTCTGTGACACCCCAATAGTCCCACATCGAATCATCGGATGGGATTGCGTTTGTCATTGGGTTTATAAGAGACTTAGACGCAGTAATAATAAGCAGCATTTTGAGTAGGTGGTTGGGCTAACGAGTTATTGTTGATATGAATATCCGAAATATTATTCGAATTTGAATCCGAACGGAATTGGTCTATCCGAGCTAAACGGATATGAATTTGCTTATGAGTATAAAAAATAAAAACCCGACGGATATGAGTACGGGTATAGATTTTTTGTATATCCGAACCCGAACCCGAATAAATTATATATATATATATATATATATATATATATATATATATATATATATATATATATATATATATATATATATATATATATATATATATATATATATATATATATTTTTATGTATTTATTTATTTATATAAGATATAAAATATATAAAATATTATAGTAAAATATTTAATTATGTTTATTTATATGACATGAATGTATTTTGATTGTATTTTATTGTGTTTTGAAATTTTGATTTTACTCTAATATATTTTGAAATATGGTAAAAAAAAAATTATTATTTTGGGTTCGAGCTTTCGGATTCGGGTTCGGGTTTCGAGTTTTGTCGGGTTCGGATATGGGTATAGATTTTTAAAACCCGTCGGGTTCGGGTTGATTTGAATATCAACTTGGTATTTGAGTTCGGATTAGGTTTTGAAAATCCGACCCAAATATGACCCGTTGACATCCCTAGCCATGCAGCGCCCATCCACTTTGTCCCTAAATTATATTAGTTTGAAAACATGCCTATAAAATTTTTGGCCAAAAAAACATCTTTAATTTGCCTAGGCAAGTTAATTAATTAAGTCAGTTGGTGGAGTGGTAATAATTAATTAACTTGGATGAGCAATCCTGCCAGCATCACCAGATATAAATTAGGCTCCCTCTCAGCAGCAACTGAAGCTATAAATTACGAGGGAATAAAATATCAGAACACAAAAAAAAAAAAAAAAAAAAAATCTAAGATATTTAATTATCAACATGGAAAAAGAAATTTATATTTTAAAGTTTTACAAAATTATGTGCAACTGGTGAGTAGAGGAGTCCATTAAACTATTAATAAAATTCAAATATTTTAATTATTAAAATTAAAAGTTTAGATGTTTGTATATGAGAGATCTAAATTTTAGTAAGTATAAATATATTTCTTACAAAGAAAATTACAAACCATGGGTTGGAGACATGTCACGGGACACGTATTCGCGTAAGTACAAGACATGTTTTTCGTTTTTGGTAGGAGAAATGTAAGCCTCAAACGTACAAGCTTCCCACAATTATTATTGGTTTGTTCGGTTCGAAAATTATTAGGAACTAGTGAAGGCCGCGCTTTCGTGGCGGAAAATTTACGTAAGTTTTAATATATTTTGAATAAAATTTTTTAATTTTTTAATTTTTAAATTTAATTTAAAATTGTAAATTTTAAAAAATTGATGAGAAAAAAAAAATAAAAAATGATTTAAATAAAAAAGAGTAACAAAAATTAAAGTTTGAAGCGTCATTTATTATATATATTATTAATAAACTATTAAATTATATTATATATAATATTATTAATAAATTTAATTAATTAATTAATTTTATAGTGTTTAAAAAGTGAAAATTTTAAATTTTAAAGTTTTAAATTTGAAATAAATATTATATATTAACATTTAAATTTAAAATTTAAATATAAAAATATAAAATTTGGAAAGTAAAAAAGCAAGAAGAGAGAGAGAGAGAGAGAGAGATGTGGGGAGAGGGAGAGGGAGAGGGAGAGGGAGAGAGAGTGAGAGGGAGAGAGAGAGACGCGTGGGGGAGGGGGGCCCACCGAAGCCCCCACACAGAGAGAGAAAGAGAGAGAGAAAGAGAGGCGAGCAACAAAAAAAAAATTATGGGTCCCGCAAAGTCCCCAGCGAAACGCGAGGAGAATGACGTACAGATTGCCCTTTCGTTATTCTATATAAATTAGTTATACCGGGAATAGCTACAATTATAAATTTTTTTAAAAATAAAAATTATCATTATATATATATATATATATATATATATATATATATATAGGTACTTATCTTATTATGAGTATTGAAGACTACTACTTATAAGTTTTCATTAGTTCGGATGAAAAATGAGTGATTAGGATGAGAGTGGTTACGGTTAGGTTGATAGTGGGCCCCTAGGGTTGAGTGGGTGGTTGGTTGAATACTATAATCTAACGGGTGAAATTAATTAAAGAGTAGATCTAATGGCAAAAAACTTATGAGTACAAGAGGCTCTATACTCATAAAAGTATAGTAGACTATATATATATATATATATATATATATATATATATATATATATATATATATAGTGGAGCTAGAATACTTTTAATGGAAGCACGGGTGCCTCCAGTTTTCTAACCTTTGGATCCACTCTTTAATTACTAATACCCTTTAGATTAAGCACTATTCCACCTAACACCACCTACCACCATTATTTCAACCCTACATCTCTCCATCCAATTGGTTAAAAACTCACAAGACTACCTACTTGGTGCTTTTAAAAGTATTCTAGCTCAACTATATATATATATATATATATATATATATATATATATATATATATATATATATATATATATAGTGTGAGGCTCTTATCTTTATCGGAAGCACGGAGCCTTAGTCTTCCTCGTTCGATGATGCGGCGTTCGAATCGTCGATCGGCTCCATTAAACTTGATCTAGAGTATTTGAAGTATCTAGAAAATAAATTTTATAATTTTTCGATATCATTTGCCTAGTGATCGAAGGGCACAAAATCAAATAATTTTAATGGTCATAGTGAGCCGTTTGAAAGTTTAACGGTGTAGAAATATCCAAATTACATGAAATTTTGATAGAAAATTCTTTATACTATATAAAACAAGATCAACATCTTTGATCTAAATTTTTAATGCTATATTATCGCGTTTTGTAAGATTTTTATTTTCATTGATTTTTAGCCCTTCGTTCGCTAGCCAAATAATATCGAAAAATTGCAAAATTTATTTTCTAGGTACTTCAAATACTCTAGATCAAGTTTAACGGAGCCGATCGACGATTCGGAAGCCATAACATCGAAACGACGTGGAAGCACGGAGCCCTCCGTCTTATAGTAGCCTTATATATATATATATATATATATATATATATATATATATATATATATATATATATATATATATATATATATATATATATATATAGTTAGTTAGTTAGTTTGGCTACGGTGCTTGTAAAAGCACCAAGTATTTAGTCTTGTGAATTTTTTATCGTTACATTTAGGGCTTTAATCATTTTCATCATTAGTAAACCCAGGGACCACATTATCCTAACCGCACATCTATTAATCCTAAAAACTTACAAGCAGACTTTGTACTTTTAAAAGCATAGGAGTTTTTTTTTTTTTTTTCTTTTTTTTTTTAAGAGAGAGAGATTGTTAGATTATACTATTTAACTAACCACCCACTTAACCCAAGGGGGACCACATTATCCTAACCGCACATCTATTAATTCAAGAGCTAAAAACTTACAAGCAGACTTTGTACTTTTAAAAGCATAGGAGTTTTTTTTTTTTTTTCTTTTTTTTTAAAGAGAGAGAGAGATAGGTAGCACGTTATCTGCTTCGTTTATTTCATTAAAAAATAAACTTAGCTAGAAATGTGAATCAACTAGGATTCGAACTCGGATCTCGGATACCAACCACCAAGTCCTTTGCCACTTGCTTTAGGTACGGTCAGTAAAAACAAAGGAACTCAATTTTATATATATATATATATATAGAGAGAGAGAGAGAGAGAGAGAGAGAGAGAGAGAGAGAGAGAGAGTCCGGCTACTATCTTATCTATAGTACGGGAGCTCCCGTACTATAGTGTAGAGAGAGAGAGAGAGAGTCCGGCTACTATCTTATCTATAGTACGGGAGCTCCCGTACTATAGTGTTGTTTTTGATCTTCGGGCGTTCAAATCAACGATCCACATCGTTAAAACTAATTTAGGGTATTTAAAGTTTTTAGAAATAAAATTTTATATTTTTTCGAAATAGTTTACTGTGATCAAAACATTTTAAAATTGTCAATTTTTAATGACTACTACGACGATCGCTCGTACTCATAAGTCGTTTTCGATAATAGAGCTTCCGAATCGATCATCCATACTTAAACGTTATTTATAGCATTTAAATTTTTTAGAAATAAATTTCTATAATTTTTCGACATCATTTACCTTACGGTCAAGTGGTCACAAATTTGACAATTTTTAATGGTAGATGCGGAGACTTGTTAGTTTAACGGTGTAAAAGAATCGAAATTTGTTGAATTTTAGATAGAAAATTTTATTCACTACATAGATAAAGATCAATAACTCCGGTCTTGAATTGAAGGATCTGATCATCTTTTTTTTGGACGTCGTTTGATTTTAACTGTTCATTTTATGCCCACTTGATGGACTTTATTATGATTTCGAAAATTTACGAAATTTACTTTTTGGAAGTTTCAAATACTCTAGATCATATTGAACGGAGTAGATCGTCGATTCGGAAGCTCCATCATCAAAAACAACTTATGAGTAGTAGGGCTCCAATACTCATAATAATATAATGACCTATATATATATATATATATATATATATATATATATATATATATATATATATATATATTAGACGCCTTTCGTTGGTAAAAGTTTGATCTGCTTGGATCTACTCGTTGATTTCCTAATAGCCTTGGGATTAAACACTATTCCACCTACCACCACCTATCATCATCATCTCAACCCTACATCTATCCATCCAATGGCTAAAAATTCAAAAGCACCAACCTATTGATGCTTTTGCAAGTACCAATGAGTGGATATAAAAATGAACATTTGAAAATAAATATTCTTAAAAAAATGATAATAGGAGTCTTGTAATCAATATCAAGAGTATAGATTTTGTTTTAAATAGTTTAAAGCATTTTCTAACAAAAATTTAATTGATTTGAATATTTTTACACCGTTAAACGAGAAAACGCCTCATTAGGCAAATGATATCTAAATGATTTGAAATTTAATTTCTAAGTACTTCAAGTGGTATAGATGATGTTCAACGGTGCCAATCGTCGATTTGGAGGCTCCATCATCGAAAACAAATGGGTGGCAAAAGTGCCGGTTTGCTATCGATAGCATTCTAGCTCAACTATATATATATATATATATATATATATATATATATATATATAGAGAGAGAGAGAGAGAGAGAGAGAGAGAGAGAGAGGGAGAGAGAGAGAGTTATTCAGAATCTTTCAAAAGCACAAAAGAGCTCACGAGTGTGCCAATTCCCAGCCACTTGAATCTCTTTTTGTTTACTAATACCCTTGGATCAAACAATATTCCACCTACCACCACCTACCACCATCATCTCAATCCTACATCTCTCCATCCAATGGTTAAAAACTCACAAGCACCATCTCTTTAGTACTTTTGAGAGTATTCTAGCTCAACTCTCTCTCTCTCTCTCTCTCTCTTTCTCTCTCTCTCTCTCTCTCTCTCTCTATATATATATATATATATATATATATATATATATATATATATATATATATATATATATATATATGTGCTGGTATGCTTTTATAAGCACGGAGGCTTAGTCTTCCACTTTTGTTTTCTATGTTCGGACTTTGAAACGACGATCGGCTCCGTTAGAGTTGATCTAGAGTATTTGAAATACCTAGAAAATAAATTTTACGATTTTTCGATATCATTTGCCTAGTGATCAAAGAGGCTCAAAATCACTAATTTTAACGACCGTGGTGAGCCGGTTGCAAGTTTAACGGTGTAGAAATATCCAAATCACATGAAATTTTGATAGAAAATTCTTTATACCATATAAAACAAGATCAATAACTTTGATCTAAAATTTTAATGTCATATCATCATATTTTATAAGATTTTTATTTTTAGCCGTTGTTTTTGAGCCACTTCGATCACTAGGCAAATCATATCGATAAATCGCGAAATTTATTTTCTAGATACTTCAAATACTCTAGATCAAGTCTAATCTGAGCGATCGTCGATTCGAAAGTCCGAACATCGAAACAAAGTGGAAGCACGGAGGCCTCCGTCTTTCCATAAGCACCTCACTCTATATATATATATATATATATATATATATATATATATATGAGTTGTGCTGGTATGCTTATGGAAGCACGGAGGCTCCGTCTTCCACTTTGTTCGATGTTCGGACTTTCGAATCGACGATCGGCTCCGTTAGAGTTGATCTAGAGTATTTGAAGTACCTAGGAAATAAATTTTGTGATTTTTCGATATCATTTGCCTAGTGATCGAAGGGGCTCAAAATCAATAATTTTAACGGCCGTGGTGAGCCGGTTGCAAGTTTAACGGTGTAGAAATATCCAAATCAAGTGAAATTTTGATAGAAAATTCTTTATACCATATAAGACAAGATCAATAACTTTGATCTAAAATTTTAATGTTATATCATCATATTTTGTAAGATTTTTATTTTCACCGTTGATTTTGAGCCACTTCGATCACTAGGCAAATTATATCGTAAAATCGCAAAATTTATTTTCTAGATACTTTAAATACTCTAGATCAAGTCTAGCGGAGCCGATCGTCGATTCGAAAGTCCGAACATCGAAAACAAAGTGGAAGCACGGAGGCCTCAGTGCTTATGGAAGCACCCCAGCCGCACTATATATATATATATATATATGTTAGTTATATTAAATTATATTATTGTTCAGATTTCTTTTGTATTAATTATTTTGCCATCTTATTTGATAATAAAATTTTATGATAAAATTAAAATAAAATTAAATAATTAATAATATAATTTCTTGAATCACAAAATTACAGAACGGTTTTTTTTGGCGGAGAAATGCTGGGTGTACAGTGTACAAACCTACACAAACTGTTATATATTACTATTAATAGCTCACAACTTTTAACTAATCCATCTAAATTATTTATTACTTTACTTTGACAATTTTTATTTTATTTTTTGTAAGATAGATAGCATGCTACCCGCTTCGTTTAACTGGAAATATAAATCAATTAGGATTCGAACTACGGCCTCGGATACCAACCACTGTAAGGAAGAACAGGGGGGTGAATTAGCAATGCCGTCGGTGTAAGCAACCGTGCTGGAAGGAGTAGTGTATAGAGAAAGAGAGCACCGGACCCTCGGCAGTCGACAGGAACGGATGAGAGAATATGTGATGAGTGTCGAAGCGGGCTGGCAATTCAAACGNCCCGGCCTGGCACGGCCCTTCGTGGATTTGCAAGCGGGCCAAGATGAAAATTAGTCTTAATAAATTGATGGTTGGTCCAAAATAATTAAAATTTATAAGAATAAAAATATTATAATTATAATAAAAACTTATTTACAAAAAATTTTAAAAGTTTTGGAGAATATTTTGGTCCAATGGAACAAAAAATATTTTGGTTCATCTACCAATAGCCCAGGCACGGTTCGGGCCATCCTCGCTTGAAGGAAGCGGCCTAGCATGGCCGAAGTAGCGGGCCAGACCGGCCGAGATCGTACCGGGCCGCCCGGCCCGTTTGGCATCCCTAGGAACGAAGGGGCAGTCAACTCCAAAATGTTGTAGCTAAGGGGGCCTTGGTAAACTTAAATAAATAAAATAAAGAGAGATGCTTTTGTTTTGGACTTAAATAAAAGGGCAAGTGTTTAATTAATTGCTTTTAGAAATGGAAATCCGAATTAAAATCTGAAATCTAAAGCTTCAGATTTAATTAGTAGCTTATTCATGATAGAAGCATGCATGCAGATGATCATTGCTTATTTATAGAAATACAGATGCTACAGCTAGCTTAGTCCAATAAACCGAACATACCTACCAAAACAAACATGCATCTTCCTTCATTAATTTTCGCGAACAAAATGGAATTTCAAACGCCACCACTTCCTACACCAAGTAACAATCACATCAAAACACATCAAGCACATCAAATACATACACACCCCTCCTCGATCATCAGCAACTTCAACCATGCATGTAGATAGATATTGTATGTATGCCGTCCCGTCTCATCAGATTTGAACGGGTTCGACCAACAAAGAGATGATCCAATCTTTTGTTTCTCCCTCGTGATCCATACCCATCTCCATTAATGTAAAAAGCGCGCCATCCGCGACACGTTCATGGCGATGTCTGCAAAGTTTTTATTGAAAGCGGAGTCCACTCGGCGCGCTCCGTTCAACTTTTTCCAGCAGTCATAAATCAACTCTTTTATACGTTCACGGGCTGCATCCTCCGTGATCCCTTCGTGGTACATGCAGCAGTGGATGGATTTCGCGACATCGCCTCGCTGATGCTCGGGCTGAATCGTTCAAGAATTAATAGAACAGTTATTTAACACTAATTGTCGTGTAAATTGTATCGTCAAGCTGATATACGTAAACCTACTTTGGATGTACCGAGATCGTTGTAGAGTCGGAGAAGCATTGATGACCAACGCACGATTTCCGGATAATCCTGGAAGAGATTTAGATCCTCTTGAGTCACATCTGGGCTAAGACAATAAGCATGAGATAGAGCAACATGGCCAGATATAGATATCCATCCATTTTGCAAGTACTCCTCCAGTGTTGGAATGTAGCTTTTGTTGTACCAGTTGACTTCCACTAAATATGCTTTGCATAGATCCGTCCACTGTATCAATTAACCTTTGTTAGAGGGTTTTTCTAAAAATAATCTATTTTTGGAGTAGAGCTACTATGCTATCAGAAGTATAGAGGATCTGGTATGCTATCAGAAGTATAGAGGATCTGGTGATTTCGATTTTTTGACCCTTAGATCAATCCCTTTGATCATTTCTAACTTTTGGATTAATACTATATATTATCCTGTGGGGACCACTCAACTCTAGGCTTTGTTTGGTTAGGGGATAGGTATAGGAATAGGCCCTTATCCCCCCCTTTATACTCAAACGCTAATTCTTTATCCGAGAATAGTAGTTCTCAGTTATTCCCACCAACATTTTTATTTTTTATATAAAACTTTTTATTATTTTTCTTATTTCAGGAATAACCCAATTTTCATCCAAACGCTATTTTTCTTATCCCCATACTTGTACCTATCACTTGTAATAAACTACTCAACAATTCTAACCGTATAATTTTTAATCTAATGATCAAAAAGTTGGAAGTATCAGATTTTCTATACTTCCGATAGCATAGTATTTCTACACCTATTTTTATACATATTTCTAAATTTTTATATTTTTCATATAAATCCCCATATCAGGGCCGGTTGGAAAATTGTATTTTTTTTACTTCATAATTTAATTTCTTCAACATTTCTCCTGCATTAAAATACTTCTCTTCCCGACCGCTTGGGTTTATGGTATTTTCAGCAGAAAGTTGAAAACTAGTAGTTATACTCTTTGAATTCAAAAAAAAAAAAAAGATCATCTAAAATTAACCATTCGATCGGTTCAATGTTTGCTAATATAATTTGAAAAAAAAATATTTAGCTATATGTAATACATCTAATTAAAATTAACCGTATAATACATCTAAAATAGTTTTGTCAAAAGAATTAGTTTAAAATAAGATTTTAACTTTGTCTATCTCCATTTTTCAACGATTGATATGCCGTTGTATATCTTTCTTTGTGTAATATTAGAGTGCCCCCGCTAGAAGTAAATCTTATACGTACGCATATCCAATTTAAATAGTAATTAAACTGCACTAAAGAGATATAAATCATATAGTTTTTGCATCGAGTATATATAGATTCTACAGAAAGATGTGCTTAGCCGATAATTTTGAAAGAAAACCTAGAAAACCTAGAAACTTATATTAATTAAGAGATAAAATGTTAGGTATTAAGATAGATAAATCAAAGAGGTGACGAAGCAAAATAAGAGAATAAAATTTTTTTTACCGCTCTTTTCAGGTATGGAAGGATATTGAGGCCTTTCTCTCTCATCATCTCATAAGCTGTATCATTTGTTGTGTTGAAGAGTGCTAAGAAACATACTTTCATGTACTCTGGCAATTGCTTAATATTAAGTGCATCCCATCTGTAAAAGCCACCACAAAAATATGTCTTAATTTGTGGTTGTAAAACTGAGTAAAAGATTAGTTGCATATTTATATAGACCTGTCTACTGCTTCAGTGAAAAGCTCGAGCTCGTCGAGAGAGCCGTAAACGTCATAGACATCATCGATTGCCGTAATAAGACAGTTAGCCTTTGTTTGTGCCACCGTAGGTCGAATATTTCGCTCGAAAGCCCAACCAATGCAGACCATAAATAGTTTTCCGCCAATCTATCTCTACTGAAGGGAAGCTTCTTCCATAATCCTAGATTGGACCACCAACTGAAATTTTCAAATATTTTCATCATAATTAGAAGCTATATATATTCATATATACTAATAATGTTATTAATTTTCACGTACATTTGTGCTGCAATGGATTACATATATATTGAAATTAAATCAAATATAATATAAATATGTTAAAGCTAGGTTGGTTTGATTAAGTTGTGAAGTGGAAATAAGCTTGCTAAACCTTTTAATTCAAAGTTTTGAGGGTTAGATCAAGTTAAAGCTTTGAACAAAGTCATCTCACACCCTTTTAATTTAAAGTTTAAAGCTTGAACAAAGTCATCTCACACGTGTATCGAATATACATATACCTTGACACTTCCTTGAGCTCTCTCTTGTACGTGTTTTGAACCCCATTGAAGTCCAACTTCGCGAACTCGAGAAGTAGAGGCCTCATCTTCTCTTCTTTCTCGTACGCGTCGATAAACCATCTCATGTGTAGTCTCTCCATGCGCCATTCTAGTGGTTGCTTCAATGCATAGGCCACGTAATCTCTTAACTCATGATTATCATGTGATGAATCTAATAAGAAATTATTGAGGTGTCGAATTGTAAAATTCCGAGCCTCAATCAATGTTTCTTCTCCATCCACTGCCAGATAAGAAGCCTCGTACAAACTCAACAAACTTTTAATTTGATTACTCGAGTTGGATTTGAAGCTGCCTTTCTCATCTTTAAACTGATCAAAAATATCTGTATATAGGTATGTATAATTCGTTAAAAAGGTGTGGTTCGTTAAAATAGTCGTTAGTATCACGTTGACATTTATTTGTTCGACAGATAATTAATGTCTAAATTAATTAACAAAGGATTAACAATTAGGAACCGAATTAATTATATTATTACGTACCTTGTGAAACTATAAATCCATGTCCTCTAAGAAGCCTGAATAAGAGTGCGATTATGTAGGCATTATCCTTCATCTCCGTGCATATGTCATCTAATTTGCTAAATATAGAGTCCAGCGCATGCTTTATCTCCTCCTCAAAGTGATAAGCAATCCCGAGTTGTTGTATAACATCAATGAGCTCAAGCTTATGATCATCAACCACCACTGCTTCCTCACTTATCATACGCCTCACTTCCTCCTTCAACTCGTCCAATCTCTTCGCGTCTCGCTCCTACGTTACAAATTGTGGAGTGCTCCATCATTTGCAAATTTAATTAATTTCACGAAAAGAAAGGTTACAACTTACAAGTAGTTGACTCCTTTTTCTTTGGGTTTATTAACTGGTAGTGATATAACTGAGAATTGGGGGAATAGAAAATGATCGAGGGCATGTATGATTTGCGATTGGAATAAGAATAAAAAATATAATTGGATTACTTTGGTATGGGCCAATCCGGTATTCAAAGCCGGATTCGGTTATAAATGAATTTGATCATTTTCATTTCAGAGTAGAATACAAGTTGGAATTCAATTTCTTTAAAACAAACAATAATTATTGAAATTAATGAATCTCATTCTGATTACATAGTCCAAAATAGATGAACCAAGCATGCCCTGAGTGGTTGTTAGCCCTACACCTCAAATGGAGTTGTAATTAATCTTACCACTTCATCATCCAACGGTCAACTTTTTCTTTACTTGCATTTTCACTTTCTATTTTTTAATGCTAAAAATTCAGAAACAGATTTTAAACCTTCAAGAGAAATAATAAAGAAAAAAATAAAGGAAGAAAAATATTCAGTCTACGACCAAAGGGTTCGTAATATGTACAACTACTTATCTAAAAATTATTGGGTTTACTAACCCATTTTATTTATTATTATTATTTAATTTTGAAAAAAAGACTAATAGAGAAAACAATATGGCTTTTGAATTAGATTAACTGAAATATTACAACTCAAAATAGATCGATCGTAGATTTAGTATTGCTCATGGAGAAATGGATTTTGTTATATATGTACGTACAATTACATCAGTTCTCGTGAGTGACTGTATGTATTTGTTGTGCCATAAACTCGGCTTGTAATCCGCCGACCGGCGCACGGCGCAGGCACGCACACCCCTGCGTCGACGAGGAAAGGACGAGCCATCGATCGGGGATCGGACAGTCGGGAGCTCACGCCGGTCCGGAGAGGTGCGAGCACGATGGATGGTGCAGGGGACGGCGATGCAAGGTGGAGGAGGACCATTTTGAATGATTTTGTGAGCTTAATCTTTATTTCTAGCTTGTTATCTATATATAATGTATTAATTTGATCCCGCTCCATTTCATACTCATTGCAATTATAAATATGCACCTGTGTTTGTATCCGTAACCCATTTATTCACTTAAAATAATATCTAATAAGATAATATGTCTTTCAAAATTTAAAAATATCTAATAATTTTTTAATTAAATAAAATATCTTTTTAATTTTTATTTTTTATTTTTTAAAATTTCAAATGCTTAACGATTCATTAATAGAACCATAGTTAGTTAATTCGGATTCGGCAAAAATTCGGTACGGATATAATTCGAATAAAATTCGTCTTCTAATTTTTAAATTCATTTAAAAATACTAAAAAACGGATTAAGTCAATTATTGAATACGTGATTTATACGGATATTATACGATTACCAATTAAAATTTCGGGATAAAAAATTCGGTTATTAATTTAATTTTTTTTTTCTCAAAATTTCTGCTATTAGCATAAATATTTATATTTTTTAAAAAATATAAAAATAAATAATTATAAAATTAAGCTAATTAAGTAAAAATTGAGATTTTTTTTTTGTGTGGGTCTGCGAGGTGTTTGGACTTTGGACTTTGGAAAGGGTTTTTTTTTTTTTTTTTTTTTTTTTTGTTGTGTGTGTGTCTGTTTTTCGGCCTTTTGGGCCAGCCGGGCCCGCCAGTACGTGCAGGAAAGCAGCAGCGCGCGGGAATGCGAGGCCCGTCCGATTTTTTGGGCTGAATAATTCGGCCCAATGTATTATACGCGCATATGATTTTTTAATCAAAAAAATCCGTTCTTTTTCGAATTTTTTGCAAAAATACGAATTCGATAGCTTAATTAGTTTTTTCAAAAATTCGCGAATTAACTAACATAGAATAGAACTGAAGTTTAGAGAGGTCTTTTGATAAAGAAAGGCATATATTTAAAATCTCCTACTTATAAAAGAGGGAAAGGTATTTTCAAATGCTTAACGTTTCATTAATAGTTTTAATCATGAAAATGGTAAAAATTGTAATTTTGTATTGTCTTGTAATATGTACTACTTATAAAAAAGGGAATTTCATTTTATTTTTTTCCCAAAATGCGACTCTCTATTAATATAACTTTAATCTAATACTACCAGTATCATTCATTCAACTTATATCCAATAATTTAATGACCGACGAATTAAGTACCGTATCTGTCATTTTTTTTTTACCTAAATTTTCTTTACATGGTACGTATCAAATCCCACAGTTAGGTTGATAGTGGACTCCCTAGGATTGAGTTGGTGGTTGGTTGAACAGTATAATTTAATGGGTGAAAATGATTAAAGGGTAGAACTAACGGCAAAAAACTTATAAATATAAGAGGATAGACTTATAAAAGTATAGTAACCAGACTATATATATATATATATATATATATATATATATATATATATATATATATATATATATATATATATATATATATATATATATATATATATATATATATATATATATATATATATATATAGGCTGCTACTATCTCATTAGGAGCTATTATCCTATCAAATTGTACCCTGAGTGTAGGGTTAGGATATTATTTGGTTAGAGTTGAATGGTCCCCCTAGGGTTGAGTGGTCCCACTGTTATAGTATTTAATCCAATGGTTAGAAATGATGAAAAAAGTTGATCCAAAGGCTAAAAACTCGATAGGATGATGTGCTCCTATCCTATTAGGATAGACTGACTCTATATATAACTAGTTGAGTATACGTGCAAGTGCGTAATAATTATTTTGAAATTATAGAAAAATAAAATTCTAGAAAAAATATTTTGAAATTAAATAGAAAAATAAAATCAAGTATCTTAAAAAGAAAAGATATTTTGAAATTCGAAAATATATATAGAAAAATATTTTGAAATTATAGAAAAATAAAATTCGTTAGAAAAAATATTTTGAAATTAAATAGAAAAAATAAAATCATTATCTTAAAAAGAAAAGATATTTTGAAATTCGAAAATATATATAGAAAGAAAAAATTTATAGGATTTTCAAAAGAAATATTTTAAAACTAAATAGAAAAATATCTTTTATAAGATTTTCACACCCATAATCTATTATAGAAAACTTACTATTGAAATTTCAAATCGAAGAATAAAATCTGTTAAATTAAAACGAAAAGATATTTTTAGGAGAGAAATTTCGTATTCATTACGGTTTCTATTTCTATTCTTATTCATATTCTTATTCTTATATTTAAAATTTTATGTACGGGAAAGTGGGCGCTAATAATATGAGTGCTAATTTTTTCGAGAAAAATGAGTCTGTCGACAAACCCAAATTTGAATATACGTGTTTTTATATATAGTATAGATGTTAAATCACATAAAGGTAAACTAAAATCTATCCTCTATAAAAAAAAAAAAGTATATAATCTAAAAAAATTAATTATTACTATATAATTTTCACACCTGCTAGCGTGTGCAAAGTTCGTAACAAATAAAGAGATTTACCGACCGTCCCTAGCGCAAGTGGCAAAGGGCTTGCAAGTGGTTGGTACCCGAGACCTGAGTTCGAATCCTAGTTGATTCGTATTTCCAGCTAAGCTTATTTCTAAATGAAATAAACGAAGCGGGTAGCGTGCTATCTATCTCTCAAAAAAAAAAAACAAATAAACAGAATTGCTAAATTAATAGCCAAAAAAAATTAAAATACTACAATCCTTCATCCTAAAAATTGCTCCTTTTAAATTTTGGTAATAGGACAAAATAAAAAAGTGAGAACATTTATTAGATTTGCATATGAAATATTAAATACCTATTTGGATTAAGTAAGAGAGGGGGATAAGAGGGTTATCCTTTCTCTTATACCCACCCACCCACCCACGGGGTGTGTGTGTGTATATATATATATATATATATATATATATAGAGAGAGAGAGAGAGAGAGAGAGAGAGAGAGAGAGAGAGAGAGAGAGAGAGAGATTTTTGTTTTAATTCAAAAGTTAAATTTTTAAAATTTAAAATTTATAATCTCAAAATTAAAATTTATATTTTAAAATCATAAATTTTAAAGTTTAAATTTTTAAATTTGATATTTTTAAATTTTAAATTTTTAATTTCAAATTTTAAATTTTAAAAGTTATAATATTAAATTTAAAATTTAATAATTTAAATTCAAAAATTAAAAAATCAAATTCAAATATACAGAGATGGATAATATCATTATTTTTCTATTTATAACTATCAACTATTTCTTTTATTCCCAGTAACCATCAAAACACAATTTTTCAGTTACATTATATCGCATTTTTCACCCAAACAAAAAAATATTATTATTTTTACAAAAATTCATACTTGTACCAATCTGCGGTATAACTAGTTCCTACTAATTTTCGAACCAAACGGAGCCTAAGGGGGTGTTTGTTTGGCTTCAAAAATGCTATTCTAAAAAATAAGTTTTTAGCAAGAAAATTATTTTCTCACCATTTGGTTTCCTCAAAAAAAAATATTTTTTTCTAAATTACAGAAAATCCTCCTATAAATATTCATTTTTTTTATTTTTCTATCCCAATATTTAAAAATCTATATTTTGCCCCATAAAATTTTGGAAATATTTTCAAGAAAGTATGACATTAAAGAAGATGGCAAAATGACTAAATTGTCTTTACTTTTTTTATAAAAAAAAAATTATTTTTTTAATTCATTTCTGTTATCTCGAAAGATATTTTTTGGTATAAGGAGACTAAATGCACAACTCGAAATGTTCAGGGGATAAAATAAAATTTTTTTAAAGTTAGGAAAGAAAAGTTAAAAATTAGATATTTAGAAAAAATTTCTATAATTTAATCTTTTTTAAAATAACATTATTTTTTGAGCAATACTACTAGTATGTTTGGAAAGGTGTATAAATGTCACATTGTTTTCATCTAAGAGCACATAGTGGATTCTTATCCATAAAAATTTTAAGTTTATGACTTTGTTTAAGATTACGAAAAATTACGTTATATACGGTAAAAAAATATTATTAAAAAATATTTTATTTTTTTCATATGTAATATTATATTTTTTATATTACGATAAGTCGATTATAATATTTTTTTTACGGTATTACGGAAGAATGATAAAGCACTCGGGATGATGCACGAGTTTATGGACAGGAAGAGGGAAAGTTGATTGCGTTGGGATGATGCACGAGATTACGTATTTACGGATAGCTGTCGCGTGGCCCATCCGACTTAAGAATGCCCATAAAAGATAAAAAAAAAATGTACCATGTTTTGGGAGTGAGAGTGAGAGAGAAAGTAACAGTGGGAGAGAGGAGGTCGTCCGTCGGATGAGCCATGCGTAGGGATGTCGTGACGTCCCGATAATCATGTCGGATGGGAATGGGTTTGTCGTTGGATTTATAAGAGACTTAGGCGTTAGTAATAATAAGCGAGAACTGGCGTTTGGGTGGTGGTTGGGCGAGTTATTGTTGTTAGTGGGCGGGGTCGTTACATTTGAGTATCGAGCGTTCGCGTTGGACATGTGTGGTGAGTTTGTGGCCGTATCTGATGACGGGCTGAGCGAGGAGTCTCACGATGATCGTTTGTGTGTGTGATTGGGTGACGAGGACGTCGGGACCTTATGAAGTACGTGACACGATAGTCATCGAATCATCGGATGGGATTGGGTTCATCGGATGGGATTGGGTTTGTCATTGGGTTTATAAGAGACTTAGACGCTAGTAATAATAACTGGGCTTAAGCATTTTGAGCCGGTGGTTGGGCCCAACGAGTTATTGTTGCTAGTGGGCTGGATTGTTACAATGCCAATGGGTATGAATATCCGAAATATTATTCGAATTTGAATCCGAACGGGATTGGTTTATCCGAGCTAAACGGATATGAATTTGCTTATGAGTATAAAAAATAAAAACCCGACGGATATGAGTACGGGTATAGATTTTTTGTATACCCGAACCCGAACCCGAATAAATTATATATATATATATATATTTATTTATTTATTTATTTATTTATTTATATAAGATATAAAATATATAAAATATTATAGTAAAATATCTAATTATGTTTATTTATATGACATGAATGTATTTTGATTGTATTTTATTGTGTTTTGAAAATTTGATTTTACTCTAATATATTTTGAAATATGGTAAAAAAAAATTATTATTTTGGGTTCGAGCTTTCGGGTTCGGGTTCGGGTTTCGAGTTTTTCGTCGGGTTAGAATATGGGTATGGATTTTTAAAATCCGTCGGGTTCGGGTTCAGGTTTGAATATCAACTTGGTATTTGAGTTCGGATTAGGTTTTTGAAAATCCGAACCAAATCGGACCCGTTGACATCCCTAGCCATGCGGCGCCCATCCACTTTGTCCCTAAATTATATTAGTTTGAAAACATGCCTATAAAATTTTTGGCCAAAAAAAAACATCTTTAATTTGCCTAGGCAAGTTAATTAATTAAGTCAGTTGGTGGAGTGGTAATAATTAATTAACTTGGATGAGCAATCCTGCCAGCATCACCAGATATAAAGTAGGCTCCCTCTCAGCAGCAACTGAAGCTATAAATTACGAGGGAATAAAATATCAGAACACAAAAAAAAAAAAAAAAAAAATCTAAGATATTTAATTATCAACATGGAAAAAGAAATTTATATTTTAAAGTTTTACAAAATTATGTGCAACTGGTGAGTAGAGGAGTCCATTAAACTATTAATAAAATTCAAATATTTTAATTATTAAAATTAAAAGTTTAGATGTTTGTATATGAGAGATCTAAATTTTAGTAAGTATAAATATATTTCTTACAAAGAAAATTACAAACCATGGGTTGGAGACATGTCACGGGACACGTATTCGCGTAAGTACAAGACATGTTTTTCGTTTTTGGTAGGAGAAATGTAAGCCTCAAACGTACAAGCCTCCAACAATTATTATTGGTTTGTTCGGTTCGAAAATTATTAGGAACTAGTGAAGGCCCGCGCTTTCGTGGCGGAAAATTTACGTAAGTTTTAATATATTTTGAATAAAATTTTTTAATTTTTTAATTTTTAAATTTAATTTAAAATTGTAAATTTTAAAAAATTGATGAAAAAAAAATAAAAAATGATTTAAATAAAAAAAAGAGTAACAAAAATTAAAGTTTGAGCGTCATTTATTATATATATTATTAATAAACTATTAAATTATATTATATATAATATTATTAATAAATTTAATTAATTAATTAATTTTATAGAGTTTAAAAAGTGAAAATTTTAAATTTTAAAGTTTTAAATTTGAAATAAATATTATATATTAACATTTAAATTTAAAATTTAAATATAAAAATATAAAATTTGGAAAATAAAAAGCAAGAAGAGAGAGAGAGAGAGAGAGATATGGGGAGAGGGAGAGGGAGAGGGAGAGAGAGTGAGAGAGGGAGAGAGAGAGACGCGTGGGGGAGGGGGCCCACCGAAGCCCCCACACAGAGAGAGAGAAAGAGAGAGAGAGAGAGGCGAGCAACAAAAAAAAAAATTATGGGTCCCGCAAAGTCCCCAGCGAAACGCGAGGAGAATGACGTACAGATTGCCCTTTCATTATTCTATATAAATTAGTTATAAGGGAATAGCTACAATTATAATTTTTTTTAAAAATAAAAATTATCATTATATATATATATATATATATATATATATATATATATATATATATATATATATATATATATATATATATATATATATATAAAATACTTATCTTATTATGAGTATTGAAGACCTACTACTTATAAGTTTTAGTAGTTAGATGAAAAATGAGTGATTAGGATGAGAGTGGTTACGGTTAGGTTGATAGTGGGCACAGGGTTGAATGGGTGGTTGGTTGAATAGTATAATCTAACGGGTGAAATTAATTAAAGAGTAGATCTAATGGCAAAAAACTTATGAGTACAAGAGGCTCTATACTCATAAAAGTATAGTAGCCGGACTCTCTCTCTCTCTATATATATATATATATAGTGGAGCTAGAATACTTTTGGAAGCACCAAGGGGTTGGTGCCTCCAAGTTTCTAACCTTTGGATCCACTCTTTAATTACTAATACCCTTTAAATTAAGCACTATTCCACCTAACACCACCTACCACCATTTATTTTCTAGGTACTTCAAATGGATCTAAGTTTAATCTGTTCGATCGACGATTCTAAGCCTATAACATCGATACCACAGAAGTAGCCTTAGTGTAGCCTATATACTATATATATATATATATATATATATATATATATATATATATATATATATATATATATATATATATATATATATATATATATATATATATATATATATATATATATATATATATAGTGTGAAATACTATGCTATCGGAAGCACGGAGCCTTCTCGTCGTTTTCGATGATGCGGCGTTCGAATCGTCGATCGGCTCCGTTAAACTTGATCTAGAGTATTTGAAGTATCTAGAAAATAAATTTTATAATTTTTCGATATCATTTGCCTAGTGATCGAAGGGGCACAAAATCAAATAATTTTAATGGTCAAAGTGGTAGTTTGAAAATTTAACAGGTGTAGAAATATCCAAATTACATGAAATTTTGATAGAAAATTCTTTATACTATATAAAACAAGATCAACATCTTTGATCTAAATTTTTAATGCTATATTATCGCGTTTTGTAAGATTTTTTTTTTTTTTTAATTGATTTTTTTTTAGCCCTTACGCTAGCCAAATAATATCGAAAAATCGCAAAATTTATTTTCTAGGTTCAAATACTCTAGATCGAGTTTAACGGAGCCGATCGACGATTCGGAAGCATAACGTAACGACGGAGCCTCGTCTAAACATAGTAGTATATATATATATATATATATATATATATATATATATATATATATATATATATATATATATATATATATATATATATATATATATAGTTAGTTAGTTAGTTAGTTTGGCTATGGTGCTTGTAAAAGCAAGTATTTTGGTCTTTGTGAATTTTTTATCGTTACATTTAGGGCTTTAATCGTTTTAAATCATTAGATTATACTATTTAACCAACCACCCACTTAACCCAAGGGGGACCACATTATCCTAACGCACATCTATTAATCCAAGAGCTAAAAACTTACAAACGAGACTTTGTACTTTTAAAAGCATAGGAGTTTTTTTTTTTTTTTTTTTTTTTTTTTAAGAGAGAGACTGTTAGATTATACTATTTAACTAACCACCCACTTAACCCAAGGGGGACCACATTATCCTAACCGCACATCTATTAATTCAAGAGCTAAAAACTTACAAGAGACTTTGTACTTTTAAAAGCATAGGAGTTTTTTTTTTCTTCTTTTTTTTAAGAGAGAGAGATAGGTAGCACGCTACCCGTTTCGTTTATTTTATTTAAAAATAAACTTAGCTAGAAATTTGAATCAACTAGGATTCGAACTTGGGTCTCGAATACCAACCACCAAGCCCTTTGCCACTTGCGTTAGGGACGGTCAATAAAAACAAAGGAACTCAATTTTATATATATATATATAAAGAGAGAGAGAGAGATAAAGAGAGAGAGAGAGAGAGAGAGTCCGGCTACTATCTTATCTATAGTACGGGAGCTCCCGTACTATAGTGTAGAGAGAGAGAGAGAGAGAGTCAGGCTACTTATCTTATCTATAGTACGGGAGCTCGTACTATAGTGTTGTTTTTGATCTTGGGCGTTCAAATCAACGATCCACATCGTTAAAACTAATTTAGGGTATTTAAAGTTTTTAGAAATAAAATTTTATATTTTTCGAAATAGTTTACTTTGTGATCAAAACATTTTAAAATTGTCAATTTTTAATGACTACTATGACGATCGCCTCGTACTCGTAAGTCGTTTTTCGATAATAGAGCTTAGAATCGACGATCCATGCAGTTAAACGTTATTTATAGCATTTAAAATTTCGAGAAATTAAATTTTATAATTTTTCGACATCATTTACCTTACGGTCAAGAGATCACAAATTTGACAATTTTTAATGGCGAGTGACGGATACATTAGTTTAACGGTGTAAAAGAATCGAAATTTGTTGAATTTTAGATAGAAAATTTTATTCATTACATAGATAAAGATCAATAACTCCGGTCTTGAATTGAAGGATCGATCATCTTTTTTTTGGACGTCGTTTGATTTTAGTTCATTTTATGCCCACTTGATGGACTTTATTATGATTTGAAAATTTACGAAATTTACTTTTTGGAAGTTTCAAATACTCTAGATCATATTGAACGGAGTAGATCGTCGATTCGGAAGCTCCATCATCAAAAACAACTTATGAGTAGTAGGGCTCCAATACTCATAATAGTATAGTAGCCATGACCTATATATATATATATATATATATATATATATATATATATATATATATATATATATATATATATATAT
Source organism: Aechmea fasciata (assembly GCA_025177825.1). NCBI lineage: Eukaryota > Viridiplantae > Streptophyta > Magnoliopsida > Poales > Bromeliaceae > Aechmea > Aechmea fasciata. The sequence goes on along the minus strand of CM045935.1, from coordinate 5,728,502 downwards.
ATATATATATATATTAGAAGCACCAACTCATTGGTAAAAAGTTTCTAGTCCTTGGATCTACTCATTGATTTCTAATAGCCTTGGGATTAAACACTATTCCACCTACCACCACCTATCATCATCATCTCAACCCTACATCTATCCATCCAATGGCTAAAAATTCAAAAGCACCAACCTATTGATGCTTTTGCAAGTACCAAATGAGTGGATATAAAAATGAACAGTGAAAATAAATATTCTTAAAAAAATGATAATAGGAGTCTTGTAATCAATATCAAGAGTATAGATTTTGTTTTAAATAGTTTAAAGCATTTTCTAACAAAAATTTAATTGATTTGAATATTTTTACACCGTTAAACGAGAAAACGCCTCATTAGGCAAATGATATCTAAATGATTTGAAATTTAATTTCTAAATACTTCAAGTGGTATAGATGATGTTCAACGGTGCCGATCGTCGATTTGGAGGCTCCATCATCGAAAACAAATGGGTGGCAAAAGTGGGTTTGCTATCGATAGCATACTAGCTCAACTATATATATATATATATATATATATATATATATATATATATATATATATATATATATATATAGAGAGAGAGAGAGAGAGAGAGAGAGAGAGAGAAAGAGAGAGAGAGAGAGAGAGAGAGAGAAGAGGGAGTTGAGCTAGAATACTCTCAAAAGCACCAACTCCTTGGTGCTTTTGAATTTCTAGCCTTGGATCTACTTTTTGTTTGCTAATACCCTTGGATCAAATAATATTCCACCTACCACCACCTACCACCATCATCTCAACCCTACATCTCTCCATCCAATGGTTAAAAACTCACAAGACCATCTCTTTAATACTTTTGAGAGTATTCTAGCTCATCTCTCTCTCTCTCTCTGTATATATATATATATATATATATATATATATATATATATATATATATATATATATATATATATATATATATATATATATGTTAGTTATATTAAATTATATTATTGTTCAGATTTCTTTTGTATTAATTATTTTGCCATCTTATTTGATAATAAAATTTTATGATAAAATTAAAATAAAATTAAATAATTAATAATATAATTTCTTGAATCACAAAATTACCGAACGGGAGTACGCATTTATTTTGAATCACAAACTAAAGTTTTGGATATATATCACCAGCACCTAATTCTGTACAGAACTCTCTCTTTTTATCTTTTTCTTTTTTGGCGAAGAAATGCTGGGTGTACAGCGTACAAACCTACGCACACTGTTACATATTACTACTAATAGCTCACAACTTTTAACTAACCCATCTAAATTATTTATTACTGTACTTTGACAATTTTTATTTTATTTTTTGTAAGATAGATAGCGTCTTTAAACGTTTAACTGGAAATATAAATCGATTTGGATTGACTACTACTCGGATACCAACCACTGTAAGGAAGAACAGGGGGGTGAATTAGCAATGCCGTCGGTGTAAGCAACCGTGCTGGAAGGAGTAGTGTATAGAGAAAGAGAGCACCGGACCCTCGGCAGTCGACAGGAACTGATGAGAGAATATGTGATGAGTGTCGAAGCGGGCTGGCAATTCAAACGCCCCGGCCTGGCACGGCCCTTCGTGGATTTGCAAGCGGGCCAAGATGAAAATTAGTCTTAATAAATTGATGGTTGGTCCAAAATAATTAAAATTTATAAGAATAAAAATATTATAATTATAATAAAAACTTATTTACAAAAAATTTTAAAAGTTTTGGAGAATATTTTGGTCCAATGGAACAAAAAAAATATTTTGGTTCATCTACCAATAGCCCAGGCACGGTTCGGGCCATCCTCGCTTGAAGGAAGCGGCCTAGCATGGCCCGAAGTAGCGGGCCAGACCGGCCCGAGATCGTACCGGGCCGCCCGGCCCGTTTGGCATCCCTAGGAACGAAGGGGCAGTCAACTCCAAAATGTTGTAGCTAAGGGGCCTTGGTAAACTTAAATAAATAAAATAAAGAGAGATGCTTTTGTTTTGGACTTAAATAAAAGGGCAAGTGTTTAATTAATTGCTTTTAGAAATGGAAATCCGAATTAAAATCTGAAATCTAAAGCTTCAGATTTAATTAGTAGCTTATTCATGATAGAAGCATGCATGCAGATGATCATTGCTTATTTATAGACATACAGATGCTACAGCTAGCTTAGTCCAATAAACCGAACATACCTACCAAAACAAACATGCATCTTCCTTCATTAATTTTCGCGAACAAAATGGAATTTCAAACGCCACCACTTCCTACACCAAGTAACAATCACATCAAAACACATCAAGCACATCAAATATATACACACCCCTGCTCGATCATCAGCAACTTCAACCACGCATGTAGATAGATATTGTATGTATGCCGGCCCGTCTCATCAGATTTGAACGGGTTCGACCAACAAAGAGATGATCCTATCTTTTGTTTCTCCCTCTGGTGATCCATACCCATCTCCATTAATGTAAAAGCAGCGCGCCATCCGTGACACGTTCATGGCGATGTCTGCAAAGTTTTTATTGAAAGCGGAGTCCACTCGGCGCGCTCCGTTCAACTTTTTCCAGCAGTCATAAATCAACTCTTTTATGCGCTCGCGGCTGCGGCCTCCGTGATCCCTTCGCGGTGCATGCGGCGAGTGGATGGATTTCGCGACATCGCCTCGGCCGGTGCTCAGGCTGAATCGTTCAAAAATTAACAGAATAGTTATTTAACACTAATTGTTGTGTAAATTGTATCCTCAATTAAGCTGATATACTTAACCTACTTTGGATGTACCGAGATCGTTGTAGAGTCGGAGAAGCATTGATGACCAACGCACGATTTCCGGATAATCCTGGAAGAGATTTAGATCCTCTTGAGTCACATCTGGGCTAAGACAATAAGCATAAAATAGAATAACTTGGCCAGATATAGATATCCATCCATTTTGCAAGTACTCCTCCAGTGTTGGTATGTAGCTTTTGTTGTACCATTTTGCTTCCACCAAATATGCTTTGCATAGACTCGTCCACTGCATCAATTAACCACACATGCATGCTTTTTAAATCTGTTAGATAGTTTTCGTAAAAATAGTCTATTTTTGTACATGGTCCTAAATTCTTATGCCTTTTATATAAATCCCCTAATCAGGGCCTGTTGGGATACTCTGTAAAATTTTAATTATATTTTTTAGCTTCAGAATTTAATTACTTTACTACAACATTTCTCATGTATTGAAATGCTTTACTTCCCGACTGCTTGGGTTATTTATGGTGTTTTCAGCAGAAAGTTGAAAACCAGTAGTTATACTCTGTGAATTTTTTTTTAAAAAAGGGCCATCTAAAATTAATTAACCATTCGGTTCAATGTTTGCTAACATAATTTGAAAATAATTATATAGCTATGTGTAATACATCTAATTAAAATTAACCGTATAATACATCTAAAATAGTTTTGTCAAAAGAAAATAGTTTAAAATAAGATTTTAACTTTGTCTATCTCCATTTTTCAACAATTAATATGCCGTTGTATATACGTCACCTATGCATTTTTTATTGCTACTATATCTTTCTATGTGTAATAGAGTGCCGTCACTAGAAGTAAATCTTATACGCATATCCAATTTAAATAGTAATTAAACTGCACTAAAGAGATATAAATCATATACTTTTTGCATCGAGTATATTTAGATTCTACAGAAAGATGTGTTCAGTCCATAATTTTGAAAGAGAACCTAGAAAACCTAGAAAATTATATTAATTAAGAGATAAAATGTAAGGTATTAAGATAGATAAATCAAAGAGGTGATGAAGCAAAATAAGAGAATAAATTTTTTTTTTACCGCTATTTTCAGGTATGGAAGGATATTGAGGCCTTTCTCTCTCATCATCTCATAAGCTGTATCATTTGTTGTGTTGAAGAGTGCTAAGAAACATACTCTCATGTATTCTGGCAATTGGTTAATATTAAGTGCATCCCATCTGTAAAAGCCACCATAAAAATATGTCTTAATTTGTAGTTGTAAATTTGAGTAAAAGATTATTTGCATATTTATATAGACCTGTCTACTGCTTCAGTGAAAAGCTCGAGCTCGTCGAGAGAGCCGTAAACGTCATAGACATCATCGATTGCCGTAATGAGACAGTTAGCTTTTGTTTGTGCCAGCCTGAAGGTCGAATATTTCGGCTCGAATGCCCAACCAACAGACCATAAATAGTTTTCCACCAATCTATCTCTACTGAAGGGAAGCTTCTCCCATAATCCCAGATTGGACCACCATCTGAAATTTTCAAATATTTTCATCTTAATTAGAAGCTATATATATATATATATATATATATATATATATATATATATATATATATATATATATATATATATATATATATATATAATAATGTTATTAATTTTCACGTACATTTGTGCTGCATAATGGATAACATATATATTGAAATTAAATCAAATATAATATAAATATGTTAAAGCTAGATTGGTTTGATTAAGTTGTGAAGTGGAAATAAGCTTCCTAACCCTTTTAATTCAAAGTTTTGAGGGTTAGATCAAGTTAAAGCTTTGAACAAAGTCATCTCACACGTGTGTGTGCATATATATATATATATATATATATATATATATATATATATATAGAGAGAGAGAGAGAGAGAGAGAGAGAGAGAGAGAGAGAGAGTCAGGTTCTTTATCTTTATCAATAGACGAAATACTTTAGTCTTCTAAGTTTTCCGCCGTTGATCTACCCTTTGATGATTTTCACCCATTAGATCATACTATTCAACCAACCACCCACTTAATCCTAGGGGGCCCACATCATCATAACCGCACATCTCTCAATCCAATGGTTAAAAACTTGGTAGCACAAATGACTTAGTCTTATTAATAAATATATATATATATATATATATATATATATATATATATATATATATATATATATGCTTATTGAATATACATATACCTTGACACTTCTTTGAGCTCTCTCTTGTACGTGTTTTGAGCCACATTGAAGTCCAACTTTGCGAACTCGAGAAGTAGAGGCCTCATCTTCTCTTCTTTCTCGTACGCATCGATAAACCATCTCGTGTGCAGTCTCTCCATGCGCCATTGTAGCGGTTGCTTCAATGCATTGGCCACGTAATCTCTTAACTCATGATTATCATGTGATGAATCTAACAAGAAACTATTGAGGTGTCGAATTGTAAAATTCCGAGCCTCAATCAATGTTACTTCTCCATCCACTGCCAGATAAGAAGCCTCGTACAAACTCAACAAACTTTTAATTTGATTACTCAAGTTGGATTTGACGCTGCCCTTCTTATCTTTAAACGATTAAAAATATCTGCAACATATATAGGTATGTATAATTCGTTAAAAAGGTGTGGTTCGTTAAAATAGTCGTTAGTATCACGTTAACATTTATTTGTTCGACAGATAATTAATGTCTAAATTAATTAACAAAGGATTAACAATTAGGAACCGAATTAATTAATTATATTATTACGTACCTTGTGAAACTATAAATCCATGACCTCTAAGAAGCCTGAATAAGAGTGCGATTATGTAGGCATTATTCTTCGTCTCCATGCATATGTCGTCTAATTTGCTAAATATAGAGTCCAATGCATATTTTATCTCCTCCTCAAAGTGATAAGCAATCCCGAGTTGTTGTATAACATCAATGAGCTCAAGCTTATGATCATCAACCACCACTGCTTCCTCACTTATCATACGCCTCACTTCCTCCTTCAACTCGTCCAATCTCTTCGCGTCTCGCTCCTACGTTACAAATTGTGGAGCGCTCCATCGATCATTTGCAAATTTAATTAATTTCACGAAAAGAAAGGTTACAATTATGTAATTGACTCCTTTTTCTTTGGGTTTATTAATTGGAAGTGATATAGCAGAGAATTGGGGGAATAGAAAATGATCGAGGGCATGTATGATTTGCGATTGGAATAAAAATAAAAAATATAATTGGATTACTTTGGTATACAAACTCAAAATAGATTAGCTGAAAGATTACAACTCAAAATATATAGATCGTAGATTTAGTATTGCTGGTGGAGAAATGGATTTAATTTGTTATGTACGTACAATAACATCAGTTCTCGTGAGTGACTGTATGTATTTGTCGTGCCATAAACTCGGCTTGAAATCCGCCGACCGGCGCACGGCGCAGGCACGCACACCCCTGCGTCGACGAGGAAAGGACGAGCCATCGATCGGGGATCGGACGGTCGGGAGGAGCTCCCGCCGGTCCGGAGAGGTGAGCACGATGGATGGTGCAGGGGACAGCGATACAAGGTGGAGGAGGACCATTTTGAATGATTTTGTGAGCGCTTAATCTTTATTTCTAGCTTGTTATCTATATATAATGCATGTATTTGATCCCGCTCCATTTCATACTCATTGAAATTATAAATATGCACGTGTGTTTGTATCCGAAACCCATTTATTCATTTAAAATAATATCTAATAAGATAATATGTCTTTCAAAATTTAAAAATATGTAATAACTTTTTAATTAAATAAAATATCTTTTTAATTTTTTATTTTTATTTTTTTTAATTTCAAATGCTTAACGTTTCTTTAAGGCACTGTTTGGTTAGGGAATAGAAATAGAAATAGACCCTTATCTCCCCCTTTATATCCAAACGCTAATTTTTTACTAAAGAATAGTAGTTCTCGGTTATCCCCACCAACACATTCATTTTCTATATAAAACTACCTAATATTTTTCTTATCCTCGAACAACCCAATTTTCATACAAACGCTATTTTGCTTATCCCCATACTTGTATCTATCCATGTAATAGCTAATTCTTTCTTGTACCCGAACCAAACGGTACCTTAATAGAACTGAATTTTAGAGAGGTATTTTGATAAAGAAAGGCATATATTTAAAATCTCCTACTTATAAAAGAGGGAAAGGTATTTTCAAATGCTTAGCGTTTCATTAATAGTTTTAATCATGAAAATGGTAAAAATTGCAATTTTGTATTGTCTTGTAATATGTACTACTTATAAAAGAGGGAATTTTATTTTATTTTATTTTTCCCAAAATGCGACTATCTATTAATATAATTTTAATCTAATACTATCAATATTATTCATTCAACTTATATCCAATAATTTAAGGAAAAACTTTAAAAAATCCCACTGTGGTTTCACACTTTTTCAAAAATCTCCTATGTGGTTTAAAGTGTATCAAGTTAGTACCCTGTGGTTTCTTACTTTATCACTTTAGTACCATATGATTTGAAGTGTATCAAGTTAGTACCATGTGGTTTGAAGTGTATCAAGTTAGTACCCTGTGGTTTTGCACCTTATCACTTTAGTACCCTGTGGTTTTAATTTGTATCAAGTTAGTAACCTGTATTTTTAAATTACATGGTACTAAAGTGATAAAGTGTGAAACCACAGTACTAAAGTGATAAAGTGTGAAACCACGAGTACTAAAGTGATACACTTCAAACCACGAGTATTAAAGTGATTAAGTAAGAAACCACGAGTACTAACTTGATACACTTTAAACCACGAGGAGGGTTTTTGAAAAAGTGTGAAATCACATGGGGTGTTTTTAAAGTTTTCCCATAATTTAATGACCGACGAATTAAGTATCGTATTTATCATTTTTTTTACCTAAATTTTCTTCACACAGTACGTATCAAATTCCACGGTTAGGTTGATAGTGGGCCCCCTAGGATTGAGTTGGTGGTTTGTTGAATAGTATAATCTAACGGGTGAAAATGATTAAAGGGTAGAACTAATTAACGGGAAAAAACTTATGAGTATAAGAGGATCTATACTCATAAAAGTATAATAGGCAGATTCTAAGTAGTGAATAAAATTTTTTTATCAAAAATTCAAAAAATTTCGATTCTTTTACACCGTTAAACTAGCAAGTATCCCGTACCGGTCATTAAAAATTGTTAAATTTGTGACCTCTTGATCGTAAGGTAAAGGATGTCAAAAAATTATAAATTTTGATTTTTAGAAGTTAAAATACTATAATCCTCTATAAAAATTGTCAAAATTGGTATATATATATATATATATATATATATATATATATATATATATATATGTTAAATCACATAAAGATAAATTAAACTCTATCCTCTATAAAAAAAGGTATATTATCTGAAAAAATTAATTATTACTATATGATTTTCACACCTGCTACCGTGTGCAAAGTTCTTTAGTAACAAATAAAGGGAATTGCTAAATTAATAGCCGAAAAAAATTAAAATACTACAATCCTTCGTCCTAAAAATTGCTCCTTTTAAATTTTGGTAATAGGACAAAATAAAAAAGTGAGAACATTTATTAGATTTGCATATAAAATATTAAATTCCTGTTTGGATTAAGTACAAGATGGGGATAAGAGGGTTGTCCCTTCTATTATACCCAAACAGGAAAATCGGTTGGTGGGAACCGGGGTAGGTAGGAACAAGAAGTTCCCACCCACCCACCGGGTGTGTATATATATATTTCCTTTATCTGGAGACGTTAATTTTTTATCGAGAATAATAATTTTCGGTTATTCCCACCAACACATTTATTTTTTATATAAAACTACATAATATTTTTCTTATTCTCGGAACAATCCAACTTTCATCCAAACGGTATTTTTCTCATCTCCATACTTGTATCTATCATTTGTAATAGTTAGTTTTTATCTCGAACCAAACGTTCCATTAATAGAACTGGACAGGAAATTTTGAATATAGAAAGGCAAATTTAAAATCCCCTACTTTCTTTAAAGTTTTAATCATGAAAATGATAAAAATGCTATCTTGTATTGCCTTGTAATTTAAAAAAAAAAAAAAATCACTTTGCTACCCTAATTAATGATATAGCTTACAGCAAAAAAAAAAAAAAAAAAAAATCACAAATAGTTAAGTATAATTTTTGAAACTAAGATGGCAAATACAAAAATATACATTAAATCAAAGAAAGATAAGTTAAAATTTATCCTCTATAAAAAAAAATCTTCTCTTAAAAAATTAATTATTATTATAAAATTTTCACACCTGCTACGTACAGTATGCAAGTTCTTCACTAATAACAAATAAAGGGAATTGCCAAATTTACAGCCGAAAAGGAATTAAAATACTACAATTAATCCTTCATACTAAAAATTGCTCCTTTTAAATTTTGGTAATAGGATAAAAAAAAAAAAAAAAAAAAAAAAAAAAAAAAAAAAAAAACGAGAACGCTCATTAGATTTGCATGTGAAACATTTTTATTTTTTATTTTTTGAGAGAGATAGGTAGACGCTATTCGCTTTTGTTGTTTATTTCGTTTAGAAATAAACTTAGTTGGAAATATGAATCAACTAGGATTCGAACTTGGGTCTCGGGTACCAACCACAAAATCTTTTGCCACTTGCTCTAGGGACGGTCGGTGATTTGCATGTGAAACATTAAGGTATCATTTGGTTTGCGGATAAGCAAAAAATAGCTATTACGAGAGATAGGTATAAATTAAGGAATAAGCGAAGATTAGATCAATTTTGCGTTAGGATGAAAATTGGATTATTCTGGGATTAAAATTGCGTTTGCATGTGAAAATTGGGTGTTTGTTTGATTTCAAAAAACTATTCTAAAAAATAAGTTTTTAGCAGGAAAAGAATTTTTTTCACCATTTGATTCCTCAAAGAGATATTTTTTTCCTAAATTATAAAAAATCCTCCAATAAATATTCACTTTTTTTCTTTGACTTTTAAAAATCTATATTTTACCCCATAAAATTTTAGAAATATTTTCAAGAAAGTATGACGTTAAAGGATAGGATAAAATGACTAAATTATCCTTACTTTTTTTAAAAGAAAAAATTATTTTTTTAATTTATTTTTGTTATGTTGAAGAATATTTTTCAGTATAAGTTATAAAAAATAAATAGAATAGTAATAAAATCCTGACGAAGGGAGGCTAAATGCACAACTTGAAATGTTGAGAACGTAAAATATAAATTTTTAGAAGTTAGAAATAAAATGTTAAAAAATAGGTATTTATAATAGATTTTTTTGTAATTTAATCTTTTCTTAAAACAATATTATATTTTGAGCAATGCTACTAGTAAGTTTGAAAAGGTGTGTAAATGTCACATTGTTTTCATCTTAGAGCGCATAGTGGACTCTTATCGGTAAAATTTTAAAAGTCTAAGACTTTATTTCGAATTACGGAAAGATTACGTTACGTACAGTAATAAAATATCATGGAAAAATATCATGTTTATTTTTTTACGTAATATTACATTTTGCATGTCGAGATGAGTCGGTATAATATATTTTCTACGGTCTAACCGGAGAACGCAAAAACATACACTATAACAGAATTAGGTTATAGGGATATATGTTTGGGACAGTTTTTATATAAGTATTCCATTTATGCCAAATTTTTTTAAAAAATCTACTAATGCCTAAATATAAAGTTCAATCCAACCAAAAATAAAAAGTTACTTTACTCAACCCACCCCGCTCAGTCCATTCGGCCCGATTACAAACAGAAAAAAAAAAATCGCTTACTATCTCTCATTCTCCCCTCACTCAATCTACTGAAATTCTAGACGAAGAGCCCTTCCTCTTCTTCTCCTCCGCCACCACACCAACGAGATAAAATTCCGGCGATTGCTAAATGCTTAAATAAGTGTTGGTAAATTAGCAGTACTTTTTTAGGTTATACCGATACTCTTTAGCTGTCACTATATATCTAGTGACCCCACATATAGCAATGCTTTTTAAAAGTAAAGGTAATTTAGCTAGGACCTATACCGATATTTAAAAGTGTCGTTATAAATCATTTTTATTGTAGTGATATCTCTTTATACTTTTATCCCAATTTTATTTTATCTAATAAGGTCAGATAAGTCACATTACCAAATTAAGTCTAAAGAGGAGAAGGTAAGATCTGTACATTTTTCGGCTGGAGAAAAGCACTGCTACATATATTTTTCCAAAAGAGTACCATATCATTTTCTTATCTTGTCATTTTTCTAATATTCTACCAAAAAAATACCATATCATTTTCTTATCTTGTAATTTTTCTAATATTAATTTATTTTAACAAAAATCTATGAGGTCTAAAACTGCATGTGTAAAATATTTAACCTGTTTTATAGCTAAACGCCAGATCTTTTAATATTAATTAGAGCCAGGGACAGAGATAAGTAGCAGAATGAGAATGGAGAAGGTGGGAGCACTATAAAAAAGCCTAAGTATTAAACATGTTTTTAATGTTTTGGTAGGTGAAATGTAAGCCTCAAACGTACAAGCTACCGAACAATTATTATTACTTTATAAAGTCCGGCTACGGTGTTTGTAAAGCCAGACTTAGTCTTGTGAATTTTCTGCATTAGATTCTGGCTTTGATAATTTTGATCCGTTAGATTATACTATTCAACTAACCACCCACTTAACCTAAGAGAGCCCACATCATCCTAACCGCACATCTATTAATCCAAGCGCTAAAAACTTAAGATTTTTAAAAGATAGAAATTAAATTCTACTTAATATATCTATCAGGATGTACGGAGGCTTCTCTCATGAAAATCTAAATAATTCCGGTACCCTTAATTTGGTTAGGGGCAATCCACCATTGTTCATGGTACCTAAATAAGGTTTCTGTTTGAAACAGTGCCTGTAGATTTAATCATTGATGCAGAACTAACCTAACACTTGTACCGAATTTTTCGCTTGCTTATTAAACGATCCGTCCACTATTTTGTAAACATTTTTTTACTATTTACAAATAATATTTTTTACTAAATTTCATTTTAAATAATTTAATTTATTATTTTTAAATTTTAAATTTGAACAAAAATATGAATTTAATATTTGAAATTTAAAATTTGCAATTTGAAATTTGAAATTTAAAATTTTAAATTTTAAATTTGAATTTAAAATTTTAAAATTTAAAATTCAAAATTCAAAATTTTAAATTTAGAATTTGAGATTTAAATCTAAAATTTAAATTTAAATTTGAAGTTTAAAAATTTAAAATTTAGAATTTAAGATTTAAATCTAAATTTTAAATTCAAATTTTAATTTTAAATTTAAATAGGAAGTTTAAAAAATTTAAAATTTAATATTTAAAATTTGAAAATTTAAAATTTAAATTTGAAAATTCAAAATTAAAATTCAAAATGTAAAATTTAAATGTTGACAATTCAAAATTTTAAATTAAATTTTTTAAAATGACGTATTGAATGAGTTTTGAAAGTTATAGGAATAAAATTGTTACTTTACATAATATGCGGTATTACTAGATTTCGATGCAAGATAAACACCCGCCTCGTTAATATTTGTAATGCTACATAATATGCGGTATTACTAGATTTCGATAACGATTCGATTGCATACTAGATGAATCAAATATAATAATCCCAGAATTATCTCGTAATCGCATAATAACCCGAACCAAACACACCCATAGGATAATAGGTAATTGAACTTTTTAAGAGATTAAACTTTTTAATTGAGCGATTTTTTTTTTTTTTTAGGAGAACGTTTCGAATTAGGTGTTGGGCAAGGTTTGGACTTTGGAGAGGGCTTTTTTTCCTTTTTTTTCTTTTTTCTTTTTTTTTTTTTGTTCTTTTTTTATTTCTGTTTTGGGTGCGCTACTACGAGGCCCGCGAGCACGAGAACCGCGCGAGCATGTCTTTTTGGCCCAATAATTTGCGGCTCGCAAATAAGTATTGTTGCTCCCGAATTTTTCGAAAAAGTAACCATTTAATTTATTTTCTAAAAAATTTACAAATAATTCGTTAATAATTCGCGAATTAACTAACGTAGGTCACCGCGGCACCTAATGAGGATCGAAATGGCAAACTAAGAGGGGGGGGGTGAATTAGGTTTCTAAAATAAAAAGTCAAAAATCAAGTTAATTAAAAAGAAACCCAAAACAATCGACAAAGAGAAATATAGAGAAGTTCAAACTCAAGAATCCACACGGTCGATTTGTTTCGAGGTTCGGCACTTTGCCTACGTCCCCGCCAACTTCTCAACGCAAGAGAAAGTTGGATCTCCACTAGTTGATGCTTTTGCGGGCAAGCACCAAGCCTTTACACCAAGATCTTCTTCTTATCAAGCTTCAAGACTTTTCCTCTCTCTCTTTTTACAAGAATAAATCTCACTACAATTTCACTCAAATTGAAAAAGAGAAATGAGAGCTAAGTGTTTTAAAATGCTGAAGTTTTTAGCTTAAAATCAAGTGCAAGAAGATGCCTTTGAGAAGCCCAAAGGTCATCTATTTATAGCCTCGGCCAGCTCCTGGACGTTGATATTTCGGGCGCCCTAAAGTACATTCCGGGCGCCCGGAACTTGTGTACGCGCACTGCGGTTCCTGCATCCTGTCAGCCGCGTGCGCCGCTTTTCCGGATCCGTACGTCATGATTACCGGGCGCCCTGACATGCGCGCTGACTTTCTGACCGGGTCAGGCACGCGCGCCGAAATTCCTGACAAAACCTTTTAGGGCTTCCTGACATTGCGTGGCGCCGGAATTTTCAAGACGCGCGCCCGCGCCGGCGAGTTGCCGTCTTTGCTACGACATTCTCGGGTACAACACGCAACTTTGATAAAGTAATTTGGTCGACCTAACCCTGCTAGTTAAAAGAGTGATCCGAGGATAGCTCGAATATCAAGTGGCGAGCCCAAAAATACTTTGTAGATTTCGGATTCACGTGGGTCGCCCGAACAGTCCGAAACCCAAACTTGACGAATGTCAATGTTTTGAGCATATAGAGAAAAGAGAATTAGCTCAGAATGTCTCACTCCAATTTAGATTTAATTCAAGTAAAAGTAGAGAGAGTAAGTTTGTCATTTTGACAAAAGAAGCAAGTATAGCTTCAAAAGTTGAAGCTTACTACTTAGAGGTTTGCCCATCTTGAATCCTCTTAGATTGATCTAAAAACATAAAGCTCAAGATAAAGAGGTTAGTCCAATTTAAAAGTGATTATTTGTTATCATCAAAATTTAATACAATATTAGGGCCACTAGGCCAACAATCTCCCCCTTTTTGATGATGACAAATAATGTGATATAGAATACAAAAGAGTAGAATACTCCCCCTAAGTATATGCATAGATATAAAAACCATAAATCAAGGTGAATAAAATTATCATGAATAAAGTGTGATATAACAACAAATAAAACCAAAGTGAATATGGATTCAACACAAAGCATAATATAACCATAAGCATTCAACAACAAGCATCCAAATATCAAATGTCTAAAGCATCCAAAATATAAACATATAACACATAGCAAGTGTCTAAAACAACTAACATATAAGCTATATCATAACAAGTCATATCACATCAAGTTTTTCTCCCCCTTTGTCATCATAAAAAGAACATAAGCAAAGGAAACATAGAGGGAAGAAAAGCATAAAAGAGAGCACAAAAAGAGCGACTAAGCATCATCTTCATCTTCATCATCATCGTCGTCGTCGTCGTCATCACCCGTCGTCGGGCCCGGTGGAGGCATAGTAGAGGAGGACGGCCCATAGGCGGCATAAAAAGCACTCGAAGGTCCAAAAAGTGAGTCCATATAGGACCTCATACCGGTTAATTCCGAATGCATCACGTCCAAACGTGCATCTATCCTATCAAACCGATGAGATGCATCCGTTGGAGGAGGACCATAAGATGGCGGTGCAGCGGGTGGTGGCTCAAACGGTGGAGGAGAGGGCATATGTGGTGGAGGATCGTCGAGGTCGTCGTCACTAGGTGGATCAATGATATGTTTTCTAACCCAAAGACCGTGACGATTTTTCTTAAAACCAAGTTGAGAGAAAGTGCCGGAAGAAATGGCGGAGGGGTGTTTCAAAGGTCGAACATCGAACGGATCAAATTCTAAGAACTCGAGGAGGGCGGTGATCAAGGAACCAGAGGGAAGCGAACGAGAGGGGATAGAGATTGCGGCGGCCATATGACGAATAATAAGTACCCCAAATTAACCCGTAGACCCTCAAAAAGATGATATAAAAGAAAAGATCCATCTTACGAACGGAGGTGTGGTGGCCGTCCGAGGAAGAACTAACTTGGTCAGAAGAAAGTGAGCAAGGCGATGAGGAAAAGACAAATGAGAGCAATCTTCGCGAGAGTTAGAGTCTTCACAAAGAAAGCGACCGCGAAGTTGCGCTACGGTAAAAGAATTAAATGCCCAAGAATTAGGTTGATAGTAAGTAACCCCATCATTTGAAATATTTAAAACGGTGTTTAAAAGTATGGGAGTTATAGCAAAATCACGCCGCGGTAGCAGAAGTAATAGTTGAAAATTCCGGATTAAAAGAGGCATTAGCATAAAAGATTTTAACTAAATCCGGATAAAACGGTCGCGCATTTTGAACAAATAAATCCCACCCAACGATAGTGAGTAGATCCAAGAGTTCAATGCAGTCAAAGTTTAGGTGATGAATGTAGCGACAAGATTGAACCGGACGTCCTAAAAGAAAACTTTCTTGTGCCTCTTTAGAAGTAAAATTGAAAGCATCATAATTTTCATCTCCACGAGGAGGAGCTACCGCGAGTAGTTTTAGTCCTAGGCATGATAAAACGAGTGTAAAAAAAAAAAAAATATATATATATATAGAGAAGATTAAGTGTAGCTACCCAGAAAAGAAACAAAAACATAAATAAAAAAAATACAAGCTAGGGTTTCTAGGGTTTCCAAGAAAGGAAAAAGATAATAAAAAAAAAAAAAAGAAGAGGTATACCACACGAGAGAGGAGGAGGAGAAGAAAACGGTGAGAGATTTCGGATCGAAGTGCAGAGGCGTCGGAGCGAGCGCCGACCGAGCGGCCGAAAGCCTTGGCCGGGAAGTCGAGCCGGAGCAGCAGAGCGCGGAAGCGAGAGGCGGCGCGGCGGCGGCTCGGGTGAGCGCGTCGGTCGGGCGGAGGAGAGGAGGAAGAGGGAGGAGAAGAAAAAAAAAAAACAAAAACAAAAAGGGGGCTAGGGTTTCGTCGGGTTGACGGGAAGGAAGGAGACCCGATTTCGGGTTCGGGTGCGATCGACGGACCGGCAGTCGCCGAGTTTGGTAACCCGCAACCGTCAAGCTTAGTCAAACAGCGACGGTCAAACCGAATCCGGGCGCGGGTGCGGCGGTCGAGTCGCCGGATCCGAAACCCGATAACCCGCTAAGGTGGTCGAGGAGCAGATGCGGTCAACGAGAGGCAAGGCGCCCGAAAAGGACGACGGGCGACGAAATGTATGAAGAACCAAAAAACCAAAAACAGATAAAAATAAGGAGAAAAACATTACATAAGAACACCCAAAAGCAAAAGAGAATCAAGCATTTAAATCAATCATTCCTAATTCTCTTCTAAGAATAGTGAATCTATCCTCACTAAGGGGTTTAGTAAAGATGTCCGCTAATTGATGATGAGTGTCCACAAAGTCTATAGTAACATCTCCTTTTTGAATGTGATCTCTAATAAAATGATGTCTAATCTCAATATGTTTAGTTCTAGAATGTTGAATAGGATTTCTAGATAGGTTGATAGCACTAGTATTGTCACATTTGATTGGAACTTGTTTTAGATGCACTCCAAAGTCCTCAAGGGTTTGTTTCATCCATAAAATTTGTGCACAACAACAACCCGCCGCAATGTACTCGGCCGGCGGTTGAGAGTGCAACCGAATTTTGCTTTTTCGAAGACCATGAGACTAAGGAGTGACCAAGAAATTGACAAGTCCCACTAGTACTTTTCCGATCAACTTTGCATCGGCAAAGTCGGCATCCGAAAAGCCAATGAGATCAAAACTAGTGCCCTTGGGATACCATAATCCTAAGTTGAGAGTCCCTTAACATATCTAAGAATTCTCTTTACGGCTACTAAATGTGACTCCTTAGGTTGAGCTTGAAATCGAGCGCATAAGCAAACACAAAACATAATGTCCGGCCTGCTTGCGGTAAGATAAAGGAAACTACCAATCATACCTCGGTAGAGCTTGATGTCAACATCCTTCCCTTTTTCATCCTTGTCAAGGTTAGTTGCGGCACTCATTGGAGTGCTTGTTTCTTTTGAGCTTTCCAAACCAAATCTTTTGATTAGGTCTTTTGCATATTTGGCTTGATTAATGAAGATTCCTTCCTTCATTTGTTTGACTTGGAGTCCAAGGAAGAATGAGAGCTCGCCCATCATGCTCATTTCAAACTCATTTTGCATTAGTGTAGAAAATTCCTTGCAAAGAGATTCGTTAGTAGCACCAAATATAATATCATCCACATAAATTTGAACAATGAGAAGATCATTGTCCTTTATCTTAATAAATAGTGTAGTGTCAATTTTTCCTCTTGTGAAATTATTTGAAGTGAGAAAAGTGCTAAATCTTTCATACCAAGCTCTAGGAGCTTGCTTTAAACCATAAAGTGCTTTTGAAAGTTTAAAAACATGATCCGGAAAGTCGTGCTTTTCAAAACCGGGTGGTTGCTCAACATAGACTTCTTCGGAAATGAATCCATTTAAGAAAGCACTTTTAACATCCATTTGAAATAACTTGAAGTTCATGTAGGAGGCAAATGCCAAAAGAATTCGAATAGCTTCAAGTCGAGCAACCGGTGCAAAAGTTTCATCAAAATCAATTCCTTCAATTTGGTTGAAACCTTGGGCCACTAGTCTAGCCTTGTTTCGAACCACGACACCCGATTCATCTCGCTTGTTTCGGAAGACCCATTTAGTGCCAATAACGGTATGATCACTTGGTCTTTCCACAAGCGTCCAAACTTGGTTCCTCTCAAATTGATTGAGTTCATCTTGCATCGCAATGAGCCAATATTCATCATTGCTAGCTTCAACAAAATTTTTAGGTTCAATTTGAGATATGAAAGCCAAATGGTCACAAAGTAATCTTAAAGAAGATCTTGTCTTGACCGTTTGACTTGGATCTCCAATAATGGAGTCCTTGGGATGATAAGTGGCAAATTTCCACACTTTAGGTAGAGTAGGTTCATTATCTTTGGAAATGAACTTCTCAACTTCCTTAGATTGTTCAACATCTTGAGGTGTGGAGTTTATGTTTAGCTTCTCAAAGTCAAGAAGATCATCTTCAAAAGAGATATCCTTGCCTTTAAATTCTTCAAAAAGAACATGCATACTTTCCTCAATTACTAAAGTTCGTCGATTATAAACTCGATAAGCTTTACTAATAGAGGAATAGCCCAAGAATATAGCTTCATCGGATTTAGCATCAAACTTTCCCAATTTGTCTTTTGTGTTCAAAATGAAACATTTACAACCAAAGATTTTGAAGTAACCAATATTGGGAATTCTATCATGCCACAATTCGAAAGGAGTTTTCTCAAGAATTGGTCGAATTAGAACACGGTTCATAATATAGCAAGCCGTGTTTACGGCTTCGGCCCAAAAATACTTAGGCAACTCCCCCTCAATTAACATAGATCTAGCCATTTCTTGAATGGATCTATTTTTGCGTTCAACAACCCCATTTTGTTGAGGTGTTCGAGGAGTAGCAAATTGATGTTCTATTCCCAATTCATTGCAAAACTTTTCAAAGTTGTGATTTTCAAATTCACCACCATGATCACTTCTAATTTTGGAAATCATACAACTCTTTTCATTTTGAACACGATAGACAAAATCTTTGAAGGATTTAAAAGTATCATACTTGTGTCTTAAAAATAAAGTCCAAGTAAATCTAGAGTAATCATCAACAATAACAAAAACATAGTTGCTTCCACCGAGGCTAGTGACATCAATTGGTCCAAAGAGGTCCATGTGAATCAATTCCAATGGCCTAATAGTGGAGACAAAATTTTTGGATTTAAAAGATGATTTTACTTGCTTAGCTTGAGCACAAGCATCACAAACCTCACTTTTGGCATAATCTATTTTAGGTAGGCCTTTTACTAGTTTTCTTTTAGAAAGTTTTGAAAGAGAGTCCATACTAGCATGTGCTAACCTTTTATGCCAAAGCCAAGATTCGTTAGATTGAGCCGAAAAACATTTTTCTCCTTCATGGGAGAGGTTGCCTAAATCAACGGTATAAACATTCTTGGATCTAAATCCCATAAAAGCTACCTCATTAGTAGATGGATCAAGAATACTACAATGAGATGCTTCAAACTTAACAAAATAGCCTTTGTCACATAATTGACTAATGCTTAGTAAATTATGCTTAAGACCATCAACTAAAAGAACATTAGAAATATTAACCTTTTCATTACCAATAGTGCCGATTCCAATGATCTTTCCTTTTGTGTTGTCTCCAAAGGTGACGAATCCTCCATCTTTCATTTCAATAGATTTAAACTTGGTTTGATCCCAAGTCATGTGTCTTGAACATCCACTATCTAAGTACCATTTGTTGCTTGCACCTTTTGATTGGAGACACACCTACAAAAACAAATTAAGTGTTTAACTTTGGTACCCAAGTGAGATTGGGTCCTTTAGAGTTAGATGAACCTTTCACAACCCAAATTTGGTTAAGTTTAGGATTTTTCTTATATTTACAAGAAGATGTATGATGTCCTCTAATATTGCAATAGGAGCAATGCAAAGATGGGTTTTGATTTGAGCTTTTAACAAAAACCTTTCTTTTAGTTTTTGTTAACTTAACATTGTTTGGATTAGGCACATAACCTATCCCAAACTTTTGGAAGTTTACAACTTGGTTTCCAAGTATCATATTTAGATACTTAGTTCCACCAACAAATTTCTCAAGAGTTTTCTTAGACTCACTTAAGCCAACTTTGAGTTGTTGGTTCTCAATTTTAAGCTTCTCAAGTTGATTGTTACAATGGAAGCTTGACTTAAAATTTTGACCTTCAGGTTTCTTCTTTAATACCTCATTTTCATGAATGAGACTACAACATGTCTCATTTACTTGTTTGAGCTCTTTCTTGAGTAAAGAGTTTTCATTTACAAGTACCAAAGAAGGATTTGAAGTTGAAGATTTTAAGTTGTTAACTTCCATCTCTAATGAAGCATTTTGCTTTTTGAGAGATGTATATTTAGGACCCAAACTTTGTAGATCATCATATAAAGAAAAGAAAGCTTCTAAAAGTTCATCATAACTTAAATTGTTTACCTCATCTTCAAAAGCCATAAGGCAAATTTGGGCAACTTCTTTTTCCGCCTCGTCATCGCTAGATTCGTCGGGCGTCCCAATTTAGTGCATTGAAAGCCTTCCTTTTCTTGTCTTTCTTAAAGGGTTTGATAGGAAGAGTGCATTCACTTTTTAAATGCCCCGGTTTGTTGCAATTGTAGCAAATGATTCCTTTCTTGAATCCTTCACCTTTAAACCCGTCTCGCTTAGGTCTCCTCAAGTTGCGCTTCTTGATTAGTCGGTCGAGCCTCTTTGAAATCATAGCAATTTCTTCGCTCGAACCTTCTTCATCATTTTCACTATCGGAGGCAACCACTCCTTTAAGTGCAAGGCTTTTCTTTTTCTCGGGAGCTACTTCGTTATCATACTCCTTGAGGCGTTGTTCATGCGCCATGAGCGATCCAACAAGCTCATCAATCTTTACTTTGTCCAAGTCATGAGCTTCTTGGATAGCCGTAACCTTAGGTATCCAACTTCTTGGTAGTACTCGAAGAAGTTTTCGCACCAAGTCCGATTGAGGAAAATCCTTGCCTAAGGCTTTCAAGCTATTCACAATGTTAGTAAATCTTGTGAACATATTCGAAATGGATTCACTTTCCTCCATTTTGAATAGTTCATAACTTGACATGAGCATGCTTATTTTAGATTCCTTCACCCTAGAAGTACCTTCATGAGTAACTTCTAATTTATCCCAAATCTCTTTAGCCGTTGTGCATATAGAGATTCGATGAAATTCTTCTCTACTAAGAGCGCAAAGGAATGAATTGATAGCTTTAGCATTCAATTGAAAGCGAGATTTTTCCGCTTCATTCCATTCCGCTCTAGGTTTTGATGGAGTGATATAACCACTTTCGACTATATCCCAAACATCAAAATCTAGAGATTGAAAGAATATCTTCATTCTAATCTTCCAAAAAGGATAATCGGTTCCATCAAAAAATGGTGGCCGAACAATAGATTGTCCTTCGATATTCTTTCCCATAGATGCCATTCTCACTTAGATGTTAATCAAAAAAATGTGAGTCCTCGCTCTGATACCAATTGAGGATCGAAATGGCAAACTAAGAGGGGGGGGTGAATTAGGTTTCTAAAATAAAAAGTCAAAAATCAAGTTAATTAAAAAGAAACCCAAAACAATCGACAAAGAGAAATATAGAGAAGTTCAAACTCAAGAATCCACACGGTCGATTTGTTTCGAGGTTCGGCCCTTTGCCTACGTCCCCGCCAACTTCTCAACGCAAGAGAAAGTTGGATCTCCACTAGTTGATGCTTTTGCGGGCAAGCACCAAGCCTTTACACCAAGATCTTCTTCTTATCAAGCTTCAAGACTTTTCCTCTCTCTCTTTTTACAAGAATAAATCTCACTACAATTTCACTCAAATTGAAAAAGAGAATTGAGAGCTAAGTGTTTTAAAATGCTGAAGTTTTTAGCTTAAAATCAAGTGCAAGAAGATGCCTTTGAGAAGCCCAAAGGTCATCTATTTATAGCCTCGGCCAGCTCCTGGACGTTGATATTTCGGGCGCCCTAAAGTACATTCCGGGCGCCCGGAACTTGTGTACGCGCCTGCGGTTCCCGCATCACGTCGGCCCGCGTGCGCCGCTTTTCCGATCCGTACGTCATGATTACCGGCGCCCGACATGCGCGCCGACTTTCGACCGGTCGCACGCGCGCCGAATTTCGACAAAACCTTTTAGGGCTTCCCGACATTGCGTGGCGCCGGAATTTCGAAGACGCGCGCGCTGCGCCCGAGTTGCCGTGTCGCTCGACATTCTCGGACCGTACAACACGCAACCCGATAAAGTAATTTCGGTCGACCTAACCGTGTCTAAGGCCGCCGAATAGTTAAAAGAGTGATCGAGGATAGCTCGAATATCAAGTAGGCAGGCCCAAAAATACTGTAGATTTCGGATTCACTGTGGGTCGCCCGGAACAGGGTCCGAAAACCCAAACTTGACAGAATGTCAATGTTTTGAGCATATAGAGAAAAGAGAATTAGCTCAGAATGTCTCACTCCAATTTAGATTTAATTCAAGTAAAAGTAGAGAGAGTAAGTTTGTCATTTTGACAAAAGAAGCAAGTATAGCTTCAAAAGTTGAAGCTTACTACTTAGAGGTTTGCCCATCTTGAATCCTCTTAGATTGATCTAAAAACATAAAGCTCAAGATAAAGAGGTTAGTCCAATTTAAAAGTGATTATTTGTTATCATCAAAATTTAATACAATATTAGGGCCACTAGGCCAACACCTAATTCCGTTTATACAGCACACACAATTTTTTTTTATTTTTTTTTAAGAAAAATAAAATTTCTTCAACAAACACACCTATCTAAACTGTTTTTATTAAAGATGACGTACCTAGGCTATTTATTAGCTAGCTATTTCACAGTTTTGATTTCAATTAATGTCGTAATTTTAAACCATTTTTTAATTCGAGTAATTTTGAGCAAAAAATTTTATTTATTTTTTATTTATTATTGTTCAATCAAGGTGAGGGCGACACAATCACAAACCAACTTGTTTGGTATATACTAAAGCAAAACAGTAAGCCCGGCCATTTTACAAAACCAAATACGATCAAGAGAATAAATTAATAGGGTAAAATAATAGGGAGACAAATGTTCACACTTTTCAATGGTAAAAGAAAGTCACTTTCACTCTAGTCAGAGCAAAATGCACAAGTATTAAAAGACACGTGTGGATATGATACCTAACGTTCTAAATTCGAAATTTAATGATTTCACATTTCCAACTTTTTTTTCTTTTTTCTTTTTTTTTGAAAAAAATAACATACTATTCGCTTGGAAAGTAAATTTAGCTATATAAGTGAGACAATTCAGATCTCGAAAGGGGCGAAAAAATTAAAATTTAGATTTCAAAATATAAAATATCAAATTTAAAATTTAAAATTTTATTTTTGAGATTACAAATTTAAAATTGAAAATTTTAAATTTTAAAATAAGAATAGGAGTGGGAACAATTAATAAAAATATTTTACTATAATTAATTTATAATTTCACTAAAAATAATTTTTTTAATAAATTTATAATTTTTTTATTATTAATAAATTTATATTTTTTAAAAATTCTACTTGAACTTAAATTTAATAAACATAATTTATTTTAATATTTAAATACAATTTATTATAAAATTTATTATAATATTTAAATATAAATAATATGTATAAATATGGTACAATTAATAATTTTATAATAAAAATAATATATTATATTTATATAATTTAGATTTGATTCAATTTATAATTTTCAATAAATTTTGAAATTAAATATTGGAATAACACTATTCTATCAAAATGGTGGAATAGTAAATTCCAAACTATTCTGAAATAGTCAGAAATAGCAAAATTTGACCAGGTTAAAATATTCTGGTTAAAAATCATTTCGTTTGGCGAAACAGCGGGAACAACTTTTTGTTATCTCTGCTTAATTAAGTATACCCCGAACCAAACGGGTAAGAGATTTGTGGACTCCATTATATATGCACACGCGTGAGCACGAGCTCGGCCGCGCTGGGCCGAGTGCTGTCCTGGCTAACAGATTTGAGATCACTTGATTTGATTTTTATTTTTATCTCTTGTATTTTTGTTTAATTATTATTTAATAGCCACAAACCAACTTGTTGGTTCAATCTCTCTCTCTCTCTCTCTCTCTCTCTCTCTATATATATATATATATATATATATATATATATATATATATATATATATATATATAAAGTTAATTTATAGTCTTATAAAACAGGAAGTCTTAGTCTTATGAATTATTCACCGTTAAATCTACATCTTTGATCATTTTCATCCGTTAGATTATATTATTCAACCACCCACCTATTTAACCCAAGGGGTCCACATCATCCTAACCGCACATCTATTAATCCAATGGCTAAAAACTTACAAGCACCAATGACTTGATAATTTTAAAAGCATAGGAGCTCAATTCTATATATACATATATATATATAGAGAGAGAGAGAGAGAGAGAGAGAGAGAGAGAGAGAGAGAGAGAGAGAAGTAAAAGCCCTAAGTCCTTAGTGCTTGTGATATTTTTACCATTACATCTACGCCTTCGATCATTTTTATCCATTAGATTATACTATTCAACCAATCACCTACTCAACCCAAGAGGGTCCATATTATCCTAACCGCACATTGATTAATCCAACGGTTAAAAACTTACAAGCACCAATGACTTGGTACTTTTAAAAATATAGGAGCTCAATTCTATAGAGTCCGGCTATGGTGCATGTAAAAGCACCAAGTCCTTGGTCCTTATGATTTTTTTATCATTAGATCTACGCCTTCGATCATTTTCACCCGTTAGACTATACTATTCAACTAACCACCCACTCAATCCAAGGGGGCCCACGTCATTCTAACCGCACATATCATCTCCATACACGTACACGTCGCACCATATATATTGGTGTGAGCAGCGGTGGTTTTTTTTTTTTTTTTCATTTTGAAATAAACTTAGCTGAAAATGTGAATCAACTAAAATTTGAACTTGTGACATCAGATAACAACCACCAAATTCTTTGCTATTTGCTCTAGAAAACCGCGCTAAGAGGAGAGTACCATAATGGGAAAGAGATCACGGGCCCTAGGTATATATAGAAACAAACATACTTCTTTACTTGGTGAACAAAATAAATAAAATTTCAAATGCCACAACCTCCTACGGTACTAGCTAATCATGCACATCATAACACATCAAACACGTAGCCGTGATTTTCCTAGCTGATCTAGTTAATTTGATGAAGCTCACTCAATCATGTACGTAGGATGCAACAACATGACTAATAATTAATTAACCCTGGAGATGTATATATATTATCATGCGACTCGTCCCTTCAAAGTTGAACAGGTTCGATCAACAAGGAAATGACCGTGTCCTTCGTTTCTCCCTCTGGCGATCCATACCCATCTCCATGCTGGTAAAAGCAGTTCGCCGTCCGCGACCCCTTCACGGCGACAGCTGCCGTGAAGTATTCGCTGAAGGTGGAGTCAGCTAGACGTGCTCCGTTCAACTTTTTCCAGCAGTCGTAGATCAGTTCCTTTATGCGCTCGCGGGCCGCGGCCTCCGTGACGCCTTCGTGGTGCATGCAGCATTGGATGGATTTTGCGACATCGCCTCGCTGGTGCTCAGGCTGAATCAAGAATAATAGAACAGTACTTATTTAACAACATTAATTGTTGTGCAAATTGTATCCTCAAACTGATATACTCAACCTACTTTCGATGTACCGAGATCGTTCCAAAGTCTGGAAATCATCGATGCCCACCGCACACTCTCCGGATAATCCTGGAAGAGATCTAGATCTTGTTGAGTGAGATTTGGAGCAAGACAATAAGTATAAGATAGAATAACATGGCCCGATATAGATAACCATCCATTTTGCAAGTACTCCTCCTGTGGGTATGTAGCCCTTATCGTACCATTTTGCTTCCACCAAATATGCATTGCATAGATCCGTCCACTGTGTCAATTAACCATATATATACTTTTTAAATTTGTTAGAGAGTACTTTTTGTGAAAATAATCTAGTGAATTTTACAGGTAATTTTCATATATATATATACAATTAAGTTCCTAATTATTTTGCCCTTTATATAAATCCCAGAGTTTTAATTTCTATGAAAGTTCCTACTTAGCATCTTTCAGATAAATCTAAAATTATCCCATTAAAGATTACAAATTTCCCTCCATTTTCGAAGATATACAAGTCCATATACATTATATATGCATTATTTACTGCAACTTTATCCTCCCTTGTGCAATAAAGTGCGCGCCCTTAATTACTAATTAAAAATAAATTTTATATGCATACCAAGCTTAAATAGTAATTAAAGTGCACTAAAGAGATAAAAATCATATATTAATTCTATTGAGTATATTTAGATTCTACGTACTGAAAGATTTGCTCGATTAGTAGCTACTTTCAAAAAAAATTGAAAACTTAGGAAATTATATAAATTAAAATACAAAATGATGATAGATATTAAGATAGGTAAATATCAAAGAGACAAAGCAAAGTGAGGGAACTTTTTTTTTTTTTTACCGCTCTCTTTAGGTACGGAAGAATGTTAAGACCTTTCTCTTTCATAACCTCGTAAGCTGTATCATTTGTTGTGTTGAAAAGTGCTAAGAAGCATACTCTCATGTACTCGGGCAATTGCTCAATATGAAGGGCATTCCATCTACAAAAGCCACCAAAAATATATAAAAGCATATTAATTAGAAAATACAGGGATTTCTTTTTTCAACATATATATATGTACGTACCCCTTTAAAACATATGTAATGAAGAGTTTGCGCAAATACCATTTCAAAAACTTAAAAAGTTTTTGAGTTCTTATGCGAAGAGAGTATAGTTTAATTTCAAGGGTCAAGCACACAAAGCAACTCAAATTCAAATGATATTAGCGTGATTTCGCATATGTTCATACAAATATGTCTTAATTTGTAGTTGTAAAACTGAGTAAAAGCATTGCATATATAGACCTGTCAACTGCTTCTGTGAAAAGCTCGAGCTCGCCAAGGGAGCCGTAAACATCGTAGACATCATCGATTGTTGTTACAAAAGAGTTAGCCTTTGTATGTGCTAGCCTTAAGGTCGAAAGCTTCGGCTCAAAAGCCCACCCAACAGTGAATAGATAGTTCTCCATCAATCTATCTCTGCTGAAGGGAAGTTTCTCCCATAATCCTAGATTGAACCACCATCTGAAAATTCTAAGGTTAATTAGATCAATAGCTAGTTTCAAATAAAGTCACATTGCGCAAATAACCTATATATATATATATATATATATATATATATATATATATATATATATATATATATATATATATATATATATATATATATATATATATATATAGTAGAGCTACTATACTATTATGAGTAGTAGGGCCCCTACTCATAAGTTGTTTTCGATGATAAAGCTTCCGAATCGACGATCCACTCCGTTAAATATGATCTAGAGTATTTAAAACTTCTAAAAAATAAATTTCGTAATTTTTCAAAATCATAATAAAGTCCATCAAATGGGCATAAAATGAACAAATCGAACGATGTCCTAAAAATAGATGATCGGATCCTTCAATTTAGGATCGGAGTTATTGATCTTTATTTAGGTAGTGAATAGAATTTTCTATCAAAAATTCAACCTATTTCAATTCTTTTACACCGTTAAACTACCAAGTATCCCATATCGGCCGTTAAAAATTGTCAATTTTGTGAGCTTTTGATCGTAAGGTAAATGATTTCGAAAAATTACGAAATTTATTTTCTAGAAGTTTTAAATACTCTAGATCATATTGAACGGAGTGGATCATCGATTCGAAGCTCTATCATCGAAACAACTTATGAGTAGTAGGGCTCTACTACTCATAATAAGATAGTAGTCTAGTCTATATATATATATATATATATATATATATATATATATATATACCTTGACACTTCCTTGAGCTCTCTCTTGTACGTGTTTTGAACCACATTGAAGTCCAACTTGCGAACTCGAGAAGAAGAGGCCTCATCTCCTCTTCTTTCTCATATTCGTCGATGAACCATCTCGTGTGCAATCTCTCTAGGCGCCGGTGTAGTGGTTGCTCCAATGCACGAGCCACGTAATCTCTTAACATATAGTTATCATCTCGATGAATCTAATAAGAAATTATTGAGGTGTCGAATTGTAAAGTCGCGAGCCTCATTCAAACGTATCTTCCCTTCCACTGCCAGATAAGAAGCCTCGTACAAACTCAACAAACTTTTAATTTGATCTTTCAAGTTGGATTTGAAGTTGCCCCTCTCATCTTTAAACTGATCAAAAATATCTGCAACTAGCGCATATGCGTTAAAAAAGTACTCTCGCTTGTACGTAGCACTTTGCCATTAATTTATTTGTTCAACAGATAATTAATATCTAAAATTATAATTAATAAAGGATTAACAATCAGGAACCGAATTAATTATATTATTACCTTGTGAAACTCTAAATCCATGTCCTCTAAGAAGCCTGAATGCGAGTGCAATTGCATAGGCATTATCCTTCATCTCCACGCATATGTCATCTAATTTGCTAAATATAGAGTCCAACGCATGCTTTATCTCCTTCTCAAAGTGATAAGCAATCCCGAGTTGTTGTAGTGCATCAATGAGCTCAAGCTTATCATCAACAACCACCACTGTTTCCTCATTTATCATACGCCCCACTTCCTCCTTCAACTCGTCCAATCTCTTTTTTGTGTCCCTCTCCTACGTCACAAATTGTGAAGTGCCCCAATTTAGTAAAATAATTAATATTGGATGATGTCTTATAATTAGATGTATACGTATATATCTTTACATTTATTCCTTTATAAAGTTTTAGTTATCATTATATACGTCTCTCCAAAGTAGCCTAGTATGCAAGTACATTAATTGTTCTCTCTTAATTAGTTGACTAATAAAACTTGACGTTTTCTACAAAATGATCATTCTATCTTTAAATAAAATATCTTTTTAATTATATTTAAAATTATAGAGGAGGGTTACTATACTCATAAGTTGTTTTCGATGATAAAGCTTCCGAATCGACGATTAAATTCGTTAAATATGATCTAAAATATTTAAAATTTTTAGAAAATAAATTTTGTAATGTTTCAAAGTCATAGTAAAGTTCATCAAGTGAGTATAAAATAAAAGGTCAAAATCGAATAACGTCTTAACAATAGATGATCGTATCCTTCAATTTAAGATCGGAGTTATTGATCTTTAATTATCTAGGTAGTGAATAGAATTTTTTTAAAAAATTCAATCGATTCCGATTTTTTTATATCGTTAAATTAGCAAGTATCCTATACGACCGTTAAAATTTGTCAATTTTGTGACATTTTGATCGTAAGGCAAATAATATTCAAAAATTATAAAATTTGATTTCTAAAAGTTTTAAATATTCTAGATAATATTTAACGGTATGGATCATAAATTCGAAAGCTCTATCATCGAAAATAACTTATCAGTACAAGGGGATCCTACTTATAAGAGTATAATAGTCGGTCTCAAAATTATATATCAATTCTAATAATAACAAATAAAATATCAAATTTAAATAGAAATATATAGTTGAGAAATAATCTTAACGAGCATACCGTAGCGTCGACGCACGGCAACGACTGTATATAATTGTTGGCCCATATGCTCGGTTTGTAATCCGCCGACCGACGCAGGACGGCATGCACCCGCACATTCTTGCACTGAGGAAACAAGCCATCGGTTGGAGATCGGACGGTCGGGAGCTCCCACCGGAGCCGTTGATCTGCGGTGATCAGGCGCATGATGGATGGTGCGGGTGACCGTGATGCAATGCAGAGGGCCACTCTCATTTATTCCGTGAGCTTAATACATACATACATAACATACATATACACGCACATAACATACATATACACACACCTCTCTCTCTCTCTCTCTCTCTCTCTCTCTCTATATATATATATATATATATATATATATATAGGGTCCGGCTACTATACAATTATTTATGCCCATTGATGACTTTATTATGATTTCGAAAATTTACGAAATTTATTTTCTAGAAATTTTAAATACTCTAGATCATATTTAACGGAGTGGATCGTCGATTCGGAAGCTCCATCATCAAAAACAACTTATGAGTAGTAGGTCTCAATACTCATAATAGTATAAGTAGCCGTGGCATATATATATATATATATATATATATATATATATATATATATATATATATATATATATATATATATATATATAGGGTCAAAACGAGCGAGCCGGCTCGTGTTCGACTCGCGTTCGGCTCGATATTTGGCTCGCTCGAGCTCGGCTCGAATTAATTCCAAGCCGAGCTTGAGCCTAAATTTAGGCTCGAAATTAATTTCAAGCCGAGCTTGAGTATTACTAGGCTCGTTCGAATTAGGCTCGAAAAGCCTCGAAAAGCTCGAATATATATATATATATATATATATATATATATATATATATATATATATATATATATATATATATATATAGTACCAACCACTTGTTGTTAGGTTTCGGTCATCTGATGAGATGTGTAGTTAGAATGATAGTGATTCTCTAGAATTGAGTGGGAGATTAGTTGAATAGTATAATCTAATGGGTGAAAATGGTCGAGGGTTAGATCTAACGGTACAAAATTCGATAGCACTAAGCTTTTTGTACTATCGATAATATAGTAATGACTCTCTCTCTCTCTATATATATTTCGGCTACTATACTATCTATGTTATTGATAGTACTGAGCATTTTGTACAATCGAGTTTTCTACCGTTAGATTTACCTATATATATAGAGTACATCTACTGTACTACCGATAGTACCAAGCATTTGGTATTCTCGAGTTCCCCGCCTAGATCTACCCCCTTTGGCCAATTTCATCCGTTTGATCACACTATTCAATTAGCCACCCACCTAACCCTAGGGGGCTACTATTATTCTCGACCGCCATCCCTTCATACAAGGGCCGAAAACTTAATAGCAAGCCATTTGCACTATTAATAGTATAGTAGTCTAAATATATATATATATATCTCCTGGATTAAACACTATTCCACCTACCACCACCTACCACCATTTATTACCACCTACCACCATCATCTCAACCCTACATCTCTCCAATCAATGGCTAAAAACTCAAAAGCACCAAGCCTTTGGTGCTTTTGAGAGTATTCTAGCTCAACTCTATATATATATATAGGTTAGGGCTACTATACTCTTATAAATATAGATCTCTTTATACTTATAAATTTTTGGTCGTTGGATGTGCGATTAGAATGATAGTAGTCCCCCGGATTGAAATAGTCAAAAGGATAAATCCAACGGAAACCGATGAGTATAAACGGATTTATACTAAAAACAATATAGTAGCCGAACTCTCTTTATTTATAATTATATATAATATATACGTTAATCATATAAAATAATATATATTATGTATTTTAATTATATCTATATAGAATTTAGATTATTGGGCCCACAAAACCAAACTAGTAAAATTATACTCTAATTGCTCTCTCTCTCTCTTTTTCACTTGCTCGCAGAGTTATTTTTCTAATTTTTATAATATTATAATATCGTATTTCATACATTCATTTTATATGTTGAACTATTAGATATTTTTTGTATCAAATTTAAGATAATATTTTATAAAAATTAAATTATAGATTGCACGATGTTAAGAATTTCAAGCAAACTGCTTAGAGCTCGAGCTCGCTCGACTCGAGTTAGGCTCGCTCGAGCTCGGCTCGAATTAATTTCAAGCCGAGCTTGAGCCTAAATTTAGGCTCGAAATTAATTTCAAGCCAAGCTTGAGCTGAGGTGCTCGCTCGAGCTCGGCTCGTTTCCACCCCTATATATATATATATATATATATATATATATATATATATATATATATATATATATATATATATATATATATATATATATATATATATATATATATATATATATATATATAGTATATCGAGGAGTGAGCTATTAATAATGTTTTAATAATAAGACATCCGATTCGATGATCGATTCTCGTTATGCATGATATACGCTATTAGAATTACTAAAAAATAAAATTTTATAATTTTTCGACTTCATTTATCAAATGATCCAAAAATCTAAAAAATAATTATTTTAATGACCAATTAATGTGGAATATTTGTAAGTTCAACAATGTAGAACAATCCAAATTATGTGAAATATATTATAATAGAAAATTCTACTTACTATTAAGAGCAAAATCAATATTTCAATTGAGTTTTGTCTTTTATTACTATTTTTTTATAAATTTTTTATTTTCAAACGGTTATTTTGATGCGACATATTTACTATGCAAACAAAACAAAAAAAGTATGAAATGTGCATGGTTTCAAAATAGTTTCGACATTGTATATCAAATCTAACGAATCGATCGCTGAGTTTGATGTTTCATTATCAAAAATAATTTATAAGCATGAAGATTTTCGTACTGTCGAAATCATAGTAACCTACCTCTATATATAAATATGATTGCATGCATATACATTTATATGATCTCTATTCAATTGGCACGTGTGTACGTATTTATTTGTTTATCCTCCAACTGTACACATTTATTTTCTTTATCTCCTCAACTACCGTACACATTTATTGTCTTTATTGTCATCTTATTTAATAATAAAATCTTAGGATAAAACTCAAATAAAATTAAATAAGTATTATATATAATTTTTTGAATCATAAGATATCAGAGTGAGAGTATGATAATTTATAGAGAAATAAATTTAATTTTATCCTTCACAAAAATACATTATATATCTTATATACGAAAATTAATTGTAACTATATAATTATAGTGATGAACTCTTCTCTAGTAATAAAAAAAAAAAAAAAAAAAGAAGTGCTAAAGTCTACAATTCAAAAAGAGTTTGCAATCTTATAACCCTCCATACATCCTAAGGTTAATTGATCAAACCTTTTCTCGATTTAGTTATACAAACAAAAAAAATTTAATAAAAAAAAAAGTTGATAGAAGTAATACATGAAACTTGGTTTTTAAATTGTCAAATTGTATAAGGTTCTATTTGAAATTAGGAAGTGATTTTCTTAAATAGAGAGAGAGAGAGAGAGAGAGAGAGTTGAGGGGAATGAGATCTGTATGTGAATGACAGGCCGTTGTCGGTGAATTTTATTTTCGATGATGGGCGAATCGACGATAAATATAAATATCGTTGAATGTGATCTATATCACTTAAAGTATCTAGAATTAAACCCAATTTCAAACCTTTTCAACATCATTGACCTACTGATCAAAGGGTTTCAAAATTTATAATTTTAATGATTGATATAAGGCGTTTTCTTGTTTAACAGTGTAAATCTATCCAAATCAATTGAATTTTGGTTAAAAAGTTCTTTAAACTATTTAGAATAAAATATATATTCTTGATCTTGATTACAAGATTCCTATCATCACTTTTTAAAGAATATTTATTTTCACCCGTTCATTTTTTTGTCCACTTGATGGACAAGAAAACAATATCGAAAAAATATAAAATTTGGTTTCTAGATACTTCAAGTGATATAAATCATATTTAATGATACTAATCGTCGATTTAGAGGCTCCATCATCGAAAACAAATGAATGACAACGAAGCCCATTTCCTAACAATAGCATTTCAACTCAACTCTCTCTCTGAGTCCGGCTATTATCCTCTTAAGATGATAGAAGTCTTTGTCCTATCAAGTCATTTCGGATGATCGGGACTTCAAATTGATAATTAGTGTCGTTGAAATTGATATACACTATTGGAAATACTTAGAAACCAAGATTTGTAATTTTTAAAAATAATTATCAAATCCATATCGAAGAGTCTAAAAATGAACAGTAAAAAACAGACAGTCTTCTAAAAATAGAGGTTAAACTTTCTCAATTTACGATCGGAGTTATTAAACATTATCTAAATAGTATAAAAAATTTTCTATTAAAAATTTAACTGGTTTGGATTATTTTACACCATTAAACAAGCAAACTACCATATATATATATAAGCCGTCAAAAACTGTTAATTTTGTAATCCTTTAATTTGATAACTATGTAAATAAATTTTAAAATTTATAAGTTTAGTTTCTAAATAATTCAAATACTCTAGATCAATTTCAAAAATTTTGATCTTCAATTTGAAATCTCTATCATAAAAAACCATTTGATAGTTGAAAGTTTTCTCTCCTCCTAAAAAGGATATGACCTGAATTATTATATATATAATAATGTGTTTCGGATATGACATCGAAAAATAGACCTTTAAAAACAGTTTCTAAGCATTAGCTGTTCCTCGATTCTGTGATAAGCATTAGCTGTTCCTCGATTCTGACCTTTTCTGGATAAAAAATTGTTTTTCTAACCTTTTCTTTTTTCTTTTTTTCTTTTTTCTTTTTTTGCAGAGAAATGTTGGAGATAAGCATTAGCTGTTCCTCGATTCTGACCTTTTCTGGATAAAAAAATGTTTTTCTAACCTTTTCTTTTTTCTTTTTTCTTTTTTCTTTTTTTCTTTTTTTCTTTTTTTTTTTTGCAGAGAAATGTTGGATGTGCAGCGTACAAACCTACACAAGTTGTTATATATTATATATTATTATTAATTATTAATAGCTCACAACTTTTAATTAACTCACCTAAACCATTTATTATCCTACTTTGACCATTTTGATTTCAATGCCATATTTTTTTATACGTTTTTTTTCAAAAATTCGTCCTGTTTTATTTCTCTCCTCTTTTTTTTTTCTTTTTTTTTTCTTTTTTTTTCATCCCCAACAAGGCGACGATGTTTTTTTTTTTTTTTATTTTTATTTTTCGCCGTGGTGCGGCACAATCACAATCCAACTTGTTCTTGTATAAAGAAAACTCCAAACAAACAAGAAACAAAAGGATTTTAAAAACAGTTTCTAACCTACATAATTAAATATAATCGTGGGCGTTGACACTTCAGTCCCTCAAATAGTCCAAGCAAGCCACTTTCAACTCTTGTCCCAACAAAGTAAATTAATTAATATATCTTCTTCGAATTCGAGGATCACGAGTAGATATTAAAAGAACAGGAGAGATCAAAGAAACTGGTGCTAGATGAATGGGTTGTATAGATCATGTTGTAAAGAACTAGCTCGAGTACATCTCACAACGATGCACTTGATTCAATTTTTTTGTAAAATGAGGGATTCAATTTGGAGATCATGAATTATTGCTGCAGGCCTACTACTGAGCCCCGGCGATTATAGTTTATATTTGTTTTACATATGTAACTTACATCATATTCAATGATACGTATCCGTCGCCGAAGGAATCTGTTTCGGCGCTATTGTAGAGCAGAACATGTTTTCGAGTTCATCAAGTAAATCAGAAACAACAATTCTAGGGCACACTCATCACTATACATTAACTGGAGAAAAAAGTAATACAAATACTATCATCTCTAATCTGTTACTTTTTCGGCGACGCCTGCGTTTATCGTTAGCTATTAATCTCTTCCATCTTTTCTACAGCGGAAGTGGTTAAAAACAAAGCACAACAATATACAGCGAAAGTTGGTGTTTCCTGTTTACGAAGAGTTGAGCGTCGGAGAAGCAGGCGAGGCCGATGAGGAGTGTGAGTCGGGGGCCGGGTTGGACGATAAAGGAGGTTGCCCTTGCGATCGGCTTCTGAAACTTGGTGCGTCAGTAGGAGGGGCCGGTCGTTGAGGTTGGGGGGGCTGGTAATACTTGTGCCCCTCGTCGGCGAGTTTCCGTAGTATGCTCATTACTGTCGGAAGAAACCTTGCTGAGAT
Organism: Aechmea fasciata; assembly: GCA_025177825.1. Classification (NCBI taxonomy): domain Eukaryota; kingdom Viridiplantae; phylum Streptophyta; class Magnoliopsida; order Poales; family Bromeliaceae; genus Aechmea; species Aechmea fasciata. The sequence continues at coordinate 5,693,084 of CM045935.1, read as the reverse complement.
AGCTAGAAGTCCCGAAAGCTGCGCAAAATAGTCGACAACATAGGAGACTTATCGAAACCCAACTAAAAATACGACATAATTGATCATCATACCCGGGTGGTATATTCCAATCCATCTAGTAAGCGAAAAAAAAATTGCAGCTCAAGGCCTGAATTTCGTTTTAGAAACAAAATAAAACATATGTTTTGTGGCTAAAATTAGTAGCAAGTCTATATTCATGCATACGATTTTATGGCACTTTTAATGTATAATTATTTATAAGAGACATACAAACTAAGCTAACAGAAAGTTTGTTTCCAAAAGATGCTGGGTACCTGTGATGTTTATGTAGTCGTTTTCTCATGGATTGTAGCAAGATTTTAAGTGCCCGTCGGCACGGACCGTATCCACTACGTGCCAATAAGATACCGGCACGATACAGACCCCGTGCTGATGGCACAACTCAAAACTCTTTATTATTTAAATTAGTAAGTAATGTCCTCAATAAAGTTCAAAAGATATGATAAAAAGGCATAATAAATAGTCAATATATTTTATTGTTAAAGAAAATAAATATTTCTTACTATTAGGTGTGCATTTAGAATTTTGACCTAAGACCGCATCGGCATTGCTCAGAAGCATCTGCCGTAAACGTGCCGACAAGTTTTAAACACGGTCCCGTGCGTGAGCGCTTAAATCCTTGGATAGTAGTATCATTTATTAGGAGGTAATAGAAAAAAAAAGTGATTAAGATATCATTAATCAACAATATCAAATTGTGTAGAGCAAATATAGAAATGAAATTCTGCTTACCACACCGTGCCGAAATTCTTCAAGGATATTGAATTGTAACACCGCGGCATAGGATACAATGAAAAGAAGAAAGAGTCCCAAGATGTACACTGGGTTCCTGTTCATCCGCAAGAAGAACAGGACAAAATTATCAGGCTTTATCCCAAGAAGGAACGTACAAACACACGTGGCGAATAAATGAAGATTCACAGTTATATCTCTGCAAAATAATATATTTACAAATATACCACTTGTGGAAACAGAAAATTCATTTATACCTCTTGGAGATCCAGTTTCTACACAAAATAACCTTATCTTAGGTAGGGTAGTTATCTGATTCATGGAGAGAAGTTATTTGGTCTTCTAGATAGTTTCTTTGGAGGGCATTTCTGTTGGTACAAGGGCATAGTAATTAAGTTTTTGAACAACATATACAGCAATTCAGATTTTGCAGAGGTAGTATACACAGTAATAGATATTTTTGTTAGGGTATGTATATATGCAAATATCTCTAAATAATAATACTAAGCCAATTAAAAGTGAAACAATTACCTTAGAAGCATCATAAATTCGTTAAAACCGAGGATTGCAATTGCGACGATCGCCCAAGGAGGAGGCAACCAATTACTACTACGTCTTTGAGCTTCCTGAATCAGGCCAAAAAAGGGAGGAAAAATAAAAGGCGAGTAGAAGCAGAGTATAAGCATCAGAAGTGTGCTGCTTCCGTTCTAACAATGTATGTGTTGGTAATATTCACTCAAATGAACATCCACAGTATATTTAACATTCAACTATTTAGATGGACTAACCCTCCGACACACAAAGTAAAAGCCTGTAAAGGAGACAGCTAAAAAATTCAAGATGGACCGGCTTTACCTTACTGAGTAATCCCCAAAAGTTTATAGAAATAAAATGAGGCAAAAAGAAAGCGAAAAAGCAAACCATGCCTGTGCTGAGATTGCTTGGGTGATGGTGTACTCAGTTTCTGATTTAAATTGCCTCCAAAAGGACTTGCACTGCACTGGAGTAATTAATGTATTCCTAGGCGGTATCTGAGAGAAACGAGCATAAATTATGCTTAAATTTCATATAAATCTTAATCGTGGAACAAAAAAGTGAACAACAGGTTGTAATTATGCACTACCTCTTCCCATGTGCTTGAAGCGAGAAGGTCTGTAGAGGCTTCAATACTCCTACTTTGAGAGACGGGACCTTGTTCTAATAGATTCGAGCTGAGAGCATTCTCTATCTTGTCTGGTTTATCATCTAAGCGTATGGCCGCAAATACAGCTAAGAGTTTTAGGGCCTGCACAGGATTGCCATGCTCTACAATCATTTCCATGGACGCAAGCAGGCGAATATAAAAACACCACCCAAACTGTATGTATTAACAAATATGTTCCTGAACTTCCTTTTTTCTTCCTGTGATATTTGATGAAATCATTAAGAATAGCATAATTCTCTGTGCATCAAGTTTGTTAGGGGAATTCATATTCTAAAATCTAAAGTTAGGGGATCTGTATTCAAATGACATGTAGCGTGCAAATGACTGCATATTTTACGTAACAAAAGAAACACTATCCTAGAAAATATCCATGTATCAGTAATTGAGGTATGTAGTATTCTTAATACCGCTGAACGTGCTTCCTTTGTTATCGCCCTAATATCTTCCTTCCCAGTCCAAACCCTTGGTATTGAGTCCTTATCATGGTTAAATACAGTAGAAAACCTGCAAAAGATCCAATAACAAGTGTCAAATTATGAGAAACAACCATATTTCTCTAAAAGCATAAACTATGAGAGAATGATATTTTTAATATTTGTATTCAACACTTTCCCTCACGTCTAGTTTCGAGGCTTTTTGATAAGGCCCAAGTCGTTGACTTGGAATAAATGGGAGGAAATTAAATGAAGCTAGGAGCCTAGCAAGATTCGCACTCAGGATCTTCTACTCTTGTACGATGTCAAATTACTTTTAGAGAAATATGGTTGTTTCACATTCTTTAACAACAACAATAAGAAATAAATTGGGGAAAAAGTGATAAGAAGTAAAATCTAAGTAATAATTACTACCTATCCTTCATATGTATCAAAACCTTCCCTGCTTCATCTCTAGCTTTCTTTTCTATCACACCTCTAGCGAATTCCTCTAAGTTTTGGATCATCATGTCGTGAGTAGCCTGATCAAGTTCAAACCCAGAAAGAGAACTCATAAAATCAGAAACGGCTTTTTCCGTCTCGCGCCTGTAAAGATTCCTTATTGAAGCCCAAGTATCATCTCCAGCTGCTTCTAGAAGTGACTCAACAGGTCCTGCTAGTGCTTCTGTTAATTTGCTCTGCAAAAATAAAGGGCATATAATACATGTATCCCTCTGGAAAATGATAGTTTTCATAGATGCCCTTTGAGAAGAAAACTTAGGAAAAGATATGAAGGGCACTGCTGATATTAAGCCCAAGAAGGGCAAGCTGAATTGTCCTAAAGGGATTTCGACATGTTAAAAAGGCATTTATGAAACTGTAATTGGTTAGGAAGAAAAATTGAAGAACCTCATAAGAAGCTTTTAATTTAGCTAGTTTTGCGGTTCGAACAGATGCAGCATGGGAGTCGATATCACGCCTGAGTTTGTCCCTAACTTTGGAAGCATCCCAATCTGCTTGCTCAACAGTCACATCTGGACAAAGCGAATATATATATATATACACACACACACACAACAGGTTGTTAATTTACTTGCCTAGAATAAAATGCATAAAAGTTTCTTTAATGAATTTAATCTTCAATAGGAACAAATACCTTCTAATCCTCTATCAAACTCAAGCAAAGATGCCCGAGTACAATCACGAACTGCTGCTGCAAACGCCTTCCCACTTTTCAATGACTGCTCTAAATCATTTTTGAATTTCTCCAAAGCTTTGGAACGGAGGTGTCCCAACATTGCCGTGAAAGCGGAATGCACATACTGCAAAAAAAGGGTGAAATGGAGAAAGTTTAGATGAGAATTAATAGCTTCCAACAGAAAGACAAACAAAAAGGTAAAACTATGTGTTGGCATAAATTTACTAAGAAATTCAAAATCACTGTCACACCATGTCATTCATCAAAGTCAATCCCTGTAAATAACCTATTATACAGTCAAAAAATGGTAAAATAGCTATAAGTTTTACTTATTCAAGTAAAATCCTACTTGTATGAAATCATTTAAGCCAGAAGAAGCAAAAAGTTTAAATGAAAACTTCCTCCAACTATATTGCAACTTATCCTGCAAATTCACAAAATTTCCATGGTTCAACAACTGATGTTCAATAAACAGAATATCACCAATCCTAACATGTTTCACTAATTTTCTTTGCAGTTAGAAAGACAAACTCACTTTTAAAAAATAAATATTTAAAATACTAATACTTTTTAAATACTAAAAATTTATCAAGTAAGAAAGTGTATTGCCCTAACATTCAAGGCTCCAGATTCCAACTGCTCTCTTTTTGCGGTCCTAACACCTTCATCAAAGTAGGCAGCTTCCATGTCATACCTACAAGCAAATATACATAAAACTCATACCAAATAAAGAAAGGAAATTAGCTGTATGGAAAAGAAGCAATTTATGAAAAAATAGAACCAACTATAATTTGAAGGTCTGAAGAGCTCGTTATGCTTTAGTTGACTTTGTCACCATGAAAAATGATTAACAAGAGAGTTTTACTTCCAACATGATCTCTTGATGCATAGAATTTCAATATTTATATGAGAATCGCATGCAGAAAGTTGAGACCCACTCTGATAGGTAAAAATCGAGGATGGAGCTAAGTTTTCTCCCAAAGCCTGCTACTCGACCAGATTGAACAGCTGTTTTCAACTCCAACCAATTCTACATATTCCAAAGATTACATTAGCAAAATGCAGATCCAAAAAAAAAGAAAAAAAAAAAAAGTAGAGAACCAGATTACAGATGCGTAATGCAAACCTCATCAGATGCCAAACGACCAAGCTTTTCATTTGCAATCTCTTCACACCGAACAGTAGCAACCATAACCTACAGAGACAGAAAAGAAAAAGCCAAAGAGGGGCGAGAAGAGTAAATAAGAAGGCTAACATGAATATTCCCACCCTGGAAATAATACCCTGATTTGCACTTTACTCCCCTTAATAATCAAAACCTACACTTAATAATCAAAACCTACAATTAACCACTAGTTTGCAAACTTTGGTGTTTGAGCCCATTCCATGAAGAGAGGAGCAGGATTTTTTAATACACTAACAGGTTATCAGTAGACCCTCGAGATGCATAAAGTGCAGATCGTGATATGTCCAGATGGATTTTCAGTATTTCATACTTCTTAAAATTTAAGAATAACCTTGTGAGCAGGAAGGTCGAGGTCCTTATTTTCTCTTATGACGGCCCAAATCTGCTGTGCACTAAAAGAAAATGCTGAGCCTGGTATAACACCTCGTCTGTCACCTGCAAGGCCTCCTGGAGCAATTGAATTGAAAAAGCGCTGCCTTAGCTGCACAACCTGTAGAAAATAGATTATAAAAGAAATTAAATTCATAAGATCTTCCACCAAATGAAATATTAATGACACATTTAGTTGATTTCCAAAGGATGATTGTACTCCAATTGACATTTTACTCCCTATTTATTGCGTGCAGTGAACAAAATAAGATGTTAAGGGAATCACATTTAATTCTCAACTATTTGCAAGTGGTCGATATTATGATTGCCGCATTAAGATAGAACGTGATATGTCAATTACAATACTTGCTATATACCTTCTCTTTGAATTGCTCTTCCTTCTCTTCATAACTGGGCAAAGCAGTAACCTCCACCTTTTACATTAGAAAAGTACGTACTCAGAATTCGTAAAGAACATTACAACTGCTTGATTACCAAACCAAATTACTCACGTTGAAAAATTCACTCAGTGCAGTTTCCTTGTGAGCTTCTGGCTTAGAAATAGAACTCCAGATCTGGAAAAAGAAATAAGACAGCAATGTCACTGCAAGCGAAAAATGAGGATTCTTTATTTAACCAAAAAAAAGAATTGCACCTTTTGAATGTCTTCCCTTAGCACTGGCTCTAGATATTTCATGGGAGTCTACAGAAAAGACCAAATATAAAAATTTGAAGCAGATATTTGATTGGGAGACAAAGTGAAGATATAATTCTAAGAATTAATCAACTATCAAAAGTTATAAAACCTTAGTTTTGTCACGAATGACAAAAAGCAGAGTAGTCTTGCGAGGACTAAACAAACGCATCATAACCTACAAAAATAAAATACAGTAATAATTCAACAAAACAAAGAAATGTCGCCAATGACAATAGAAAATTGCGGGCCTTCTGGGTACCAAAAAGGAAAAAAGGGGAAAGAAAACCTGAAAAACCGTCTTCAAGAGAGGTCTATTAGCAGCCTGCTCTCGGCCTATGTCATGGCACCACCTGCATAAATTCGAACAACGATAAGAAGAGCGAGGCCATCTGAAAAACCAGCAGTTCTACAGCGAAAATAGCACTGAAGGATGGATAGAGGTTAGCTACAAAACAGTAATCAACTCACATATTAATCATAACAATGTCTGAAATTGCTAGAGCAAAGAGCGAGATTTGCTTTTCAAATGTAGTATCATCCTGAAAATGAAATATAATGCAGCCATCAAATATTACTCAAAATTATGTCACGTAAAGGAAAAGAAATAACGAAGCCCTGTGTTAAATAATAGTGAATGCCAAAATCATTAGAAAAGGAAAGAGAAAAACTGCAAATGAGGATTAAACCTCTCCTCTTTCTCTACTATCTGTACCCTCTAAATCCATGACGATTGTACAAGGCTCGATACCAATACCCTTTGCTATCCAAATGCCTTTAGTTGTTTGGCTCCTGCATGGCAAGAAATGCAACATGCCTCCAAATGTAATGAATGTCATCAAAATGTAATAAGGGGAAGGGGGGAAAAAAAAAACAGACGACCGTCCCCTCCATGGTATAGCATGATTGCACTTTACTACTCAGTGGTCGAAAGTTAATAATTTGCCACCCTGGGGTTGCTGTTCTGTTTTCCCATATGCACCGACCATCGAAGTGCCGTTAAAACTAGGCATGTGACAGTCAAATAACTTATTAAACACTACAACTTGAAAGATTCAATATGATTAAGAAACTGAATGATTATTAATAGCATTTTAATGAGTCATATGATCGTCTCAAGCCCAATTTTTAACAGCATTTTAATGGCGGACCTTACAAAGACCCAACAACAACTACACTAGCAGTAAATTGCTAAATTTCGAACCATATGTTGGTGTGCTCTGTAGCTTTCCATTATATTTTTAACCACGAAAGAAAATAAAGGATTAGCTGATGGATCGATGCTCACCTTCCTTTAAAGGCATCCATCTCCCTGAAGTTGGTTTTGAAAAGATGATTTAATAGAGTGCTTTTCCCTGCTCAAAACAAAGAAGACCACTTTTTCTTTATTTAAATATGCGCATCAATAAGTTAACAAGAAGTGTAAATATTGAAAGGACACAAAAGAAGCATCCTATCTGCCTAAAGTAGTAGTCAAAGTAACACAAAATTTGGTTTATTTTCCTTTTTTAAAACAAAAAGAGCTCATGGTCATGAAAAGCTATCATGTGATAGCATCTTTGATCATCTCTTTTGCACTTCCCTTTACCACTCCATCAAGAATACATGTTTATTCTTTTCCTCCATTGCCCCCAACATCAGAGCTTTCACAGCATATCAACAATTCGAAGCAAAAAGGTTACTCAATGCCAAACCATACGATTCCCCACATAAACAAATCTCCATCTTCGAAAATAACAGGACAACATTAAAAAAATAACAGGGCAAACTCCATATCTAAGAGGACACTCCTTTCCCACAATTAGCGCATTATTCAAATTTAAAATTCCGCAACACACCCCCATGCTACCAAAAATAGCAAAAAAAAAAGGATTTTTTTTTCATGGAAAAGATAGAAAAGAACAAATTTAATACCAAAAAACAAATTTTCCACACAACCAACTAATTACTCGAAATCGCATATACGCACTAGGAAAAAAAAAAGAGTGATTTTACATGGGAAAATAAGAGAGGATCATATTCAACGCCAAAAAAACACTCTTTTTCTCTCAATGAACGCATCAGTCGCTATCATAAATCCGTAACACACCTCATGCTACTCCAATTACAGCTAAAAAAAAAAGAGCAAAAATGGAAAAATTGAAGAGGAGAGGGGAGAGGGGTTAGTAAAAACAGGGAGGAGGAGAGAGCTCACCGCTACTCTGAGGGCCCATAATGGAGACGACGGCGTAGGAGAGGCCACAAGCGGCGAGATGGACGGCCCTGATGAAGCGCTCGAGGCCCTCCACGTTGAACGCCCCCTCGCCGTCGATGAGCTGCGTCGCATAGCACTCCTCGCCCATCTCCTCCGACTCCACCCCAAACTCCGATCGATTGGGTTCCTCCTCCTAGGGTTTTGGACACAGAGAGAGAGAGAGAGAGAGAGAGAGAGGTTCTCCTCTTGTGCGTGTTCGCTTACACGTAATACATAGTACGAGGTCCCCGTGGAAGCATTTGGGAGAAGCACTTCTTCTTCGAACGCATTCGAAAGATAAAAAAAAACAAAGAGGAGGGGGATTCGGGTTATGTTATGTGGGTAAATTTGTACATTTGTCCCCCAACGTTTACAAAGTTTCACTTTAGGCCTAAAACTTTTAATTTCAAAAAAAAAGGAAATTAATTAAAACTTTCTATTTATTACTGCACATCATGTTTATATACTTATCCCACCTCCCAAATAAGGGTAAAGTACAATGGTCAAGACTTTTCTTTTTTAAATTAATCTATACAAATTGTAGAAATATTACTCAAATTTTATAAATTTTTGGATCTAAGAGTGTAATATTTATATCTTTAAAAGGGGTGTTCCACATAGCTATTTTTTTCTAAAAATTTATGTAGCACATCCTTGATTTCGTCTTCTATTTTCTTTTTTTTTTCTTTTTTAAGAAATAGGTAACACGCTATCCGCTTCGTTTATTTCATTTAAATAAACTTAGAATCAAGTAGAATTCGAATTTAGGTCTCGGATATCAACCATCAAATTTTTTGCCATTTGCTTTAGAGACTGTCGGTTTCCGTCTTCTATTTTCAAATCATTGAGTTAAAATAATTTTGCTACATAAGAATTATATATATTATTAAATATAAAATATTAAATTTATGGTTTAAAGCTATAGTATTTGAGCAAAAAGCAGAACCAACCATCCCTAACGCAAATAATAAAGAGTCGTAAGTTTGAAAGTTAGTTACTTTGAATTTTTAGCTAAATTTAACTTTAAAAATCTCCATTGTGGTTTCAATTTTTTTCGCTTTAGTACCCTGTGATTTAAAATATATCAAGTTAGTACCATGTGGTTTCTCACTTTATCACTTTAGTGCCCTGTGGTTTAAAGTGTATCAAATTAGTACCATGTGATATTGCACTTTATCATTTTAGTACCATGTGGTTTTAATTTTGTATCAAGTTAGTACCCTGTGGATTTTTAAACTACAGGAAACTAAAGTGATAAAGTATGAAACCACAAGGTACTAAAGTGATAAAGTTCAAAACCACAGGGTACTAACTTGATACACTTTAAACCATAGGGTACTAAAATGATAAAGTGAGAAACCACGGGGTACTAACCTGATACACTTTAAACCCACAGGATACTAAAATAAAAAAGTGTGAAATCATAGGGAAAGTTTTTGAAGGTTTTCCTTAATTTTATCTAAAACAATTTTCTACTTTCTCTGAATCGAGAATTCAAATCTTCTATATATTTCTTAAATTTAGAGCTCACGCCATAAAAATTATGCTTAAGATATGCAAGAAGTTGTTATTTTTTGAGAATAATAAATAAAGACAACATCAAAAAGAATGTTCAAAGTGAAAAAGAATGGTATTATTTCTTTCAAGCCAAGTTATCTACCAAGTAGCAGCCAAAGTGCTAATCCGCTTCCTTCTTATACTTTGTTTCTGTACTCACATATTCTAAGTCCATATTTGTTGAGATCCTTCATTCAGTTTCACTAATTAATGGTGGCATACAATAAGGTTTTTTTTTTTTAAAAAAAAAAAAGGTTAAGATATTGGGTTTAAACTTTAAAGTGCTTCGAAAAGATATTATAAATTTTCTAAGATAACCTCACAATATTCCTACAGGCGTGAGAAATTGTTACTCGTACTCGGTGTTTGCTTTACATGGTCGGCATACTGTCTTGCAGCGAAAGTTGGGCTGAGCAGAATCAAACTTGAAATCTGCAAGAATCGTGTATCTATCTGTTCGCATTAAGTAAAATAACTATCCCTTCTAATATTTCAATCTTTCGAAATTGTGATTAGCGTTTATAATTCAACAAATAGTATCAGAGTCAGAATACGCTTTTGATTCTCGCGTGCTGCCTAATGTCAAAGAACAAGTTAGGCAAGTCATAGTCGAAGCACTTTACGTGCATTGATCAATTCTTTTTCTAACATCTCGAGTTCGTAAGGAATTATGATTAGCACTAGATCCAACACTGATGAGTGCACAAACTGATGGATGCATCTCGTGCAGGTAATAATTTTTCTATCTCCTTTTCTAACATTCAGACATTAAAACTAACTAAAGTTTTAAAGATTATGTATCATAATTGTTCGTCTCTGTAAAGTTGGTGAAAGACCATTGATATCCTATGCTCAAAATTCGAATATTAATTGATTCATATTTATATAAATTTATTTTTAAATAAAATAAATAAAAAGGATAGCGTACACGAACTTCTAGAAAAAAAAAATACTTGATACATTTAAAATGACAACTAGCTCACAAGTCATATAAATAAGCTACACACATATTTATTCAATTATAATTTATTTATTTATATATCTGTTTATATATATATATATATATATATATATATATATATATATATATATATATATATATATATATATATATATAGAACTAGGCTACTATGCAATTAATAAAATATTGGTGCTAAGAAACATGCATTTGGATTGAGAGATGTGCGGTTAGGATAATGTGGGCCCCTTAGGTTAAGTGGGTGGTTGGTTGGTTGAATAAGATGATCTAACTGGTGAAAATCATCAAATGGTGGATCTAATCGGCGGAAAACTTGAAAGACTGAAAGTCTTCGTCTTATTAATAAAGATAAATAAATATTATATATATATATATATATATATATATATATATATATATATATATATATATATATATATATATATATATATATATATATTGAAAATACATAAAAATACTGCTGCATTCAACATAGAATCCGGTGGAAGATTCTACTGGGCAAGGAAATCTGAAGGAAACTTCCATTCACCAAAAATAAATAAATAAATAAATAAATTCGGGGTGAGTGTTATATACCACGGTTTTGAAAATTCGTGTGGGCCCCACATGTCAGTGACACAGAAGAGCTATAGCTCCGTAAGACTGAAGACTCTCCTCCACGCTGCGTCAAAAGTCTTCGTAACTTGCCTGCGAAATTTCGCAGCGCTGTGATATTCCGATAATGCCCCTCCTCCCAGATGCAAATTACTTATTAAACACCATCATCATGGCAGGGGATGAATAATTAATACTTCAGATAATGCTTTTATCTGCAACAGAAATTTCATAAATAAATCATCATTATATTTAATTAGGTATTTTTCATATTCAGTAATATTTAATTGCTTTGATGAAATTATTTTAAAAAGTTTGAAATTTAAGTTCAAGATTTTTCAAACTTTTTTTACTATAATTTAAGTATATATTGTCTATATTGAAAAAATCGATGCAGAGAAATAAAATTATAGCGATAAAATACGCTCAAATACCATTTTAGAATTCTTTGTGAAAGAATTTCTAGGAGGATTTTTTTGGTAACCAAGACTTATAAATTTATGTAGGACGCTAAAAAGTTAAATATTTTATTAAAATTAAGTAAGCATTGGTAGCCTGTTCTTTTATTTTAGCCTTTACTTTTGTTATAAAAATTTTACAATTAAATCGCTAATTTTTATTATTTAATATTAATTAATTTTCTATCGTTAATGATCTTATATCTTATCTTATATCATCATTAATGGACAAATATTAATTGGCATATTTTGGTAAAAGAATAAATAATAAAGTTAAAATTTTAATTATGAAAATTAGGTAGTTAGGGATCAATGGAAATAATTTCAATGAGTAGCTTTTCAAGGACACCTTATTCAGTCAAGAAGTCTAATTCTTTACAAATTCTTCGCTCCAACATTTTAAAAAATACTTAATTATAAAGCAAAACTAACACACGATGGACGTGACCACGGTCTCGGACCGTTGGATGACGAGGACGGAATCACAGCGACCATATACTATAAGATTCTGATTGATAACCTGTTGGTGGATTATCTGGAAGGTCAGGAATGGTGTGATATTTAGGCAGACGCAACCGGACCCCTCTCCAAGCTGTCCACAAGATTAAACAAACAATGTGTTGGGATCAAGTTCGACCGATCAGTAGTGGGTATCAATTGACGAACCCTTTTTTTTTTTTCGCCCCTTCCGAGGTTATTGTTGCATCACTCATATACCCTAATTCATCATTTCAACGAATTAAATTTAAAAAAAAAAAACACGCACGATAGTAAATTAAAAAAAGAAAAAAAAAATCTCTCCAACTAGATGCCGTAGACAAGTCAATAACCTGCGGGTGCAATTAACCGAATTAAATGAAACACAATGGCACAATCGTAATTTCGGCCCAAGGCAGAGCTATTTGTCCAGCTCTCCATCCTTTTAAAACGCCCCCACACACGGAAAAGCGATCGAGGCAACAGGGAAGGGGAGATCAAAAAATAGATTTTTTTTAAGAAAAGAAAAGGAGGAGTCGTCCTAATTCGACCGGCGCACGTTAGCATCAATCGCAGGGAATCGCAGGATAGCGAAGAAGATGATGCTCCCCGGCGTAGAGCTCGCGAGGAGGCGCCGCCTCCACCACCACAGCGCCGATCATCTCCCGGCGGCGGCTTCGGCTCCGGGCGGCTGCGCCGCCGCGTCGTCCATGGCGGAGCCCGCGCTCGCCGCGCGCATCCGCCTCGAGGAGAAGCTCCACGGCCTCTCCAGGTACATGTTTTATATATATATATTTAACTAGTATATATATATATATATATATATATAGAGTTGTAGAATCTCTTAAGAAAGATTTCATTTTACTCTCGAGTTGCTTTTTTCGATGATAGCTTTCAAATCGACGATCGAAATATGATCTAAACCATTTAAACTACCTAGAAATTAAATTTCACGTACTTTCGATATTGTTTTATAACCATCTAGTGAACAGAAAATGAATGGTTGAAAATGAATATTTTAAAAAAAATGATGATAGGAGTCTTGTAATCAAGATTAAGGGTATAGATCTTGTTTTAAATAATTTAAAAAATTTTCTAATAAAAATTTAATTGATTTGGATATCGTTACACCGTTAAACGAGAAAACGTCTCTTATCCACCATTAAAATTATAAATTTTGAAACCCTTTGATTATTATGCAAATGATGTCGAAAATATTTGAAATTTGATTTCTAAACACTTTAAGTGGTATAGATCATGTTCAACGGAGCCGATCATCAATTTGAAAGCTCTATCATCGAAACAACTCGAAAGAAATGACTTTGATTTTATGAGTATTCTACCAACTCTCTCTCTCTATATATATATATATATATATATATATATATATATATATATATATATATATATATATATATATATATATATATATATAATTTTTATAATTATAAAATAAGTAAAGTAAATTATTAATTTTAATCAATTCAGAATAATTCATAGTTTATGTAAGTTTCGTCTTGGATCTGAGTAGATTTATTATTATTATTATTATTATTATTATTATTTTCTATGATGTTTTTTTTTTGTTTTGATTGTTTTGAATGTTTTGAATGTTTTTCGAGACGACGTTGCTTCAATCTATATAGCTAAATTCATCTACTAAATTAAATGAATGAGTCTTTTTCTCAAAGAAAAATAAAAAAAATAAAATTCCTGTAGATGGAGCAGACTTCCATGTTACAACCGAGGGGAGAACTCACGGCCGGCAGCCCCGGGGCAGAGACGAAGGTCGACGGCGGAGTTACCGACGCGAAGTCCGGCGGTGGTAGGAGGAGGAGGAGGAGGAGGAGGCGCGCGTCTGGTGGCGAGGGCGTCCTCGCGGGCGGAGCTGTGCGCGGTGTGCCTGGAGGAGGTACTGGAGGCGACGGAGCAGCGGGTGACGCGGCTGCCGTGCTCTCACCGCTACCACTCCGACTGCGTCCTCCCGTGGCTCGCCGCCCACGCCGACTGCCCCTGCTGCCGCGCCTCCGTCGTCCCTCCCGACTCTCCCGACGCCCCCTCTTAGCACATCATCATCTTTTTGCTCCGGATCCAAAATGTACACAACTTAATTAGCTCAACTATATATATAGGCATAGGCGCATAGCTAGCATTCAATTAATGGTACAGATGTGATGTGCCTATTAACTTTAAAAATTAGTTAAAATACAGAATTTTTTTTTATAATTATTTATTTTTTAAGTACTATTTTGTATTTAATTCTCTCAAAAATAAAATTATAAATAGTTTCACAAAATTTATATTTGTAAGATTGATTCTATTTCCATCACGTAAGCATCACGCAAGCGCAATGTAAATGTGGTATAAGTTGAACACAGTGAATCATTTACCGTGTCCAAACATGATAAATAATTCACCGTATTCAACTTAATCTGGTCTATCAGTCATGCTCACTTGGTGCTCGCGTGGCAGTTATAGGACCAATGTTGCAAATATTTTATGGGACTAAAAACATTTTTTCTTTTTTTCTCTAACTTTTAAATATTTATATTTTGACCTCGTAAAATTTTAAAAATATTTTGAGGAATACGACCTTAATGGAGAGGACGAAATGATCAAATTGTCCTTACTACTTCTTCTGTAAGAAAAAAATTAATTTTGTAATATATTTCTCTTATATTTTAAAGAAAATTTTGATATATATTATAAAAAATGAATAGAATAATAATGAAATCTCGACTGATGAGAGTTAAATGTAATAATTTAAAATATTAAGATGGTAAAATATAAATTTTTAAAAATAAAAAATATAGATATTTATAAAAAAAAATTCTGTAAATAAGATCGACTTGAAAATTTTGATTTTACTATTTTTTTTATAGATAAGAAAAACATCGTAAAATGGCATGTAGTTGATTGATCTTAGGAACAGTTATTGTGATTGTTGGATCATCATACTTATCTTAATAATTAATATTCTCTGGAACGGTTTTGGGATGATTGGATTTCTATCTTTTACTAAGCAATTGCTGCTAATTCTTTTCTTATCATAATTAGAATTTTAATTAAGCCTCGCATTAAGACTAAAAAGAGAAAAATTACGTATGTATTTTGTAAAATTTGATTGATGTAAAATGACTATGTTTAATTTAATTTATAGTTATCTTGTTCGGCATAGAGATATATAGGAATATCTATTAAATTTAAGTAGATTAGATAACTCAAATTATTTAAGTTAAAAAACTCTATTTGTCCACTAATTAGATAGAAAAGTACGAAGAATTTATAGTAGATTAGTTAAGTCCGGTTTATTAAAATTTAAACTAGTTTAAAAACTTAAATTACATCAAATAATAATTTAAAAAACTATTTTGTAATGGTTATTTTATGATCTAAAATTTCTATTCTCTCTTTTATACGTAGGTAGTTAACTAGTTAAAGGTCCGGTGCAATGCACGTCTCATTTAATTTGAAAAAGATTTAAAGCTGGGAAGCAGATTATTTTGAAGCACGGTTTTCAAATAAATAAACTAAAACTCTTATTTTTATAGATTAATTTTTTCATATCCACCCAATAAGTGGAAACTATTGCGAGGGTTTAGAGGTATTGGTGATAGTTTTATGTTTAGAAAAGATGTTTATGATAGATTTGTATATTTAGGGCGATATTGGCGCGCTATGTATGCAACTATGAAGGAGACTATGATTTACAGTTTTAGAGGGATAAGTTTGAAATTGCCTCTTTTTTAATATGAGGAATACTTTAATACACCGGATAAAATAAATCTATTTGTTTATATTTTAATGACGAGACTGATTTTTGCATAGTGGTTAACTGCTCAACAGGTTACCATTCTAAAGAGTTAAGTGGGTGGTTGGTTGAATAGTATGATTTAACGGATGAAAATCATCAAAGGGATGGATCTAACGGTGGAAAACTTGGTAGCACCGAGTGCTTCGTACTATTGATAGCATAACAACTCTTATATATATATATATATATATATATATATATATATATATATATATATATATATATAGAGTTGAACTAGAATACTATCGGTAGTAAACGAGTCATTTTACTACCGATTTGTTTTGATAGAGCTTCCAAATTGACGATCGGCTCCGTTGAACATGATCTATACCATTTGAAGTGTTTAGAAATCAAATTTCAAATCTTTTCGACATCATTTGCCTAATGATCAAAGGGTTTCAAATTTTGTAATTTTAATGGTCGATAAGAGGCGTTTTCTCGTTTAACGGCGTAAAGATATCCAAATCAATTGAATTTTTGTTAGAAAATTGTTTAAACTATTTAAAATAAGATCTATACTCTTGATCTTGATTACAAGACTCCTATCATCATTTTTTAAAGAGTATTCATTTTCAGCCATTCATTTTTCTGTTCACTTGATGGATAAAAGAACAATATCGAAAGTGCGTGAAATTTGATTTCTAGATAGTTTAAATGGTTTAGATCATATTTAACGGAGCCGATCGTTAATTTGGAAGCTCTATCATCGAAAACAAATCGGTAGTAAAATGGCTCGTTTACTACCGATAAGTATTCTAGTTCAACTCATATATATATATATATATATATATATATATATATATATATATATATATATATATATATATATATATATATATATATATATATATATATATATATATATGAGTTCGGTTATGGTGCTTGTAAAAGCACCAAACACTTAGTGCTTGTGAATTTTTTACCGTTAGATCTACGCCTTTAATTATTTTCACCCGTTAAATTATATTACTCAACCAACCACCCACTCAACCCAAAGGAGCCCACATTATCCTAACCGCATATCTATTAATCCAAGGCTAAAAACTTATAAGACCAACGTGTTTTTTAAAAACATCTTATATATATATATATATATATATATATATATATATATATATATATATATATATATATATATATATTAGCAGTCTAGCTACTATCGTTTTAGAATGACAGAAGTTTTCGTCCTCCTAAGTCATTTTAAATAATAGACATTCCGAATCGATAATTGGAATCGTAAAAGTTAATCTAAAATATTTATAATATCTGAAAACCAAATTTCATGAATTTTAGAATTCATTAAAAGTTCATTAAAGAATCAAAAAATGAACGATAAAATATGAATAATCTTGTGAAAATAGATTTTAGACTTTTTTCAATTCATGATCGATATTACCAAACATCATTTAAATAGTATAAAAATTTTTATTTAAAAAATTCAAGCTGTTTGGATTATTCTACGTCGTTAAACAAGCAAAACAACTCATACAGATTATTAAAAACTGTTAATTTTGCAATTCTTTGATCACGACGTAAATAAAATTTATATTCATAAAATTTAGTTTCTAGACACTTTAAATACTCTAGATCAATTTTAACGTTTCAGATTATCGATTTTGAAATTCCTATCATCTAAAATGATTTAAAAGGGCAAAGATTTTCTCCTTCCTACAAAAATAGTAGCTTGATTCTTTTTTTTCTTTTTTCTTTTTTTTTGAGAGAGAAAGGCAGCATGCTACCCGTTCCGTTTATTTCACATTAAAATAAACTTAGCTGAAAATATGAATCAATTAGGATTCGAACTTGAATCTCGAATACCAACCACCAAATTTTTTACCACTTGCTCTAAAAACAGCCAGTATATTAGTAATATGTGATAAGCTAGATTCTATATATTAGTGATATGTGATATATAGAAGCTGTGGGTTTGGTGGTTGATACTCAGCACAAGTTCGACTCTACTGATTCACATTTCCAAGCTTATTTCTAAATAAAATAAACGGGTAGCGTCTATCTCTCTCATTAAAGTCCTTTATAGGTAACTACCAACTGCTCTAAACAACAGCGGCAACTCTTACCGTAATGATGGAAAAAAAAAAAAAAAAAAAAAGGTAAATTGGAAACATGAGTTGGTGACCCCACTTACATGGCATTTCAAATTTGAACAACCCAGTTGAACCAAAGCAATCCTAATAAGTCGTATACGGAAGTTTCTCATTGGAACGATTTGGTCAAAAAAAAATTAACTCGATCTCTATATATACATGTCACTTTCTCACAGGTTTTGACCCGGACCATAACGTCAAAGTATTAGACTTATTGATCATATTTATTAGGGTTATTTACATACAGCCCACATCAATTGAAAATATCCTCGCAGCGAAACTAGGTGAGATGTCCCTGCAAAAGTCCAAAAGTATGCAGATATGTCCCTGCCGCGCCTTTTGCAAGGATATATCTGAAAAAATATTTTTACAGATATGTCCTTGCAAAAGGCGCGGCAGGGACATATCTGCATACTTTTGGACTTTTGCAGGGACATCTCACCTAGTTTCGCTTTTGCAGGGATATTTCCGCAATTGACTATGTTTGCAGGGACCTGTATGCATTTGACCCTATTTATTAATATACCCTATGTAAAGTTAAATAAAAAAAATTAAAAAAAAAACTTCAGGAGAGCTCTCTAATTATACTTTATTGAGAAGCTTTCGATTCGCTGTCCAGATCGATTTTGTTTTTAGTTAAAATTATAATTCTATTATTTAGATTTTTTTATACTACAACAGAATTAGATTATAGGAACACATATTTGGGACACTTTTGAATAAGTGTTCTATTTATACTAAAACTTAAAAAAATATTTACTAATGCCTGAATATAAAGCACAATCCAACCAAAAATAAAAGATTACTCTACTCAACCCACCACACTCAACTCATTTGGCCCGATTACAAACAAAAAGAAAAAGAAAAGAAAAATAAATTACCATTTACTCTTCTCTCTTCACTTAATCCACTGAAATTATAGACGAAGAGTCTTTTTCGTCATTCTCTTACGCCATCAGCAACGAGATAGAGTTTAGATAAATGCTTAAATAAGTATTGGTAAATTAGCAGCATTTTTTTAGGTTATAGCAAATTTCTTTAACCGTCACTATATACCTAGTCACCCCACATATAGCAACACTTTTTAAAAATGTCGATAATTTTAGCTAGCAACATTTTTTTAACATACACCTACACTTAAAAGTGTCGCTATAGATCATTTTTGTTATAGTAATATTTTAGTATTAAAAAATATCTATAAGTAAAGACATAAACTAACACGTAGCATATGCATATCATTTATTTATTTGAATTAATACGCACGGCACCTAAGTTGGCATCTAGATAACGTGTAATTAAAACTTCCATTTTCTTCTTAATTGCCCCCTCTTTCGAACACACGGTACTAAAGCGGAAAGAGTCGAGTTCAAATTCTAACTAAATTCGTCCATTCTGATTCTCGCTATCGAATAATATTTTAATTTTACGTACTTATATTTTTACGTAAATAGTTTTAAAATATAAAAAAATGGTATAACAAAGAGTAGATAGATTCATTTGATGGTCGGTCTTCCACAGAGTAATTGACAAATAAAAAAGACTAAATTATTTGTATAAATACTTTTTTCTTTGACTTTTTCTTTTTAACTTTCAAAAATTTATATTTTATCCGCTCAATATTTCAAGTTATTACATTTAGTCCCACTCTATCGGGTTTCATTACTATTCCGTTTATTTTTTATAATTTATATTGAAAATATCCTTCAAAATTACAAAAATATATTTAAATTTTTTTCTCTTATAAAAAAAATTATAATAATTTGGTCATTTTGCCCTCTCTATTAATACCGTATCTATCTAAAAATATTTCTAAAATTTTAAGAAACAAATTATATGTTTGTGAAAGTCAGAAAGAAAAGAAGTGAAAAAGCGATTATTTATAGAAATGTTTTTTATAATTTAGCCAGTAAAAAAAATATAGAGTTTTTGCTGCAAAACTGAAAATTAAAATGAAATTCTTAGGAAAAATTTTAATTAATCCTGTGATTATCATAACGGTACTACTCAAGGGAGAAAAAACAGGCCATTTGGAATTAATATAGAGTTTAGAAAAGTGTATTAATTAGTGGGAAAAGAAAAGGTCAATTCAGGGGAACTTAATATTGTAAAAAATACAAAAAAATTCCTCTACTCTTAAAAGTCAAAAGTCCCTTATTCTATGTTCTCATATCATAACTACATTCATTTTCCAACTGTTTCCCTCATCAAGATCCAAAATGATATAAACCCCCCAAAAGTACTCCACCCACCATTAATCCCCTCACTCCTCTCTCTCTCTCTCTCTCTTCTCCAAGAACAAGATAAAAAAAAAAAGCTTAGTTTTGGTTGAGTTGAGCAAAGAGAGAGATCTAGAGAGAGAGATGGGGTGGGAAAAAGCAATTGTGTTGGTGATGATTCTCCAATTAGCTAACATCAACCCTTTGTTGCCACAAAGAGTAGCTGCAGCAGCAGATTCTCTCTCTCCTCTCTTTGCCCCTGTCTTGAGTATGCATTTATCTTCCCCTCATCATCTTAATTTCATCTCTTCTCAATCCCTCCCCTTACTCAATTCTGTTAACCACAAAAAATAAAAACTTTATCTTTTCATTAAGTATAGATCGTTAAATATAAAGATATTTAAACACCGTCCTTTATCAGCTTATGTTTTTAGAATATAACGATTGCTTCACATAATATTAGAGCAGAAGATTCTGAGTTCGAGTTACAACAGATTTCTAACATTATTATTTTTTATTTAATTTCAGTCCACGTCATGGCCCTACAAATAATAATTTCGAGTCTAGACGTTAGTCTTGTATTTTAATTCAGAAGATGAAAACCTTAATTTGACTCGAAATTTTCAGAGAAATCAAACACGCAACAATTAAAATAACAAACTTTTCGTTAATTTTATATTGTTTGATTAATAATTTCAATATACAAGATTCTCACAAAGTGTTTCAGTTGGTTGCAATATTTAGTACTTAATTGATACGGTTCTTAAGATTGTTTATTTATTTATCTACGTACCTATTATCTTTGTTTTAAATGTTTTTTTTTTTTTTTGTTATTATTGTTGTGAAATAATAATAAACTAAAATAAAATAGACGAGACATGTAGCCACGTGGATTGTGGGAGGGGCACGTGCGAGGCATCAACCAATGACACGTTCGGGTTTATTTGTAAGTGCAAGTCCGGGTGGACCCGATACTTCGTCGAAGATGCGCTCCGTTTCCTCCCTTGTGTCATCCCCAATTGTAAGTTAATTTGTAACATCTCCATCTTTTATCTCCAAAATATTAATTTATTATTTTTATTATTATTGTTTAGTAGCATAATTTTTTTTTAAAAAATAATTATTTTTGTCGGCACAGGAGATTCTAAGTTTAAGCCCCTTTAGACTTTTTAGTTTTATATATATATATATATATATATATATATATATATATATATATATATATATATATATATATATATATACAGAAATCTGGTCAAGCATGCCATCAATGCTATCGAAGACTACGCTATCAAATTTTCAACCGTTAGATCCATTCCTTTGATGATTTTCACCCGTTAGATCATACTATTTAACCAACCACCCACTTGACCCTAGGGGGCCCACATCATCCTAACCGCACATCTCTCAATCCAATGGTTAAAAACTTGGTAAAGACTAATGACGATGCTATTAATAGCATAGTAGCCTAGTTATATATATATATATATATATATATATATATATATATATATTATATATCGATATTGTTTCTAGAAAGTGACAAAAAAGCTTAACGTTTGAAAAAATAATATAAAATGGTAAAGAAAAATAATTCTGCTAGTAAATTTTTTTTTCATATAATTATTTTATTCAAAAAATAATCATATTTTATAAATAGTACTTGTAAAGCAATAATCCCACATCGTAGAAAAATAATTTTGATTGGAATACATGAGGCCTACACGCTAATAATAATAGCTAAGTTTAAATATTTAAGTGGTGATATAGGTCAACAAGTTATTGTTGTTAGCGGATTAGATCGTTACAATTAGTATCATTATCAAATACCAGAAAGTGTGAGGGCTTAGTGTATGCGAGGCAAACTCACATCGTTTGATAATTCTTGTCTATATCTATAATTTGATTTCGACGTCGAATCTAAACAGGAATTGGATCATTTCAGTACTAAACTTTTTTCTTTTTTGTTTTTGTTTTTTTGGTAATATTTCAGGTAGCATCAATTACTCCTGCTCCAAGATATCAACTGCTCCAGCTCCCTCCCCTCACCACCTTCAGCCAACTTCTCTATTTCTGATCGTATGATTCACACTTAACATAATTTACTTAATCATTTACTTATGTTGTAAAACATGATTAGTGACTATATATATATATATATATATATATATATATATATATATATATATATATATACATTCTATTTCTAATCTTTCACAAATTTAGCATGCTTGTGGGCTTATTGCGGAGGAGGCAAATGCGTAAATAATGCGTCGTATTTCGACTACAAATGTGAATGTGATGAGGGTTACTACAACCTCTTCAACAGCACCTCGTTCCCTTGTTACAGAGAGTGTAAGTAGATCAAAATCAAAATGTTTCCCTTTTTATTTAAAAATTTATGTTGAGATCGATATTGGATAAGCGTAATTAAGCATGTATGCATTATAAATTGCGTTGAGAAAACCGATAGTACCAATGGGTTCCGGATTTTATCATATAGAGATCTACGCATCACGGATATTTCTATAAGTGTCGCGTGTACGTATGGACATGCATCCTAAGTGAATACTACAGACACGCATCCTAGTTCAACGTTGATTTATAGCGCATACAATATAAATAAATTATGTATGAAGGAAATTTTTTTATTTCTTAAAATATATGAACTATCAATGAAAATTTTACTAATTTTTATTCGTACGAGAAATATGATAATATTTTACCAAATTTAATGTTATATATATATATATATATATATATATATATATATATATATATATATATATATATATAAAATAAAAATATATTATTATATTAATAATATTATATTTTATTAGCGGTATTCATGTCATATCCGTGTTCTAATTTTATTTTTTTAAAAGCTGCCGAGTTACGATGTCCAAATCGTGTCGTGTCTCGTGTTTCGTGTCGGTATCCACGACGTCTAAGTAGGAATCAAACAGTTAGTTAAACTAAAAATAGTTAAGTAAAAGAATTGCGAAACTGATTAAAATAGTTAAGTAAAAGAATTGGTAGGCACCGACCGGCCCTAGAGCAAGTGGCAAAGGGTTTGGCGGTTGGTACCCGAGACCCAAGTTCGAATCCTAGTTGATTTACATTTCTAGCTAAGTTTATTTCTTAATGAAATAAACGAAGCGGCCGGATAGCGTGCTACCTATCTCTCTCAAAAAAAAAAAAAAAAATTGGGAAGCTGAGTAAAAATATTGAGAATTCGGGATAGTACATGTACTCTATATATATATAACTTTTAAAAGTATCAAATGATTGATGTTTGTAAGTTTTTAGTCATTAGATTAATAGATGTGTGGTTAGGATGATGTGAGCCTCCTTGGATTAAGTGGACGGTTGATTGAATAGTATAATCTAACAGATGAAAATGATTAAAGTTATAAATTTAACGATAAATAATTCACGAGGCCAAGATTTGACTTTTACAAGACTATATCCGCACTATATATATATATATATTACCTTAGTAATATTTAGCTAAACTAATTTTGAGGAATTTGATTGCAGGTTCTCTTGGAGCGGGCTGTTCGGGCTTAGGAATCTCTATGACAAATTCTTCTTATTCTTCTCCACCTGCACCATCTAGTCTCTCCGATGTTACTAAATCATCTAGCGGAGGTAAAATTATTTTTTTAAAAAAATTAATTTTAGTTATATATATATATATAGGTCATGGCTACTATAATATTATGAGTATTGGAGGTCTCGTACTCATAAAGAATCGACGATCCACTCCGTTATATATAAGAATATTCGACCGGTAAAAATGTACACGATCCCCGTCACTCAACAAAATTGAAAATTTTGTCAAATTTAATAATTCAGTTGCTCGATAGCAGAACAACTAATAGAAACTACAGCCATTGAATAAAACCTGTGTGTAAAAAGATTAAAAATTAATAGAGCTTTAAAAAAAAAAAAAAAAGGTTGAGAGGGTTTGTGTACAATTTTACCTATTTGAAATTAGGATATGATATTTAATTGATCATTTTTTGTTTTTTGTTTTTTGTTTTTTTTTTAACAGATTCCTTTTCATCAAATAATTTGCTGGGGATTCTCATAATGATGTTGGTCATCATGGTTCAAGCAATATGATGTTTACAAATTAACTCGAGCGATTTTTTTTTTTTTTGTGTGAGCATATAATTTTATACACATATATTTATTTCTACAAATAAATTAGTGTATTTTATGCTCTCTTTTTTTTTTTCTTTTTTTTTCTTTTTGTAGCTTTTCTATAGATTTTGTTTGAGAGTTGGGGCCAATAATAATAAAATTGCTATGTTGCATTTTCATGGTGATAATATAATATTCATTTAGACATGTTCATAATTGTTTTTGTTATTGTTGTTGTTGTTTCCCCCCATGAATGATGAAACACATGCTAATTTGAGGTCATTCACCTGATGTTCATAATGCAGAGCTTTATCAATAGAACTGAGTTTGATACTAATCGAATTTGATTGAAAATAGTAAATTTGCTCTCTTAAGTTAAACAAATTCTAATAATGCAATAGCTTTTCTAATTTAACAGATGGAAAGATAATACCAACATATTGAAAAACAAAGGGGGCAAAATTACAAAAAAAAAATTCGGTCAAAAAATCTATTGTTTACCTTTTTGTCTATCATTCAAAAACCTATACTTTGCCCTCTTAAAAAAAAAAAAAATTCACAGAAATACAGTATTAACTCTGATGACAAAATAACTAAATTACCCCTTAGAATCTTCGTCTCCTCCCAATCTGGCACATCCGCAGCCTCTCTTACTTTCTCCTTCGTCCCTTGATCTCTCGACCCAACTATGCCTTCATTTCCTCCGCCTCGCTCTCTCACTCTTTCAGTATTTTTATCGCCCCTCCATTTCGGTTACTGTAAGGAGAAAATCGGGCTGGATGTGGGCAGAGAGGTGGGCGAAGGCGAGGATGAGGTGGCGAAGGAGAGCGAGGGCAAGGCAGCTCTGCCGAGGACGTCGGTATCGCTGCCGAGGACGTCGGTAAGGAAAGAAAAGGCGCATATAAGATAAGTGTTTCAAAAATATTTTGGATAGAAAAAATATATAATAATAGGATATAAATGGAACCTTAATAAAATACTGACGGTAGGAGTTGAAGTGAACATTCGTAATTTTTAAAGGAACAAAATATAATTTTTTAAAAATCAGATAAAAAAAAGGAGTAAAAAAAAGTATTGACAGAGAAATTTTTCGTAATTTAGCCCCGAAAAATTTCTATTATACAATTTTTTTTCAATGGTATTTATTTCTAATTTCTCTAATCGATATTTCAAACAATCTATTGCTTATCAGTCCAATAATATTCCCTTCTCATCATTAAATTTTCTAGTACTATTTAATATCTAGATAATTTATTTTTAAAATAGTATAAGTTTTATTAATAAATTCTGTAAATATTGAAGATCATATTTACTTAAATAAATCGTAAAATCAAGATATAGATCTTCAAATATAAATCGTAAAAAGGTAAGGGACTATTATGTAAATTTGTCCATTTATTAGTACTAGTAATTACCCGCCACTCTCTCTCCCCTTTCACAAAAACCCTAATAAGCCCCATTAATTCCCAGCGAGCGTTCTCCCTCTCTCTCGACGAGCTTCGGCGTAGATAAAGGTTCGATTTTGAGCCCTAATCCCGCTTTCTCTCTCTCTTTTTCTCTCTCTCTGATGTCTCAAATTTCTCTGAGATTGTAAGCATTTGATTTGATCGCTCTTATTATGATTAAGTTTATGGATTTAACCCCTAAAATTTGTGGCGGTGATTGAGAAGCTGTTACTCTTGAGGAAGAGGTCTCTCTCAAGCCCCAAATCAGCGTTTGTGGCATTTTGTGCGCATATGTCCCTGCTAAGATCGGTATTTTAGCATATGTTCCTAAAAAAAAAGTTTTTAGTTCCTGAATATTTTACCAAGGATTGTTGACTGGTTAACAATTTTAACAATTGAATAGCACATGACCATTCTACTCTTAAAATAATATATTTTGTAGTATTGTTATTATTTCTTCTATTTCATGTTCTTTCATGAAGTTTATTCTCTAAAAACGTTTAAAAAAATCTCAATTTTTTTTTAAGGTCATAATAATTCTAACAGTGTGAAAATTAGTTTAAAATTTTTATGGATATATATTTGGTAACATAAACCTTTGAAGGACAAATGCATAATAATTTTACGACTTCACAATTTCTTTTTGTTTCGGAGTGAAAAATTAGAGAATTTCTTGTCACTAGAAGCAAAACGGCCTAATTGTACCCGGCTTTTGCAATTGGCTTTGCTTGCCCGAGAAATTTCACATCACAAACACTTCGTATGTGTAGGATGCGCCATTTAAATATCCGAATTGTTCCATCTAGAGTGGATGTATCTCTTAATTTTTCCTTTTTCTTTTGTAGATAGAGCTAAAATTTCAGCCATTTCAAGCAGCACGCACATTTGTAGGTTCTAATTTCTAAGCAGTTGCCATCTATTTGAGGCTCATCACCCACCTTTCAACGATGATAATGTGAGTAAAGAGTCACCTTTTGTTTTATTCTTTTTTTTATCTTTGTAAATATGTGCACAATTTTTAATTTTTTCTTTTTTAAACCTTACCTGTCTGATAGATGTTAGATTAGTAGTGTTTCCGTTAATAGAGACTAATTACTTCTATTAGTGAACAAGCAAACGCTGGCGTTCTCACTAATTTCGAGGTTTTTGACTTCTTACGGGCGAGAGGCGCCACTAGTGATCCGATGGGATGTCTTGGTGCTGTTGCGCCATCGGAGTGCAAGGTGTGCTCTTTATCTGCTGCTCAAATTATGACTGAAATAATTTAATGGTTAGTACCCTTCTACATATTTATGCAAATGTAGACCTGTGAAACTATGTTTGCATAATTATCTAATTCAAAATCTGAATTTTTCAAAATGTTATTTTATACACTTGACAACCAAACTTTGATAAGGTTATTTTTATAAAGAACTGCACTTAGCGAGTGGAATATAATATATATGAAACTTTAGATGTTACAGAGGGTATAATGCAAATAGGCGGCTTTGCAGAGACATGTACTTAAAGAAGCCTCTTACCATTTTCGATACATTTGTGATACTAGTTGAAATCTTATCCACGTGCCATAAGTGTATTCAGGTGTTTGAATACCTTCACCAATCTCCTGCTTGCACTCAAACAAGAGAATCAGTTGATGAGTTTTTGGAAAGATGCGAGAAATTCAAGCTTTCGACTGCTGAGAAGCTGAACATAATCAACCTGAGGCCATCCAACCAGCCCGAAATATATGCGGTATACTCTTGTTGTTGTCGTCTTCAAGAAATTCTATTGTGTTGCTTTTTAGAAATTTTAGATTTCTAGTACATATCATCCATATGACAAAGTACTAATCTGCACATTTTCCATTCTTCATTTAATGCTTCTGGTTCTTCTGAAAGCACAATTGTTTTCAAAATACAGAAGAAGGCATGCTGTTCTTTACTTTGATGTCATCGTCTTAGAGCTTTTGCAGGCTTGATTACATAGTGTTGGGAATCCGGTACTCGCCCCGGTACCGGATCTCGTGAATCCGCAACTCGCTCCGATACCGATGTGGATCCTATCGATTGTTGGGATTCCGCAACGAACGTCGAATCGGGTTTTCACCATAAACCCGTCACCTCAGCAATCATAAAAGAGAGAAAAACCAAAATCGAAAATATACGGGTAAAATAAGATTCATTAAATAAGAGAAGATTACACCTGACTCCTCTTCTGCACAGAGTAGCTACAACCCGAGCCCTCTTTCTGAATCTCTCCTACCCTTCTCTCGTCTTCTATAAGCCCATAAAGAAGACAATCCTCAATGCGCACCCATGCACTAGGTGCACTCAACACATTGGATACTCTCTTTTTCTTCTCTCAGGTATGGCACATCTCCAAGTGTGCACCCACAGCACCTTAATGCTTAATTGGCCTCTTGGCTCCTGCCATACGGCACCCCAAGGCTTTTTTCTTGGCTTGGCTAATTTAATTAGCCCCAATGCTCTATATATATATAGAGCCCACATAAAGTACCCCAATCCTAATATATTTAGGATTTCTACTCTAATTAATATCTAAATCTATCTTAATTTATCTCTAATAGATTTAAACATTAATCCTAATCCAGTTAGGTTTATCCTCTAATTAATATTTAAATCTTAATACATCTCCAACAAATTTAAATATTAATCTTATCTAACTAGGATTCAATTACAAATCTAACCAAATCCTAACAATCTCCACCTTGGTTTGATTTGTAATTTTCAACCGCTACATCGAGCTCACCATGAAAGCTCCACCTTGAGCTTGTCTCCTCCGCTCGATGTCGCCACATTCGTCGCTTCGCCTCGAGCGACTGCACTTCCGCAAACTTTCGGAACCCAAACCGTCTTCGCTCCCGTTCTGACTGTGCTCCCGTTCAGAACGTACAAGTTCCCGCGCTTGTTCGCCTCGCACACGACCCGATCTCGCTTGCGGACCCTCATAGCTCCACCTGAAGCTGAAAAATCACAACCCTTCGAGTCCAACGCGCCTAACGAGATCAAACTCCGCTTTAATCCAGGAACATGTCGAACACCTGTCAGCGTCCTCACGACCCCATCGTGCATTCGGATCTTCACCGTGCCGACTCCCAAAACTTTGCACGCCGTTCCGTTCCCCATCAGAGCTTTTCCTCCCTTGATCATCTTATAGGTGGCAAAAGACTCTTTCTCAGGGCAGACGTGAAAGGAACACGCCGAATCGAGCACCCACGCATCATCCGAAATTTTCGCACCTCCGGTCGCCGCATATAGTACGTCAGGATTGAACATCTCCGACTGCCGCGCTGCGCCGTTCGATACCGCTCGTCTCCGGTTCACGATGCTTGTCTCCTTTCGCCGCTTCAACTCCTTCGCATCATCCCGAAGTTTCCGACAATTGCGCTTTTTTTTTTTTTTTTTTTTTTTTTTTCATTTTAAAGTTGGGAGAGATGAAAGTGTTATTTTCAGAACATGAAATTCTGTTTGTAACTTCCATGGGCGATGGCAAAGTCAATTATAAGAGAGAGATACAAAAATAATAAAATGTTTTTTTTTTTTTTTTTGAGTAAATGTGTAGCGATTACCCGCTCCATTCATTAAAAGAAATTAATTTATAAACAAAGATGCTAAGAAATTCTTGTGCCTCCGAAAAAGCAAAAAGGCAAAAAAGACAGTCAACATGATAGAGGGGCAAAAGGAGATGGAGAAGGAAGAGAAAGTCTAGTGTCGCATTAGGTCAGCACGGTCCACACTTACAAAGATTGAACTCGTTCAGATGCTCATGTAGGCTCGCCGCTTCCTGCATCCGCAGCGTAAACAGTCGCTGCTTCAGATACAACCTGTTCGTCAGGGATTTGGTCATGTACAGATCTTCCAATTTCTTCCACAACTTCCCCGGTGTCGTCTCGTCGGCTACGTTGTAAAGAACCTCATCTGTTAATAATAGATGAAGCGTACTCAGCGCCTTCCGCTTCATCTTCGTCCATGCCGCATCCGTGACCTCTGCCGGTTTCGCCTCCTTCCCGTTCAACGTCTCGTCTAATTCTTGTTGTACGAGGATCGCCCGTACTTTAATTTGCCATAATCCGAAATTGTTCTTGCCGTCGAACTTCTCGATTTCGAATTTCGTGGCCATCTCCGTCGATCTCTTCCGCAGATCGGTAACCTTTAGCTCTGATACCAATTGTTGGGAATCCGGTACTCGCCCCGGTACCGGATCTCGTGAATCCGCAACCCGCTCCGATACCGACTGCTGTGGATCCGGTATCGATTGTTGGGATTCCGCAACGGAAACGTCGAATCGGGTTTTCACCATAAACCCGTCACCTCAGCAATCATAAAAGAGAGAAAAACCAAAATCGAAAATATGCGGGTAAAATAAGATTCATTAAATAAGAGAAGATTACACCTGACTCCTCTTCTGCACAGAGTAGCTACAACCCGAGCCCTCTTTCTGAATCTCTCCTACCCTTCTCTCGTCTTCTATAAGCCCATAAAGAAGACAATCCTCAATGCGCACCCATGCACTAGGTGCACTCAACACATTGGATACTCTCTTTTTCTTCTCTCAGGTATGGCACATCTCCAAGTGTGCACCCACAGCACCTTAATGCTTAATTGGCCTCTTGGCTCCTGCCATACGGCACCCCAAGGCTTTTTTCTTGGCTTGGCTAATTTAATTAGCCCCAATGCTCTATATATATATAGAGCCCACATAAAGTACCCCAATCCTAATATATTTAGGATTTCTACTCTAATTAATATCTAAATCTATCTTAATTTATCTCTAATAGATTTAAACATTAATCCTAATCCAGTTAGGTTTATCCTCTAATTAATATTTAAATCTTAATACATCTCCAACAAATTTAAATATTAATCTTATCTAACTAGGATTCAATTACAAATCTAACCAAATCCTAACACATAGGCCCTTGGCTTATCTTTTTTTGATTATCTTTTTAATCTACCATCTTGATTAAGACCACTCGCATTCCAATCTGTTAATAGGTGGATTAAGTAAAGTCAAGTTTTTATACATTTTCTCCAAATTTAACTCTGCCAACCTCTTTAATGTACTTTAGTAGGAAAGTTATAGTCGTGGCACGAATGTGTGAAGCGAGTTAGATTATTTGTAATACTGACTGAATATGACGCAAAAGTGTTTTGCTCTTTGGTTTTTAGTCTAATCAAGCAGTAGTAGTAGGACTAAGTATTATTTCCACTTATGGAATATAATCGACATTAAAAGCTATAGTCAATCTGTTTCTCTTGTTTATTTTATCACTTAAGGCCTTGTTTGGCCACAAATCCCTTTTTCTTTCTCGATCTCGGATTCAATGCGATGGGTGTGTCGCCTAGTTGGGCTTCTCAGGATTCTTTGCTCTTATTATTATTGGTTTACTTAAGAAGTTCATTCTAAAAAGGAAGCAGCAGGTGAAATAAATAAATAAATAACTTACTACTAAGTTTCAGTGTGCTGCACCTTTTCTAACTCGAGTTATTTATTAGTGTTCTGCATTAGATGCATAATGTCATTAGCTCTGATTATTTCCCGCCATTTCGTT
Organism: Aechmea fasciata; assembly: GCA_025177825.1. Classification (NCBI taxonomy): domain Eukaryota; kingdom Viridiplantae; phylum Streptophyta; class Magnoliopsida; order Poales; family Bromeliaceae; genus Aechmea; species Aechmea fasciata. The sequence continues at coordinate 5,661,647 of CM045935.1, read as the reverse complement.
TTGTAGCTAAGTGCCGTAGTTATGCTTGTTTGTTGACGATATATTTGTAGATTCAAGCCTTTTACTCGGGCCTCGGGACCCCTCTTTGGTTCCTTTTTTTTTTTTTGTCTTTTTGGCAGATTGTAGAGGAATGTGGCAAGCGACTTGTTAAGGGCGACATCGACGAAGTTCCCGAGTTGCTGGAATTAGTGAATGAGGTTTTACCGCAGCCGCCTCCAAAAGCAGAAGCAGCGGCTGAACAGCGCGAATAGATGCGAAGCAATCTACTGGATATTTCTGAGTAGCAGTTCACGGCAGAAACTTACATCGGATTCTATTTTCTTGTGTTTCTTTTCCGTTGTGATAATAGAAATATATACGATCTGGACACATTTTGTTTAAGGAAATGCGGTGAGAAACAGCAGATCACAAGAGCAGATGTATAGAAGCTTGTAACGAGATAGTGATTTTCCCAAATTTCTCGACGTGTTGAATTGAATTGAATTGTGCCCCCATTCTCGACGCCGGTTTTGCTTGTGTATGATGATTTGGATGCGTATTTACTATTTTTAGATCTTAATTTCTTACTTTTCCAAGTTAGTGATCTTGATTCTGGGCTTTCCTTCTCATTGCATAAATCTGCTAAATTTTGGTTGTGTTTTTTTTTTTCAATTTTAAAGTTGGGAGAGATGAAAGTGTTATTTTTAGAACATTAAAAATTCGTTTGTAACTTCCATGGGCGATGGCAAAGTCAATTATAAGAGAGAGAGATACAAAAATAATAAAATGTTTTTTTTTTTTTTTTTTGAGAAATAGGTAGCGAGCTACCCGCTCCATTCATTAAGTAAAATGAATTGAGCAAACAAAGATGGAAGCAGCTTAGGTCTCCGAAAAAGCAAAAAGGCAAAAAAGACAGTCAACATGATAGAGGGGCAAAAGGAGATGGAGAAGGAAGAGAAAGTCTAGTGTCGCATTAGGTCAGCACGGTCCAGTCGGTTGTAAGAAGATTAACACGTTCCATAGAGCGGGCCGTATCGGGCGCAGTTGTCTGGAACACTGAGTCGTTTCTGTCCCTCCAGACCACCCACCAGATCGCAGCCAGTAGGGATAGACTTCGCGTTCTTAACGAATCAACAGGAATGGCAGCTAAGTTAGCCCAGAGACTTCGCACATCACCGAGGGTGGTAGTAGGTATATCCAAACCATCCACACTGACAAATAGGTATCGGACATAAAAAAAAAAAAACTTTGAGAAAGACACAATTAGTATATATTATTATTGCCTTTTCCAAGCCCAAAAAAAAAAGAAAAGAAGAAAAAGAAAATAAAATGAATACTTTGATTTTGAACGAAATTTTCAAAGTCCAAATATGCCTATTCAACGGGGTTTGTTGTCCCGCGTTAGTAAGGAACTGGTAGAGCGATTTAACTGTAAATATCTGATTGGCCGTCCACCTTAACTGCTGTAAATAAATAGGAATTCCAATTTACATTGCGATTTAGATGCATCATGCTATTCAGGTAAATAATAATAATCAGATCTCTTTCACATCAACCACATTATGCAATTTCGACAAATAATTAGTAATTAAATCTTTTGTCACATCAACCGCGTGCAGAAATTTTGTATGTGCATACAGGCAAGAAATGAGAAGATCCAGAAAAACTTTGTTTAACGCCAGCAAATGGAATCGTCACAAGAAGTCAAATCCAGAAAAAGTTAGGCCACCCAAATAGGCATAGACATAAACATTAAATAGTATGTGACAGAGCTAATTAAGCTAGCCATTGTTGAATTTTTGTGCTCACTCAAATCATCATCTTTGTGTTGTCCCCATTCTTTTACCTCATTCTCCCCTACTTTCCATAGCATGCAGTTTCCACCTACTTTGTAAGATGCTATCATGTCTTATCTTCCATCTAAGCATGTCAAATGAAATAGTAGCAAACTTGTTGTGATGCCCAACTTTTCAGGGGTCATCCATCCTAGGACTATTCCCATCCTAGCACGCTTAACTCTCTTAATTTTTTGGGTCTTGCCACCATCCAAAATGCTTAAACCGGGTTAAGCGTGCTAGGACGGGAGTAGTCCTAGGATGGATGACCCCATGGGGAGTTAGGGCATCACAGATGGTATCAGAGTCAATTACCAACCGGAAGTGTGAGATAAGTCTCGGCTGAGCCAGGGTCTGAATTACGGGCTAGCGAGACGAGTCTCACATCGCCTGATACTTGTGAGTCTGAGCCTGATGAGAACGTCAGGGCTTAAAGGAGGGAAGATTGTGAGATCCCAGTTAGTCCTATATATAAGATATAATAGGGCTAAACTCTTAATCCGGTTTAAGCATTTTGGGTGGTGGTAAGACCTAAGAGGTTAAGAGAGTTTTTTTTTTTTTTTTTTTTTTTTTTTTTTTTGAGAAAAAGATAGCGAGCTACCTGCTTCATTCAGGTTAAGAGAGTTAAGCGTGCTAAGACGTGAGTAGTCATAGGATGGGTGATCCTTGGGAAGTTGGGGCGTCACACTTGTTTAGCATCACTATATATATATATATATATATATATAGAGAGAGAGAGAGAGAGAGAGAGAGAGAGAGAGAGAGAGAGAGAGAGACTATTATTTTCTTATGAATATAGGTTTTTTTTGTATTTATAAATTTTCGGTTATTAAATTTGTTCTTTGATCAATTACTTCCGTTAAATCATACTATTCAATCAACCACCCACAAATTCTTTTTTTATGACACTTTTTTTGAATAAGTGAGTCTAACATCAATTTTAAATTTAGACATATTTAGTTCCGATGCAAATTAAAAAATTAATATTATACTAGTGAAACTGACTGTTTGTTCTTAGTGCAAGTGACAAAAAGCTTGATGGTTGGTACCTGTGGTCCTAAGTTCGAAGTCTAGTTGCTTCATATTTTTAGGTAAATTTATTTTTAAAAAATAAAATTGTTTTGTTAATAAATTTAGGGTTTGAGATTTTAGCTGCGGACGTAAACAAAATTTGTACAAAGGAAGTGACAAAAAAAAAAAAAACTTTGAGAAAGACACAATTAGTATATATTATTATTGCCTTTTCCAAGCCCAAAAAAAAAAAAGAAAAAGAAAAATAAAAGCAATTCTATTTTTACATATAAACCAGAGAAAAAGAAAAAGAAAAATAAAAGCAATTCTATTTTTACATATAAACCAGAGTTGAATTTTACACTTTCTCCATCAAAAGAGACCTATTCATTTCATACTAATTTTATCAATTTTTTAATATTAAAATGTATCATTTAGAGCGTTTTTTTTTTGAAATACCGAGGCTACTTAAAAATTAAATAAATATATAAAATAATTATTTTAGTAAAGAATATATAACTTTGTAATTAAGTTCACTCTACATAATAAATAAGATTAAAAAAGTCATTATATAGTAAAAAAAAAAAGGGGGGGCATACGAAGAAACTGCAACTTCAATGTACGTACACATAAATGCAAAATACTACTTCTACATCTTTAAATCTTATACCATGGATCCAAAAATTCAGACACCTAATTTTAATTTTTAATTCTGAAAAAACAAAAAAGGATTGATAATAGTGGTATAAAAAATATTGACATTTTGATGCACTGAGTGTATAAGATTCATATTAAAAATATTGACACATTTTGATGCGCTGAGTATAAGATTCACAAGAATGTGTATGTAAATAACGCTGCGATCTCTTATTTAAACTCTCTACTCTCTTTTATGGCACGTAGAGCTTGTTACCGCACGTGCACCGCCACACTTCGGGATAGTACTCAAGGAGTGGCACGGCCTGGCCTGGACCGATCGGGACGAGAACTGGTCGACACGGTCGACACGCGCCGCACCGGGACCGGCACGTGGGAGGGGCCGAGCCCAGGCCCATTAGAACCCGCCGCCGCCAAACCGCGGTGCGTCGGTCGCGGAGTTCATATTTTTGGTTCGGGTTCATGTTCAGGTTCGAGTTTGGAACGTGCTTGTGTGCTGCTGCCCAATTCACTACACTACTCCCTGTAAAAGATTAAATATGTTTTTATTTGGAGTTTTTTACATATATGCCCCTCAAGATGTGGGTATTCGCATTTGTACCTCTCAAAGGTTTTAATTTACATCTACACCCTCAAAATATATAGCTTACATTAAAATGTAAAATTATGTACATTTTGAAAGCTTGTTTTGTGAAGTTTGATTTTTGTGAACTAAAAGGGAAGAATCAACTAAATTCGCCCCAAAACTCATATTTTAAGTGCGAAAAGCTTCGGAGCAAAGGGACATTCTTGGGGGGTTTTTTTTTCCAAGGGCTTATGTGCAATTTATCATTTGTGAGAAGTATTTATACATGCAAATATGGGTTATATTATACGGGTATATATAAATATAAATAATAACTTTTAAAGAGTATTACATAAATAAATATATGTGTTTTGAAAGATGTAATTTGAAAACTTTTAAGACTACGTACTATTTCATTTTTGTTGAACAAATGCAAAAAAGATCTTTTCTAAGCATTGATTGGTTCTTCTTTTTTTTTTCAAAAAAAAAGCATTAATTAATCAGAAGAAAATAACAAAAACTGGTGATTATAGTTTATTTATATAAAAGAAAATAAACAAAGCCTCAGTTGTACTATTAATGAAAGTGACAAGGAAGTTAATTAAGGAGGAGCTACATTTGAGAATGATAAAGCAAAAAAAAACCAAAACATAACAAAGATATTTATTAGGAAATAGCCAAAAAATAGTGGATTTGATTTGTGGTTGGATAATAAGAATTATAATAATAAATTAATAGTAAGATATAAAAATTAGCATTAAATATATATAACAGCATGTAAAGTGTTGAACATTGCTAGTTAATAATTACTACTCTTACCGAGAACAACGGCGACGACGACGAGAGTGAAAACTGCAGGGGAAGAGAGGCGGCGGTGGCTGCAGCGGCGGTGGCGCATGGCGGCGCTCAAACGCGGCGGCGCCGGAATCTTTTTTGTTTTTTTTTTTTGGGGGAGAGTGGTGGGGTTGAAAGGAGCGCTAGCACTTGTGCAACTAACAAGCCATATAATTGAAATGAAATGGTGTGCAAGATAAGTCCCTCTCTCGCTCTCTCTCTCTCTCTCTCTCTCTCTCTCTCTCACACACACACACACACACACACATGCACACGCATGCACACACACACAAAGAGAGTGTGTATTGTAGAGGGAGAGAGAGAGAGAGAGAGAGAGAGAGAGAGGTGTTGGATTGAATTAGAAAGCAAGGGAGGAGACCAACACGTGAAAGCAAAGGGCATCTATATAAAGGAGATGGATATATATATGTGGAATTAAATTGTAGCCAAGTTACATGAATGTGCCACTATTTGTTGGCTCTTTTGGGGGTCCCTACCACATGGGTTTGAGTTGGAAACTTGACCACATGGGGGTTTGAGTTGAAAAACTTGATACATGCTACACCCCCCCCCGCAAAAAAAAAGTTTTGATAATTATTTCAGTTTTAATAACTTTTATTGAGACCAATAATATAAGATACTTTTTGTACATTATAAAGGTATTCAAATGTAGCTAGCTGCTTCTGAAACAATATTGACTTGTTCTATTCTAGGTTAACCTACATTTGGGATCCATCATGAGTAAGTATTTTTTTTTTTCTACAAATTATCACAATTATTAATTTTATTATTATTATTTAAAATATCCTTATTCGCCTGAACATGCAAGGACACTAACTACAATCTTTTTGAGAGTGATAGATAGAACGTTACTCGCTTCGTTTATTTCATTTAGAAATAAACTTAGCTAGAAATGTGAATCAACTAGGATTCGAACTTGGATCTCGGATATCAACTATCAAATCTTTTGCCACTTGCTTTAGGGACGGTCGGTAAGTAGGTTAGTTGTTATATACTTGATTTTGGGCTTTGCAAATGATGTAATGAGAGAAATTATTGTTGAGAGTTCTCATTTTGCTCTTTTAGGTTCCATTTTTTTTTAGTATAAAGAGAGAGAGAGAGAGAGAGAGAGAGAGAGAGAGAGAGAGAGAGAGAGAGAGTTGGAAAAATAGCTCTTTTGTTTTTTTTACTTCTGAAGTTTTTAATTTAAAACTTTGTAATTAAGGAAGAATCATTAATTTCATAACACCGTGCACCAAGGTACAAGATTCCAAAGAACCATGCACCTACTACTCTATGTACGAGATTCCAAAGAACCATGCACCTAGGTTTGAGAGAATAATTAATAGAAACAAATTAGTTAATTTCATATATAACACCAAATCATTAATTTAATTTCTAGAAACTAAAATTTTTAAAATCACTCTGGTGCTTTACAATATTATTTTCTATGGGTTGGCAAATATACGCGACAACTTTAAATTATATAAATAAACTAATTAAAATTGTTATTATGAGCAATATATCAACTATAAGTACAAAAAGGGGTGTAATTAAAGTTGGCATTGTTCTTCGTTTGATTCGGGTATACATACGTAAGAACTAATTTATACAGAAATAGATAGAAGTTTAGATATAAGCGAGAAGTAGACCAATTTTATTTGTGTTTGGATAAAAATTTGATCATTTCCGAAAATAAGAAAAATAACGTTTAAATAGATAAGATCGAATAATAATATATAATTAATAGTTGATAGTTTTAAATAGAAAATAATAGTATTACCCTTCTTATTATATTTGAATTTAAAATTTTAATTTTCAAATTTTCAATTTTAAAAATTTAAATTTAAATTTTATAATTTTAAAATTTAAATTTAAAATATATAAAATATTAAATTTAAAATTTAAAAATTTTAAATATCAAATTTAAAATTTAAACTTTAAATTTAAAATTATAAATTCTAATTTTGAAATTACAAAATTTATATTTTAAAAAAAATTAAATTCTAATTTATAAGAACAAGTAGTTCCCATTCCCATCCCTGGTTGGAACCATGGTTAGTTAATTCGGGATTCGGCAAAAATTCGGTACGAATATAATACGCATAAAATTTATTTTTAAATTTTTAAATTCGTTGAAAAATTCGGTTTAGAAAACAAATTCAGATAAAATATAAGATAATTTATATTTAAAAATAAAAATTATAAGCTTTTTATTCATATTTTTATTAATTCGGACATAATTAGCGAATTATTCGCGAATTATTCAAAAAAATTCACGAATAATTGATTTTTTTAAAAAAAATTAAGTAACGAACCGTTTAATTTGAATTTTTAATAATTCATGAATAATTCGCGAATTAACTCACTAGGGTTGGAACTACTCGTTCCCACCCTCCTTATTTCTTGATTTGGGTATAAGAGCGGGGATAAGACACTTATCTCCCATTTGTATTCAATCCAAATGGTAATTTAATAAAAAAAAATACTTTACGGTACACTTTAAATGGACCATATACAGGAATTTTAGGTGTGTAACCTTTTTACGCGTGTGATTCGTGGAATTTTGAGCCCTTTGTCCCCCTTCTCTTTGATGAGCGGTGATTTAGCCGTCCTCGTGTCTCCATCGATATTTTAAAATTAAAATTTGATCTAATAAATACCCTCCCAAACTTTTAAAAGAAACTGCTAAAGATGTTGGTGGACCAGATCGGATCGGATCTGTATAGTTGATATATTACTTTCGTATCCTAAAAAAAAATAGAAAAAAATATATCTTATTAATTTAATTTCGGATTGGGTCCAAATTTGAATACTTAATAATAGCGTCCATCGAGTTTATTTGGTCTGAATAATTACTATCGGTATACTATAAGCTTAAGACCAGGTACGGATTGGATACGGATTGGATTTAGATTGAATACGGATATTCGTGTGTATATATTTTTTATAAACTTTATTAAACAGTTTATGGACAAATCATAAATTTCTCATTATAAAAAACTTGTGCTCTAATTAGTCGCATCCAGTCTAATAAAATTTGTTAAAAAAAATCATGCAGTAAACAATTAGAGTTAAAAAAATGAGTAAACAGAGCAGCTAGAATTTTCACTAGGATGAAAATTCATCTATAAATCTTATTGAAATTAATCCATCAACTTTAATATTTTTTATTTACTATCACGTATTTCACCGGGTCTTGGTCCGGACCCGATTTGGAAACTTTTCCGGACCCTATCCATTAAAACATCGGGTGCGGATCAGGTCCAAGTCGAATATAGGTATAAAATGTTTGAACCCATACATGAAATTTTAATCTATAATTTTTTTACCAGTATTTTTTTTTTTTTTTATCGAGTCCGATTCGGGTCTGAATAGGATTTGGATAGAGTCCGAATTGAATATAAAATATTCGGTATTTTGGATAGCTTTAGAAACTTCACATATAGAATAATGAATTTTGAAAATCCATACCAAACATCAACTAGTTCAAATATTGATGGTAAAATAAAAAGGAGGCGTCATCTAATTTATAAATCCTTTTTGGTGTTTAAAATTTGTAACTTTAAAAAAATGTAATTTTTTAAAAATATATTATAATAATAATAAAAGTTGCATTCTCGCTTTGAGACGTCGGTAATTGAGTTTATTCTGGTCCGTGAAACGTACTTGTACACCTGGTACAGGCAATATTTCCATTTCGTGATAACTCACTGTTTTTTTGTTAAGACATCTCAACCACCTCTCTACTCCCTAGGTCTCCAGCACGTGGGTCCGACCCGCACGTGCCGGGCTATATTTTTGGGAGAAAGTGTAATAATAATTATTTTTATTTCTTCTTTTAATAAGCGATAACAATACACTTTCCATTGAGTTATGATTTTCTAAATTCTATTATATAAAAGCAAAATTTTTTAATAAACTACTGTATTGGTACTACTTATACATCCTAAAAATGCTATGTATTTTACACCTCATTCTAGAATAGATAATGTATATACATCAGACGTCCCTACGAATGGCATTTAACAAATTATCGTACGACGGCGCGACATCTAAAGCTGATGTATGACATATGCAGTGCTCGAATTTTAAAGCAGCGGAAACTGCACTTGCATGGTCGCATCCGATCAAGCATGCAAAGCCGATGCAAAAAAAAAAAAAAAAAAAAAAAAAAATGTGGGGTGAAGAATCTGGGCCGTTGGCCCATTTTCTAATGGAGACAACGGGCCGGATTGTCTAAGGGAAAAACAGAGAGGACGAGGGCCTGGCCTGTTGTGGGGTGAAATTAAACTGCCTATAGAAAGTCCACCACGTAAGCTGTGGACCATCATCCAACGGCCTAAATTCGCACACAGTTGGAAAGGGTCGTTCATGTAATTTCGGCGGTCCATGGATGACATGGTGCACCAGGTCCATACATGCAATTTCTCCCTCCAAATCTGAGTTCGTGCGGGCCCTGCGGGGTTGAACGGTTGCGCCACCGCCGCTTTTAAAGACCGGGGTTCGAACCGCACCTCGTTTTCCCTCCTCCGACCCCGTCTCATCGAAGCACGAATCCGTCGCCGCCACCTCCGCGGAACCGGAGATCGCATCGTATGCCCCCGCGGATCCCCTTCCCCCTAGGGTTTCACCTCCTCCTCCTCCTCCTCCGCCTCCTCATCGTCATCGTCGCCGCGTCGATTCCCCCCTCCGCCGCCGAGTCGCCCCCGTGCGTCGCCGTGTACAACGAGGGCGGCGCCCCCGCCGTGCTCCGCTCCCCCCACTGCCCCCGATGGACCCTCCTCCAACGCCGCCCCCCGCCGCCGCCGCCGCAGCGGGGGTGCCACGTGGCCGCCCACCAGGGGCGCCGCCGCTCCCAGGAGGATCGCACCTTCTGCGCCCTCGGCATCCGCATCCCCTTCATCGGTACCCTAATCCCCTCGTAAAAATCTGGGTTTGAATCCTTTGATGCATTGGATAGTCCCTGTTGTTTCACCATTTAATTCACCGAAATCATTCAAATAAAAAAAAAAAATCAAGAAATTGGGGTGCCATATATTTTTACCTTTTGTAATTGCATCCCTAGCTCCATTGGATGTTCAATGTCCTTAAGTAAATGAAGTCAGGTACGCAATTGCAACTCGTAGGAAATTTTAGGGAGTACGATTTATAAAGTGAAAAGTTTGGGGACTAAGTTGCAATACGGTGAATGCAACTCCCTTCAATTTGCACCCCTTCATTGGCTCCTACCAAATTTTCCTGATTATTGCTATGATTTATGACTTCTCATTGGAAGTGATTCATCTAATTCTGAGGCTAGTAGTCCGGTTCTACTATACAAGGGAAGGTAAATGATCAAAAAGCTACCTTTTTTTTTTTTTGGGTTGTATTCTGCTCAATCATGCCGAGACATTGAGTTGGCCTCAAAGTCAATCCAAACTGCTTCATTATCACTACCAGAATTATGGCATTGGCAATAATTTAGATCATGATTTGATTTCTATAATGTACATTACAGCAGACAGGAGTACTGCGATATGTTTTTATTAGAATAAACTACTAAAATATCCCACAATATCTTTGCAACTTTTGTGAAATTTAGGGGAGGGCTTCTTTTATGCGGAAAAGTGAACTTGCTGTTCTGATGTAGCAGGTTGAACACTATAAATTTGTAGGGTATTTGATAATTTGTTTATTTTGAGAAATTGGAGCTCCTAAATAAGTGAAGTATGAGAACTGGTAAATTTTTAGGTAATAAAAGCTGGATTTTGCAGGAAATCTTTCAAGTATGTGGATTGTAGTATAGTTCTGAATAACATGGAGTAGTGAGTGGGTTTTATTTTCCTCCCTTTTTGGACATTGTATAACTTTGTTTGTTGCTTAAACTTAATGATCATGTTGAGAAAGGACTACCTTATGATTTAAAACAGATGCACCTTTTTGTATTGTATATTGCATTCAATTCTTCATCATCTTGATCTCGTGAGCTTTTAATTGGACAGGGAGAACAGGGATTAAGGAGGTAGATCTCGGTATGGTAGCTGTATTTGATGGTCATAATGGTTCTGAGGCTAGTGACATGGCTTCTATGCTCTTGCTGGAGTACTTCTTGCTACATGTGTATTTTCTCCTTGACGGGATATATTCTGTTGTGCTGAAAAGACCCAAAGAAATGTTGACATTTGACCAAGAAAATCTGCTTCAGCAGGTTCTTAATCTGCACAGAGGGCAGAGTTTTCATTTTATAGATTGGGAAAGGTATGTTTAACTACTTATTAGACATTCTTTGGGCAATCTACTATACTCTCAGATAATGCTAAAAGATGGGAACCTAAATTTTTACTACTTTTTCTAGGATTATAGCTTCGACGAGCATAATGCCCTTCAAATAACTCATCTGTTTAGAAACGAAAAGGCTAATTAGTTTTACTACCTTATTTTTCTTCCCCTGAAGCGGTTTCACTTATCACTTTCTGTCTGAACACTTTCTACTAAAAAGAATGTTGGATTGTGGTGTCCATTTGGTGTTCCTTTTCCTTTTTATTTGTTATGTTCTGTGTGATGTTTTTTTCTTGTGCTTTTTCTTTATTTCCCACGAAAGACACTCTGCTGAAACCCAACAATGAAACCTTGTTGTAAGCTGTTGTCTACGATCTTTGAATTGCAGACTTTTTGTGCTATATAACTCAGTCAAATTTTACTTTTTCGACTTCTGCATCTGGTTCTTTACTTGATGGTTGTGATTGGGTTTTTGAAACAATGTTCTCAGATATGTAAGCAACCAATTATAATACTTTCTAATATTCTGAGAATGCAGCTCTAGTTTGATATTGCCCAGTTTTTTTGATGGGGCATTCCACATGGAGGTACTAAAGGAATCATTGTTGAGAACGATCTATGATATTGATTCAACATTCTCCAAGGAAAGTATCAATAGTCATTATCTGTCATGTTTTTTTTTGTTTAAACACAACTCCATATATGAAAGAAGTGTTTCCTTGTCTAAATTTATGCAGGAAGCCACACTGAAAAATCTCAAGTCTGGTTCAACAGCCACTGTGGTCCTTATTGCTGATGGCCAGATTTTAGCTGCTAATGTAGGGGACTCAAAGGCTTTTTTGTGCTCAGAAGACTTCTCTTCTCATCACAAAAAAGGTTTCTTCCATTTTCTGAAAAGCAGCTACTCTTTCATTAGACAAAAATATCCTGCAAATCAATTACTTGTGACTCCCATAGGAGTTGATAGTACAATTGAGAATATGTGCTTTCACGTGCACAAAAGAATTTCTTTTCTTGTTTAATAATGAAAGCTTGCTTATAGCAGGTAAGTGGTCGTTGTTAAAGAGGCAAAAAAGAAAGAGAGATTCTGTCCCTTCTACAGATGAGCTGGCCGACATGGAATTGTCAAACTATGATGGACCGGCATATGTTGTAAAGGAGTTGACAGTGGATCATCATCCTGATAGAGAGGACGAGAGAAGCCGAGTGGAAGCTGCTGGCGGTTTTGTTCTTGAGTGGGCTGGTGTGGTTCGAGTTAATGGTGAGCTAGCTCTATCTCGAGCTATTGGTGACGTGCCATACAAACGGTATGGTTCTAGTCTCTGAAAATTATTTCGCAGGTACCTCCGAATAGGCTTTGGAATGTTGATGAGTAAGTTTGCATGTGCGGCACTCACAGCTAGTGAGAGGTCTAAATTTAGGAGTTGGTGTTCATGTACATGCAAGGTTTGAAAAAAAGCTAAACTTCTCACTAGCTACCATGTATACAAAGTTGACTCATCATGATTTTTTCTAATAACCATGAAAACCAAAAGATGCCACAAAAGAAACTATAACTAGTGGAGATGCTTATAAACTATGATTATGGTACCCATAGTGTGCAAAAATACTGAGTTGTTTTAAACAGTAAAAACCAAATGGAGCTACAAAGAAGCCATAGCCACCAGGATGCTTGTAGCCACTGATTCAGGTATCCTACAATGTGGAAAGCACCTAAATTTCTACATCCCGACAACCAGCCAGAAAAAAAAGGATGGATTACAAGCGCCATCTTTATAAAAAATTTATAGTGCTTGATGCTTCTTTTACAAAATGTAGGCAGAAATCTGTGTTTGTCCATGCAGCTGGCAAGAACCCAGAATATTGTAGTTCAACAGTCAATGGTCTGCCCGATACAGCTACTGATCTATTCTCATGATAGAAGAATGCATAGCATTTGCGGAACTTATTACTTGACAGTTGACATCGTAGCGTGCCAACTGGCTCTTGTTGGAAAGTCCTAAAACAGTCTAGGTTCTTTATGCTCAATAGCAGGCAAATTTTTATTGCTTGGTATAGCTTTTTCTAACCTTTAAAGGCTCTAATTTTTTTGTTATATTTAATTTGCTCTAGTTACGGTGTCATATCCACCCCGGAGGTGACAGGTTGGCAAGCTTTATCAAGGAATGATACTTATCTTGTTGCTGCTTCTGATGGGGTGTTTGAGAAGATGACCACCCAAGAAGTTTGCGATCTTTTATCGCACGAAAACCTGAGATTCAAGATGAAATTACAGTCTTCTCATATAGTTAAACATCACTTGGCCCATTCTATAGTGAATACTGCATTTGACAGAGGTACAATAGACAACATAGCAACTGTTGTTGTTCCTCTAGGGTCTGATGATATTTCTGGAACTGCTTCAAAACATTGGTATGATTTAGAGGAATCCTCTGATGTTGTAGCTTTCAGACTGGAGGCTGTTTCAGGTATTATACAAGGAGTTTGAATATCTTTATCATATTGTATATGGTTTTAATTGGTAATTCAAATCTGAGCTTTCCTCTTGGTGGTGTCCATACTCCATATGCCATTAAATATGTTGGTCTCCATTTCTTCTTTTGGTATAAAAACTAGCGAGCTTGCATACTATACTTGCAGTCATATCCATTATTTATAGCTCGATCCTTTAGTTTTTGTTTACGAAAAGTGTGACTTATAGCCCACTAACTCAATTTACAGGGTAAATAAACATGAAGGTACCACTGAACTGTAATCAACTTTCAGGATTTGTCAATCTGACTGTACTAATGAATTGCAATTGTTGGTTTGTTCACAACTTCATTTAACTATGCTATTCAGTTTTCCAGTAGTTGGCTGAGGTCATCGGTTTGCAGTTAGCCCAGGTTTTCAACCATGATGAGTTGCTATTTATAAATTCTGAGATTTTTGTAAAATAGCCCCATGTGGGTTTATATCCCCAACAACATCATGAATGTTCAACTTTCTAAGGAAGAAGCCATTCTTTCATGCCATTTGAATGTTCTTTTTTTGACTAAACGCATCATGCTCTTGAAATATCCTTTCCTTACTCTGTACTCAAACAATACTTCTTGTCTTCTGCTGATACCTGTTTATATTTTGCCAGCAATTGATGCAACTAGTTCAAGTATCTTAGCAATGGAATACTTCGACAATCTCACAGCAAAGTTTCAGCGATTCTTGGTAAGATCACAATTGTCACATTTGCATTATGTACATAATATACTTATTGAAATAGTGAGAATTGTTAAGGTTTCGAACTCATTGTGCTGTTACTTTCTGTGGATGTGAGCCTTAAATGGCTATGGTTTAATTTGCTGAGAATGCCAGCTTATGCAAGCATCTTATACTTCTCAATTTTCTGCTAGCTGAGCTGTTTATTAATTTACTTGCCTGGTTGAGTTATATAAGTTGAACATTTTCTCCATTATGGATTAGTTATTCTAATTCAAGTAGATTACCGTGCGCTTCATATTGACCAGTTTGTTCTTGTTTCTTCTGGTGTAGGTTGAAGCTAAATGTAAGAGATTTGGGTGCTTTTATCTATCTGAGAATCTCAATGAGGATATGGATTATATATTCCAAGCACCAGAGGTTCATCACAATGATGACATTCATGACTTAAATGACACATCACCTGAACCTGTTTTATCAAATCCTAGTAAGAATTGGTTCCCAGTTTAGTCTGTATGGTCTCTTAGAAGTACCTAATTTTTCTAAAAACTTTCTTATAGCTTTCTAGAAGAGTTTCATAGTCAGATTTTCTCATGTTGTTTCAATTATTTCCAGTTGATTACATTATTTTAAGCTCTGGTGATGGAATTTCAGTTTCTGTATTTGAGAATTAGAGGACATTATCTTTATGTCAAATTCAACAGTTATTTTTTCTTTAAAATTGACGGTTTGTATATATAGGTGTGCAAGTTCCAAGGGGGAAAAACTTTTTTATGTACGAAGTCCCCAAGTCACCATACTGTTTGTCTGAATATACCCTGCTATCTAGCAGACTAGTAAATCTTTTACTTCTCTTCTAAGAAGAAGCAATGCCATGGCATCAGATATTGCTCCTTTTTCTTTTATATCTCATTCTTAAAGTTACCACATTGATTTTGACTTCTTTAGATGTCGTTTCAAACAGAGGTGCTTATCGTTCCTTTGCCTAATTCTACCTTTTGTTTGCCGACTTTCTTTCCAGCAGAACTTTGTTAAATTTAAAGCTCTCATGCAACATTGTATGATTCATCAGATATTACCTATGCAGCATGTGAAATGACTCGTCTTCTTTGAATCGAATAGACAATTACTTTCATGTGCATGCAAATCGTTGTATTCTAATGTTGAAAAAAATGTTCAGGTGCAAGGCCTTTAGAACTTTATAAGGATCAGAGATTTTGCTGGCACTTTGGTCTTCAAGATATAGAAAAAGGCCAGTGCACTAGCCCTGAAATTTTTGCAATGTTTGTTGGTTTGCTTGATTCCCTTCCGTCTAATGAGAGCAAATCCAGAAGTCCAAATTCCTTTGGCTACAAGATACCTAATACCAGGTACTCTTTTGTAACTTAGATAATTCAGTAAATTAAGAGTTGGATGGTTTTTAATATGAAGTTCTTCTTTGCCTCCTAGCAAAATTCTGGTGTACATGAACTGTTATTTTGATGGTGAGCACAATGAAGTTGCAGCATACTCTCTGTGTTATTAAACAACTAGCTCACATTTCATCAATTCCATGATTAGTACCGCCTCTTAGCAAAATTCTGGTGTACATGAACTGTTATTTTGATGGTGAGCACAATGAAGTTGCAGCATACTCTCTGTGTTATTAAACAACTAGCTCACATTTCATCAATTCCATGATTAGTACCAAGCATAGTTTCTGGATGGATGGTTAAAATAGATGGCTTTTAAAGAGCACGTTTCCACTGATAGTGTGAAGTGAAAATGGCTAAAGTGGATAAGGTGCACTAAATATGAGTCTACGACAACATTTATGAAACACTTCTAGACAAATGTTGTTGTTTTAAGAAAAACATTTTGTTATTAATTTTTTTCTTGCTTTCATGTACAACCTTTCCTCATTTTCCTCAAATCAGATATAAATTGAAGAAAAGGTTTGATCGTGGATCCTATGGTGAAGTTTGGCTGGCATTTCACTGGAATTGTTCTCAAGATGGTGATGTGCATAGAAATCTATCTCATTTTGCTAGCCATCTACATTTAGACTGCAACATGAGTACAGACACAACTTCATCATGTAGAAATTCTTCTATTAATTGGGTGGATGGCGATTTATTCATATTGAAGCGTATAATGGTAAGCCAAGTAAAGGAAGTTATCTCTCTTTTCTCATTACTTGTAGACAGTTGCAAATGATTATTCTCTGATGCGAGAAGAAATTATGTGTGCAGTAATCATTTCCTTCATATTGTAAAAACATGTGATTTAGGGCAATGATATTTTATTCCATCTATCTAGCAATAATAATATCCTTTGACTCTTTGCGGGTACTTTGAGAGATATCTTCTATATATGTTGTTTCTTCTTATTGATGCGACTTGCTTCTGATTACTGCTAGAAGTTTTGGGGCGTATAGTTTCTGTTTTTCCTGTTTCTGTATCACTTCTCAATTGATTTATTAATAAATTCATTAACATCATACTATGAATTATATGAGATAGACAGTTTTTTGTTTCTGCATCAGGTAGAGAGAGGAACTTCTGCTTATTTGAGTGGACTGCGTGAGAAGTACTTTGGGGAAGTTTTCTTAAATGCTTCCTTTTCTCTCGGAGGTTGGCCAGCGACAGAAGCAGATTTAGAATTTGGTTGTTCTGATTCAGTACAGATGAATATATCAGTTGATGAGATGGAAAATATCTTTCACCCCATGCGTAAATATACAAAAAACTTTAGAGTGATGGGTGTTCATTATGAAGAAGGCCTAAAACATATAGCTAGGTTTATAGAATCTTTTGAGTCAGAAACGAAGGAAATATGGCTTGTCTTTCAGAATGAAGGGCTTTCACTGTCGAAGCTTATATATACAGCTGAGGAAACAAGGTTAGTTACTGGTGATAGAAGGGAGGAACGGGCCAGATATATACAGGTATTACATCCATCCAATTGGTGGTATTGGTTGAGGACGACAAAAGCAGGGCAAAAGGAAATGCAAAATCTGATATGGCAGCTGGTATGTCTTTACTAATTTTTTTTCTGTGATTACATAGTCACCCTTAATTGTGGCTGAAATTATTATCTGCACCAGGTGCACCATGTCATTCATGTGTGCACCGCTTGGTGTTATGTCCAGTGCCGCATCATATGCATTGTTGGCTTGCCTTGGACATATGTTAAATTTTTCTTCCTTTGGTCTAATTGCTAGAGATAATAAAGGGACGGGTGAATACTTATTCTGCTTTGTTCCACATAATGTTGTAGTTTAAGTTAAATTGTTGTTTAAATCAAAATTATTAGGTCATATCTAGTATAATCGGCATGCATCACCATGTAAAATATTATCTTTTTACTTTTTAGAGGAAATCATGTTTTTCTTGTAAGGAGATAAAAGATTAGCTGGAAACATATAAATGTAGCTTGAATTACCAAATTTCATATGGTATTGTACCTTTGGCTATTTCAAGCTTGCGATCAGCATATGTATGATTGTAATCTTTTTTGCTGGATGTAGCTTTTGGCTCTCAAGGCTTGTCATGACCGCAATATTACTCATAGAGACATTAAACCAGGTACAGATGTAACATTCTTTGGCAAATTTTTCAGTAATATCTGTGTAGTGATAGGTTACTGATGAAAGTAAAAAATTTTAAAATTCAAATGCTGTATACACTAATCCAGTGGCATCCCAAATAGTGACGTTGTCTATATTAAGCCTTCAACTTTGATTGCACATCAAACTCCTAGGTAATAATCACAATAGAGAATACTTCTACTAAAGTAATCACTGGATGACTTGTCCCAGCATCCAAATAGGCCATCATTAGTTTGTTCTTTTTTTTTTTCCCTCTTCTCTCCATCAGTCATATGTTTCGTTGTTTCTTATGCATTTTGAATGTCCTGTATTAGCACAATGTTTGGGATATAAATCCTGTAATTAAGCATCTCTTTTGTCGAGTAATTTTGACATCGACAATAGTTGGGGTGTAATGTCAGTCATGAGCTATATATTTGCAGCATGGTACAATCTAAGCTGCTGTCCTAGTACATGCTACTAGTTGCATTCACGGTGAATTTACAATGCTGTATGCTATATTACTTAGATTTTGCACTTGCTCTTTTGTAAGAAGTTTTAAATTTAGCTACTACACGTTAGCTGTTATTCTGTTTTTAGTACTATCATGTTAGTTATTTGGCTTAATGATCATAAGATTAGTTAGCTTAAGTATCGCCACGGATGCCACTTTCTACACGAACATTTTCCTCATGTCCTCTTATAAGTATTGTTTAGTTCATAAAGCCCATAAGCTATTCTTCTTGAAATCATTTTACAACTTTTACATAAACCTTGCAGTTTAGGAATTAAATGGAGATGCTAACATCTTTTCTTTTCCTCCTATCATTGAAGAAAACATGATCTTATGTTTTGAAGATGTGGACACTGGAAGATGCTTGAGAGAAATTCCGACAAAAAAAAAGCAATATCATTTGAAACTGTACATACTCCTTTTCCATATGTTCTTTTATTTTTACAAACTTTTGTACATTAAACATGGAACTAATTTGCACTGAAAAACACATTCATATCTGGGAATTGCTGTGCCTTTATCTTATTGACCTCAATCTTTTATACAACTTTTTTTTCCTCCCCCAATGCATAGTCGTATAATTGACTTCGGAAGTGCCATTGATGATTTCACTGTGAAGCATCTGTATGGAGCTGGGCCAACAAGGTAGAAAACAATTACAGTAGTCCTACGGAAGTTAGATTATTATATTTGATATGCTTGCTTTGTTTGCTCTCTAACTTACTGAGTTATATCTGAGATGTTTATGTTTCACAGATCTGAACAGACTTTTGAGTACACTCCTCCAGAAGCTTTACTTAATGCAAACTGGTTTCAGGGGCCAAAGAGTAATAGACTAAAGTATGCCATATTTTTTTCAACTAAATTGAAATGAGTTGGATTGGGTTGCTATTAATAGCAGCAGCCCTTTGTTGCTGTCAACTTTCAGTGTGTGGAATTCACCTCAAAACCTGCAAAATCGTGCATCAAAATGTACACTGACTTGATGATGGACATAAGATTCCTGCTTAAGCAGGCTCCTAGATGAAGTCTTGCATATCTTCAGGCAGATCCAATCCAAAATTTGATAGCACCAGGGGGTAGGTGCTATTAATGGCACCGGAGCCCAGTTCATTATCTTTCCCTTAAACTGTTTGGAGTAGATCCTCACAAATTAATTGTTCTTTCCATTTTATTTCAACATTAATAAAGGATATATATATTCAGTCATGCAAGCCAGTGTTTTTACGTTCTTCAAATATTTGATAGGTATGATATGTGGAGTGTTGGAGTTGTGATGCTAGAGTTGATCTTAGGCTCCCCTCATGTTTTCCAGATTAGCGACCGCACTCGTGCTCTTTTGGATCAGCATCTTGAAGGCTGGAGTGAACCAACAAAGGAGCTTGCATATAAGTAAGATGTTAATCTCTAGGAATTCGAACAAGCCATTTGGTTTCAGTGGCCTTGTCTAAATTAAAAAGTTATATTTCAGCTGACTTTTAGAAATGTGTTTTCATTAATGGAAGCTTTTCATTTTAATCTTGGACTTCAGTGAAGTTATGCCCTAGGCACTCATGTTGTTCTCCTATTTGTCCTGAGTTTTCTGGTATTTGATTTCAGTTAGCATAGTCGCACCCTTATTACTTGTCAAGTTCTCTTTGTTTCTCTTCAGGACAACTATCTACAAGGCAGCTCTCCTCATCTTTTGAACATGATTTAAACATTGTCGTCAGTTTTAATTATGGCAATGTTTGTCCTTGAAATTTGTTTTACATAACAATGAAGTCCTGTCTGGAAGAGGAGCCATGTCAACACCATCTTTAGTTTTGTTGCAAGATTCTATTTTAGGGATGAAATCAGAATTGAGATCAAACTCCAGGAACTAAATAGTTAAAACAAGGATTCTAAGAATAAACTGAACTTGGACTCAAAATATCAGGGACCAAATTGTTTCAACGGAAACTGTGAGGACGTGATTGCAATTTGGGTTGAACTTCAGGCACTAGATTTCTTATTAAACCTAATTTTGTATTAACCCTATTCTTTCATAAAGATTGTGGGTTCCTTGTGCACCGTTTAGATGAATGAACAATGATTTATATGACTCGTATACTACAAGAGAAACTGCTCTAACGTTGGTGCATCTATGCTTGTTGCTAGATTAAGATCCTACATGGAGTTGTGCATTTTAATTCCAGGGATCTCCTCACACCATCGTCAGAGCAGCAGTGCCTTTGACCAAGTGAGTATACTCGTTTATTTTTTCTTACTTTGATACTGTAAATTTTCTCTTAAAAGGAGAAAATTTGTGTCAGTTTATTCCCATGAATTCCCAAAGTTGCCCATTGAGAAGAGTCCTGCATGCTTTCTTTCCATATGCAAGAAAGCCGTTTTAGACCCTTATCTGTACTAGATGATGATTAGTCCTTCCATTGCACATTCATGTTGCCATATAAATTTTACAAAGAATTATTCCTGCTTTATGCTAAATGGCATGTATTGTCCTTTTATGCCAAGGCAGCTAGATTTTGTACCATAAAGTATGAACAGTTAATGCACAAACTCTGTAGAGTTCTTGAAATATTTTCTTTTCTTAACATTTGAAGTTGATTAGATCTGGATTTTGCTATGCGCATGCTTGTTATGCTGGACCTTCGCAGCTGTGCCGTTCGAAGAAGCACCTACCATCTTTTCTGAGCAGTAAAACCTCTAGAATATGGCTTCTTTTGCTTTCCTGAAAAGAAAAGTTGTTCTCGAAGCCTGGCCGAATAGGCATTGTAAGGCGGTGGCAGTGATCATGGTTTCATTTTATCTAATATTTCCTGTGTTTTGTATGCATTAAAAAGGACTCATCATGCATCGGTGCCAACAATAGTACCTTGATTATTTTAAGAAACACTAGCACATATAACCCCGCCCCCTTTTTTTCCCCTGTTTTAGAGCGGTGTCTCGCCTGCTTCCTGGAAATGTTCTGAAGAGTCATTTGCACATCAAGTGAAGACTAGAGATCCTCTAAGATTGGGGTTTGCTCTTTCTAAACCATATTAAGCCATTTTGATATTCATCCTTGTGCCATAGTTTCACTTCTATTTTTCTCAATTTTTCCCAGCTTTCCAAATGTTTGGGCATTAAGATTGGTGCGCCAGCTTCTAGTTTGGCATCCGGTAAGTGTTGTTTAACTTTGTCAATGTGGTAAACAGAGTTGCTTTTGTTTCTACTTATATTAAGGCACCTGCAGTTGTTTTTCAAATCATTGAAAACCACAGTTCAGAAAAAGAGGAAAAACATTGTTTTTAACTATTTGCCTCATCTTGCAGGAGGACCGATTAAGTGTTGATGAAGCCTTAAGACATCCTTATTTCCAGTGGGAACCTTAATATTTGTGCTCGAAATAGATGCCTGATTTTGGACAAGTTCATGAAGCAGTTTCATATCTCTTTGATCAAATACTAGTGAGGAAATTAACCGACGCCTAACTTCCTTTGAGATCCGTTGCGCGCACACGGTGAGCACATATCAGAATGTGCATCTCTTGTGCGCTCTTTTCAAGAGGACGCGCCCAGATCTCGAAGGCAATCAAACCTGCCAAAAAGCACAAGCACCGGCCTTCCTGGTGCTTCCAAAAATATTCGAGCTCTCGTTTATAGTTCATGCGTATGTTCACATACATTGCGTAAGTTACAGGTCAGAATTAAATTACCACTGATCAGATGCAACAAGTATCAAATGCGAACACTTGGATTGGATGAAGTGATCAACCAATCGGAGCAGAATGGCGAAAACAAACCCAATTCAGCTCACTTTCTGTTCAAGCTCCATGTTATTTGCGACCAAGTGAAGAATTATAACATGCAACATTTCCTCGATTTTTTCTGAAATTATGCATAGATGATACCAACAAAGAGGTTTTTTTTTTTTTTTTTTTTTTTTTTTTTTTAAAACAGTAATGTGAAAGCTGAAAAAGAATCTGCACTTACCAGGCCGCCAACAAGCAAATAGTGAGCAGCGAATTGAGGCCACAGATATGGTATGTAGATCAAACCCTTTCTTTATTTGTATACAGGTCCCTTTGAAGTATATATATATAGACAGTGAATTTTGATGCATTAAATAACTTCATGTGACATATTTGTTGTATTAATATTAACCGATTGTCCCTAGCACAAGTAGCAAAGGGCTTAGAGTGGTTGATATCCAAGGCTCCAAGTTCGAATCGTAGTTGATTCATATTTTCTGCTAAGATTATTTATAGAAAAGAAATAAACGAAGTAGATGGCATGCTACTTTTCCCTAAAAAAAAATATTATTAATAATATTATTGTTGTTATTATTTTTTATCGGGTGTCGTCATTGTTTTTTTTTTTTTTTTTTTTTTTTTTTTATTTTTATTTTTTTAATTTTTTTATTTTAAGAAATAGGTAGCACGCTACCTCTTCGTTTATTTCATTTAGAAATAAACTTGGCTAGAAATATGAATCAACTAGGATTCGAACTTGGGTCTCGGATACTAACTACCAAGCTCTTTGCCACTTGCTCTAGGAACGGTCGGTGTGAATCTCTGGTGTTGAAAAGACAAGATTGGTGTTTCTTATTTTGTTAAGAATCTAATACTCAAAATTATCCTTTGTGTCTTACATTCAAAAAGAAATAAGTCAAATAGCGCAAAGCAAATTGATGTACTATTTTTGCTTTTGCTTTTTTATGTTTTGTATCTTTTTTATGCTCAGATGATTGTGTGAGTTGTAAAAGGAGCGAGTATGTGGATGCTTTTTTGGGTTCTTGTTGGGGAAAAGTTCTCTTTGGGGCTTTTCCTTGTTTGCTTTCTTTAACATTATCTTTCCTATATAAATTATCACTCATTACTATAAAGGGGAAACATTATGTGAAAAAAAGAAAGTAACAAATCTTGTGATAAATTTGTGTAATCTATCAAAGTAAGTAACAAATAATTGGCATGTGCAACTATGCCTAAGAACTAAATTCATCAAAGAGTATGCTGATCCTATTCTTTAACAAACTATACAATTTTCCTAGTTTTTTTTTTAAAAAAAAAGCAAAAGAAAAGAAGAAAAAAGAGAGGTGATCCATAGAACCTGCAGTGTATCTCAATTCTGACAGGTGGGAGAACTCTTCCTCAAGCATTTGTGACCCTGAAAATGTACTTTTCATTCCAAAAACTAAAGGGAAAGAAAAACCAGGAAAAAAAGAAAGAATATTAACATCACAATTTATTTTTAAGAAAGTTTGCAGTTTCTAGAGCCAGTGGTTTAAGTCAGAAGAGAAACTGCAAAAATCCCAAGTGTAATTGAAAGCTTCCATTTATTTTCCACACTAAACTGATCCCTAATAATAACAACTAACTAGTAAAAAGAAAAGAAACAAACAAAGGGATTGTGGCTGCTCATATGCAGTTAGCAGTTACTTAAAAGGAAAACTTAAAGCACTCCCGTGCTTTCAGTTCATTTAATACAGTAATAGTTTAAAATTAATATTAAGTTAGTAATTTGTCGTTCGTCTTTTTCACTTTAGTCTTGTTAATTAAATGTATCAAGTGGTAATAAATGCGGTTTTATTTTTATATCGATTGATATAATTTGCTCATGTCATAGTTAATGCCACTCGCCAAGAGTAGTAGCCCTCTCTCTCTCTCTCTCTCTCTCTCTCTCTCTCTCTCTCTGTGTATATATATATTTTGCTTAACATTTTATTTTTTATCTTTTATTTTTTTAATCTTTCGATCACTAGATAAATAATAAAATACGGGATAAAATTTATTTTCTAGATACTTCAAATATGTTAGATCAAGTACCCTAACATAGCTGATTGCCGATTCAAAAGTTTATCATAAAAAATAACTTATGAGCACGGAGGCCTCCGTGTTTATAAGTTGTTTTTTATAATAATTAACCGTGCTCGTAATATAATAGCACAAACTTAATTAATGTTGTTTAATTCTACCCTAGCACACACTTATTGAGTATTAATTTCACATGCTAGAGTTATCCAGATCAAATAACATAGTGAATTAACAAGTAATTAACAACATTGCAATAATTCCTCTTAAATGAAAAAAAACATACATTAATTGTTAACCAATGATCAATTGTTATTCTACGCTAGCTGAAAACTAACTGAATACAATTAAGCAACTCAGAATACATATATATATAGGCTCACGTACGTGCAACAGATCGAGATCAATAACATGTATAGTAGTATTTTAAACATCACAAAAAAAAAAAAGAGAGAAAAAGAAAAAAAAAAGAAGATCGAAGAAAACAAGAAATAAACTTGGAATTGTTTTTAATTGCCAACAATTAATATATGTACGTAATTCATGGAATTACGTAGAGCTTATAAATTAGAAGGTCATCATCCGCACGAATTCCTGATAATTCACGAGCCCGTCGCCGTCCTCGTCGGCCTCCTTGATCATCTCCTCAACCTCTTCATCTGTCATCTTCTCCCCAAGATTGATCATCACATTCCTCAGCTGTATGTATTATTAATTCAACAAATTATATATTAATAACATCTAGAATATATATATGATGATAATCACATGATCTTAATCAAAGAAATTCTTTAATTTATTAGTAACTTAATTACACATAAATGTATATATAATTTTTTTACATTTATTAGTGTTTAATTTGATCACATATATGTATGTATATATATATGCTTCCAATTAAAAACAATATCATAATATTAGTAAATTTCTTAATTAAACATGGTTATATATTACATATATGTATGATCAATTAGATATATAGTGATTTGGATTATTGGTATCAACACTATTATAATAGATTAGTATAATTAATACTAATACAAAATTATGTCAACTTTTTTTTTTTTTTTTTAATAGAATGATATGCAAATATGATCAATATCCAGGATATTCATCACCTCAGTGGCCAAGATGAAACCGTTTTCGTCCCTGTCGAAAACCTTGAAAGCTTCTTTCAATTCCTCATCAGAATTAATCTCCTGCAAAAAAAAAAAAAAGAAAAAAAAAAACAAAACAAAATGTAAATTGTGTTTCACAGGGGTGTCTGTGCAATTTTGCATATATATACATTTTGTAGAGGTATATATTTCACATTTACAAGGGTATAATTGCAAGAGAACCCTTTTAGGATTTGTATTTATTTATCAATGACCTTCATTTTCTTAGACATTAGGATCAAGAACTCTCCAAACTCTATGGTCCCATTTCCATTCCCATCAACCTCCCTTATCATATCCTGGAGCTCCTCTTCTGTTACTTCTTGGCCCAAATTTCTTATCACATTGTCTAATTCCTCCTTGGTGATGCAACCTAAAATTAACAAAAAAAAAAAAAAAAAAAAAAACAATATTTTTAACAAATCCTAGCATAGAATTAATAATAATGATTAATTCACCACTATTCTTTTTTTTCCCCATCTGTAAAACTTTAATTAGAGAATAGCCATATAAATGTATGATGGTCGCCAAACAACTTATTATTCGACTGCTAGTTGTTTTTCAGTACGTACGTTTATATTTTAAAAATGAATTTAACTGAAAATATAAAGGAGCTGAGCTTCAAACTTAAAATCTCGAGTACTAACTATCAAACCCTTAGAGCTTATTGCGTTAGATACGGCCAGTGAAAGGAAATAATATGTTATGGTTTTTTGGGTATATATTTTTTCAACAAAGTGGACTTGTATAACATTCCTTTTTGGCTAAACTATGGGCAGCAATGGACTAAGACCAAGCCATGGTTTTGGAAAAAAGCTTTTATGTTAAGTTAATTAATTAGTTACTGCATTCATAAAAAAATTACACAAAATTAAGAGGGCCAATTATTTATTAGATGAACCATCAAAAGACAATTTAATTGTTCTTTTTATCCAAAAGTGAAGAGAACTTCTTTTCGAGAAGTAAGAACAACAAAAATTGAAAAAGTCAACAGTAATTCTAGAAAAAAGAAATGACTGTTTTTTTTTTCTTAAAAAAAAAAAAGGAATTTTACAATAAACAATTACAACAAAATTCTAGTGGAAGCTTATATTAATTACTCCCACAACATAATCCAAAGGAACCATTTTTCTATTAAAAAAAAATGTTAAGCCAAAAAACGAAAAAGATTTAGTTCGTCGTGTACGAAAAATACCAAAAAAGAATCGAGAAGTAGAAAAAAAAAATACATAAATATTATGTAGTTCGGCCATTTGCCTATATCTACGTACGAGCGAAAATAAAACGGAGACTTTCATTATAATCAAAGTGGTGTATGAAATATATCTTTCTCACAAAAAAAAATTCTAGCTAGCTTCCCTCTCATCTACCACACTAAATTTATGGAGTAAAAGATATATATTAATTTATAATAGTGGCTAAATCCTAATATAATTAGAAATAAAATTCTGCTAAAATTAACAATAATTTTAATTAACTAAATAAAATAATTAAAATAGAATAGGATTAGGAAAACTTGCGGTTATGAAATTCGAAACATATTCAACAAAAGGCATTAAATTTAGCTAAAAAAAGTACCCAATTAATTATATTTAGGATGGTGTCAAAAAATCAAGAACATACCATCTCCATCCCTGTCAAAGAGCAAGAAGGCCTCTTGGAACACACTAATCTGTTCCTGTGATAGGATATCCATGCAAAAATTACACACTTAAAGCTAAGATAAATGGTTTAGGAAAGAGAGGGATTGATTCACAAAGAGAGAGAGAGAGAGAGAGAGAGAGAGAGAGAGGGAGAGGGGTAATATAAGAAGGATCCCTAAAATTGGGAGGGAGAGAGAGAGAAACAATTGAAGGCCTTTTATATTAATTTGGAGGCCAAAAAAGAGGTGGGAGAGGGTGGGAATTTTAAGTTCAAGTTGAATATTAATTAATGGCCTTGACTTTGTGATCACTAGTCAAGTAAAACTGTATTTTCCTTAAAAAATAGTCATGTGCGCGCATAATTAAAAAGATACATTGAAGTATAGTTAATGAGTCAGTTTTATATATTCATATTTTAATTTATTTTAAAATTTTTTTTAAAAAAAAAACTTGGTATATGGTTTTGAATGTCAAGATAGAAAGCGTGTGTAATACGAAAATTATATAATTATAGCTACCTCGCATCGTTTATTTCATTTAAAAATAAACTTAGAAATATGAATCAACTAAGATTCGAATTAGGGTCTCGAATACCAACCAGGCCACCAAGTCCTTTGCCACTTGCTCTAGGAACGGTCGGTGAGAAAGGGTTAATATTCATTAGCAAGTGCGAACAACCTAACACTTTCTAATTTTGTTTTCAACCTTTTATCATTTCCATCCCTTTCCTTCACTACTTTCCTCAAATCTTCCAAGGAGGAGGACATTACAAAGAGGTACCCAAATGCATTGTAGCATTGATTACACTTTTTAGTGATCAACAATAACTCTATTTATTTTTGTCTTTTCATTGCTTTATTAAATATTTTGAGTTAATAATTATTTATCTCAATTGACCCAATAATTAATTAGCATCCAAATATTGAACATAGGTCTTTCACTTTTCTTCCACAACTCCTTTGTTAATGGAAAAAGAAAGAGTATTCACTTTTCTTCCACAACTCCTTTGTTAATGGAAAAAGAAAGAGTAATGTATTTGGGGAAGGAATCTTATAATTAAGAAATGAATTAGATTAGTTAAAGAGTAAAATAATGGAATTTTCTCTTTTACTTGTAAAGAAAAGTGATTAATTAGTTCAATATGAATTATGCTTACAAATATATATATATATATATATATATATATATATATATATATATATATATCATGATATATGCTTATTTATATATATATATATATATATCATGATATATGCTTATTTATAAATGTAGTACTAACCACAAGTGAAGAAAAAATTAATGCATCTATAGCTATTTTAAATTGCATTTATTTAGTCCTTTTTGTTTTTTTATGCTTGTTTAATTATCTTTCATGTGGATTTGGCTTGTCATCATTGTAAGCTCTTTTCATATACAATTTTGAAAGGACTTGATTGATTCTTTTGGGAATGTTCAAATTTGAACAATGTTTCTAGAGAAAGTAGTAGTTGTTAAATCACATGGTTTATATCATTTAGAAAGTATTTCCTTTTCTTAAAATAAAAAGGAAATGTTATTCTTTTCTTCAAATAAAAGGAAATTATGATTTTCTACCATTTATCAATTATTCAAATAGTTTTTGGACAAACTTTAATTTATGGCCGTGTGGTTTAACATGTTTTTTGTTTGTCATATTACGGTTTAAAAGGATAATATCTAATGTATTATTTAAAATCGTAAAAATATCTAATATACTCTTGGCGGACCAGACTTTCTTATTAGTTTTTTTAAAAAGAATTTGAAATTTAATAGAAAATTTAAAGAATATAGATATAAATTTAAATTTTTTAATAATACTGAGAGATATATGAGCGAAAATAAAAAAATGAAAAATCTTCGAATACCCCCCTTGTGGTTTCACTTTTTCTCATTTTAGTACCCTATAGTTTAAAGTGTATCAAGTTAGTACATATGGTTTTGCACTTTTTCACTTTAGTACCCTGTGGTTTAAAAATCACATGCATGTTACTAACTTGATACAAAAATAAAACCACAAAGTATTAACTTGAAACAAAAATAAAATCACAGAATACTAACTTGATACACTTTAAACTATAGGGTACTAAAGTAAGAAAATGTGAAACCACATAGTACTAATAACTTGATATACTTTAAACTATATGATAGTAAAATAAAAAAGTACGAAACAACATAAGGGGTTTTTTGAAGTTTTCCGATAAAAAATCCTAAGCTACTGTTTGGTTCGGGGTTAAGAAAAAACTAGTTCTTCCAGGATCGTGTTAAGTTCAAGATTAAGGTGGGGTTAGAGTATTTTTGTGTTTGGTTGAGGATTTGAGTTTGTCAAAAAATAGTGTTTGGTTGAAATAAGTGAGATAAAAAAGATAATAAGTTATTATGAATAGAAAATAGTATTTAGTTGGAGTTTGATAGGATTAAGTGGGATTAGCTAAGTCGGAATTATCCATTTGAGATGGAATTAACTAATTCCACCTATTTTTTAGAATATTCAGAAATAATATAAATATAAAGATTAAAGGATTATTCCATTTCTTAATCCCCAACTAAGGCTTCGTTTGGTATTGCGGAGAGACTGCTGTACGTTGGGAAAATACCTCGTTTGTTTCCGTACGTAATATTACGTTCCGCATATCGCGATGAATCAATTACGATATATTTTCTGTGTTCCCACCGGAGAACGCAGAAGCATATCCCTATATACTTTTTCTACAACTCCATTTTATCTAATAACGTTAGATAGACCTCAATACCAAACTAAGCCTAAATGGAGGCTAAAATATTTGACTTTTCCGATCGGTTCCACTGCCACCACACGGCATTTGCGTGGGGCCCCGCAGCGTTGGCCGCTTCTGATTCGCCCACTACCGCGGGATGTTGCGCGTCCCACCGCACCGACCCGCCACGTCATCACTCGCAGCGTGTCGCCACGGACATGTTTGTTTGGGCGGAGAGGGGTGAAAGTGTAGATGAGAAAAGTAGTTTTCCTCGTAAACAATTATTTTCGTTGTTTGGTTTGTCATAAATGAATTTCGGCGAAAACTCGAGTTAATTTAAAATAGCGTAACTGATATCAGCCCGTCGCGGGTCAAAGTCAATTATAATAAAATAAAAATAATAATAAATAATATATTAGATAAAAATAATTATATTTATAATTTAATTATGTTACTAATTATTCATTTATTTAATTGATATATTTAAAATATAATAAAAATTAATTAGTTGAATTTTAATATTTTTTATTTAATTTGTATAATTAAAATATGATAACAATTAATTAATTAATTAAGTATTAATATTTTTTTACTCTATAATTTTATTGTTTTATTATTATAATTTATGTATAAAAAAATAATATAGTTGTTTTAAATTAAATTTTAATTATATAAAAGTATAATTGTATTATTTTTATTATTAAATTATCTATTATTTATATGTAAATTATAGTTTTATACCATACACTTTCTACTAAATAAACAGCAGAACTGATAAAATTTTACTTTTGTAACTACGAAACAAATAGCAAAAAAAAAAAACAAAAAAATTTTATGAAACTCCACTTCAATCCAAAATTCAATTTCCGTGAAACAAATAGGCCGACGGGTCGGAGGGAATATCCACGCACGTGCCGGGCACGTGCTCCCTTACCAGCGGTTCCGTCCTCGCGAGGGGGCGCCGGGCTCGCCCCCTTCGAGAGCGCACGTGATCCCACCTGGTCCTGCTCTGCTTTTACCTTCGAAGTCGCGCGTGACACGTGTTTTTTCTTTATATTTTTTTTCTTTTTGTCACTACATGTGTGATTATGAAGAATTTTTTCTACGCGGTTTTCTCACTTTTCCCTACGACGCGTTGGGTTCGAAAGTAGTAGCGTGTTCGTGTGTAAGGCGTATGTGCGTGTGATTAGAGAGCGTGTATGCATATGGGACGAGTAACTACGCAAATCCCATCACTGTAACTTTACCAGTACATAGAAAAACAATTCTAAAGAAGGGAATTGTTTGCATACCTTAGTTAGAACACAAATCTATGAATATCTGCTACCGAGGAGTCTTAGTTTCTCACGTGTTGTTGCATGTTCGCTTCCGTGAAAATTGAGAAAGCCTTCACAATTCTACGTGCATATCAGGTTGCAACTTGCACGCAGTTAGTTCCCTGTGGACGGAGCTTCTTTATACAACAACGTATTAAGGTTCCCATCAATGTTTACTGCGGATGGGTCCTGGTTTTGTATTTGCTCTGGTAATAACGAAAAAATTGTTGTGTTAGATTTCTACGCAGTATCAACAAAGGGCGGCCTGCGGACAGCTCGAAGCTGCACGGAGTTCTCGAAGCACCGGTCGAATCCGTAATGCGGGTACCGCTCGTACCACGTCTCCTGCCCTACGTGCGCGTCCCAGTGCTCGCCGCTGCTGCTCTGCCCGTACTTGTGGACCCAACCTGATCCGTTATGCCGCTCGCCCCACGTGCGGTTCCACCGCTCCCCGTGCGTGCCCTCCCACCACGTCTCCCCCTGCTTCACCCCGTGCGCGTTGCGATCGAAGTGCTCGTCCCATTTGTCACCCCATTTCGATCGCCCGCCCCAGCCTTCCGACCGCTCCGCCCACTTATCGGTGTATTTCATGCTGCTGCCTCTCCCGTCGTACTTCTCACCCCACCTGCAACCAAAAGACATGAACATCTAATGTCCGAAGCGTCTTACGACAGAAGGGAAAATGCAGTGTCTTCCTCTTGAACAATAAAAGAAGAAACATCATATATATATATACCAGTGTCATAATACTGTTAACAACTGTAGGAGTTAACTCCAATTCTTAACTTGTTAGTTGATCATTTAACAGTAACCTATGTGGAAAGACTGAATTACGAATTGAATATCTTAATTGTTAGGTTGTTAGTGTGAGAGGGTGAGGCATATCAAAGTTACTCGTTCTGCTATATATGTAGATCAAATTTTATATATTGCCTCTCGAATAAGGAGCTCTGTATGATCTCCTTGATCACACATCTCTGGAGGAGCTACTTGTCTCTCTACATTTGATATTCGCTAATTACGGCTAACACATTTTGAATAAAGCTTAGTTGGGTCAATACTCGAAAAGAATCCATTTACCGAAAGGAGCAAAGAGCACAAAGGATGGAACAAAAGCTAGATGCTAAGCCCACAGGAAGTATACCAAGTCAACAAGTCAATATTCAAAAGTGGAAAAGGACCTAGCATCTGAATTTCTAAGAAAAGAGTAAGTCAAGATAGTTCATCTTTTTGTAATGGCAAAGTGAGATCATCTCATAGGGAACCACGGTATGTTTTTCTTTAACAAATGAAGGTAAAACGAGAGAGTATCGACAGAGAAAGAAGATAAATAAGAGCACTAACAGCAGACTCTATACCTGCAAAAAGATACTACGAAGCTTCATTTGTAATGCTCTTTACTGAGCAAACATTAATCCTAAAATTATCGTGCTTTCACCAACTTCATGAATTAAAAGATATTCCAGAGCTGTATTGGCGCTAAAACAACAATTTTAGTTTTGTTCTTTTGTCGGATATCAGAGGAAAAAGCTTACATGGTAATATGGAGAAGATAGAATTCGTACCTCTCATGCCAGACATGAGCATGGCCCGCATCCAATGGCGTGGTCGGGTCTATGCTGCACCATTTGTGTGCCCACTTCTCGGCCTTTCCGGAGGCATCATAATGCTCCCACCATTTCTCGTGCCACTCATCCCCCTTTCCATTCTTACCCCACTTGTCTGCAGTTTTCTCGATGTGTGCAAGCCCGCTTCCGAGATCCTGAAGTCCCATTTAGAAAAACTCAGAATTTTGGCATCACAATGATAGCATAGCATTTGTAATAATCACTCTAACATACATATTAAAACATCATTTGAAAAGGCTCAGGAAAACTTTTCATCCGTTTGTTACATTGTAATTATTTATCAAAACATATCTCCCTTGAGAAACGTAAATAGTAATAAGGACAGGATTGTTGTGTCTAAATTGAGATAATCCAACCTAACTCAATTAAAAGCCTGAAAGATAACAAAGAAAAATAATATCCAACCAAAAAAATTCCACTAAAGAGAAAGTTTCTTCTGAAGCTACATATCATTCCTTCTACCGAATTTTTCTACTAATATGTTTCCTATGTGATATAGAAGTACCTTTTTTTGAAATGGAGTTCCTATTTTTGTCATGCGAGTCATAGATATGCCTTTATCGAAATAAAATCATTCCTTTCAGTTATTATATATATATATTTGTTCCATGTATGTGGATAATTCTCCAATATTAATAAACGTCGGGTTTTACTTTTTCTAATTTAACTACATATAGTATGTAATATGAATTAAAAAAATAATAACTTTGATTAACCTGCCACATTGATTTCTTCCAATATTCCCGCCAAACATTTCCCCCCGCATCACGTCCCGATTTCTCAGAACCAAGTTCTTTGTAATCGAACCGATCAGCAGCCTCCCAATACTTATCTTCCCACTCAACAGTTTCATCAGCACTAACTCCTCGAGTCAATGTCCACTTACATATTACCCCATCTGACCTCTTCTCTACACCTGTCTCCTTCCACCACCTTGAACCATCCAAGTTCACTCCACATGATGATGACGGCGACGATGCCTCATTACTTTTATCAAGGGCTTTGGTGGCCTCTGCTGCATGTTCTGAAAATAGCGTATCAATCTCGACGAGTGATTGAAGAGGTGGAAGAGGAGCGTCACCCTTGTTTTCGATTAAGGAGCTCTCAAAGGGAATAGGTAGTGAATTGAGAGACTTCTCCTTTTCCATCAGTAGATTGGATGGATATGTCTGTCCATTTGATTTCCGAGCTGGCTTCAGGTTAGTGAGATCGTCTGGCGGCGGTGACCACGACCAAAAATCTGGTCCAGGAGTTCCATGCTTGGAAGCAGAGAGCAATGAATTGTTGTCCTGCAGCGCTGGCCAATATGATAATTCTGTAATTCAAAGTGATCTTGTGCCCAGGGAGCTAGAGAAATAACTAACATATTTACTCTTTTAACTTTTTAGGTGTCATTTAACTTTTTAGGTGGTAGTGACAAAGTAAATGGGAAGAGAAGACGAATGCGATTTGAGCTTATTGTCAGTGAATGAAACAAAAGGAGAAAGAAAAACATGGCTCATCAACCAATTAGAGTCCAAAATGGGTGACCCAAAAACCCAATACGAGACAAATTATGATTAGCAATAATAGCTATGCCACCTTGCTGTTTATTAATCCAGCAAAGTGCTTAAGAGAATAATTGCCAACCTCATGTATCTGTGACAGGACCTAATATTTAACTTTAAATGGACCTTCTTTTGTTGATGATCCTCATGTCGCATTAGATGACAAAACTACTCCGAAGATCAATAGTATATGTTTACGTACGCATCGTGGTACTACATTTAGCTAGAAAGAAATCATTGGGAATAAATATCTGGTACTAAAGTTAAAAAAAAAAAAGAAAGAAATCTGAACAGTCAGTCCACAAATATTGGCATTATATGATATCTCTTAATCGCCACTTCTGAATCAGAGTTCTAAGCACCAATGAATAATTCAGTTGTGGCATCCTTTAATTGCCATTTTTGAATTGCTAATCTAAGGAAAACATCTTCTCAAGTTCTCAACTAGCATAGAGATACTCCTTTAAACAAGGGAATATCAAAACAAACTATCATGCGTACATCGCAACAGATGGAGTATGATTTGACAACCTCGAGCGTAATACTTTCATGGATATTAGAAATCTTTATATGATTGATTACATTCAAATAGAGGAAAACACTAAATGTGAGATAAGCAACATGATAGCTATATTCACTTCTCTCACAAAATCAGGTAAATTTCGCCCATGTTCATCGAACATATTGCAAAATTTCATTCAGACCACTGAATTTCAATTTCTTGCAATTAAGTCACGGCACTGCTAATTCCGTCTTTAAACGGAATCAACCCGTCAAACATTGTTCAAATTCAGCGATGCAGTAATTGTCATATCATCCCCAATAGATGATTGGTGCCAACTCAACAGTTGATTCTTTATGGCCTTAAAATGATGCTGTGGCATAATGCCTACCACATCAACACCACATCACATCGCCTGCTGAATAAGCGCGCCAATTGAGACAGAACACAAAATTCAGCGGTTCGATTGCAATTACGAATGGTTAGTGACCTAAATGAAAGTTCACAACAGTTTCATTGAGCAGTTGCTAATTTACCCAGAGAGCTAGTGTTTTATAATCTTATTGCCTTCAAATTAATATACCTGGATTTCTTGGAGCTGCTCCAATGGCAGAACCATCTGGAACATTCGTAATGCGATCGAGACGGTCCAATCCCGATCCGACGGCGTCAGACGCCATCTCCTCCGAGGAAGCGTTAGGAGGGACCTCGTCGAGGAGCGCTCGTGCGGCTGCGATGGCCGCGGCGGCGCGATCGATGACCTGGAGCCGTTGGATCCGATCCCGCTCCTCGCTAGGGACCTCTAGGATCCGATTAAATCGCTGCGTCTGACGATCTACGCTGTCTCCCCCCTCCATCTCCTCGTCGTCGTCCTCGTTGCCGTTCTCGCCGAGGAATTGGGAGCGATCAGCGATTTGGCGGAACTCCTCGGATCGGCGCCTCCGCTCCACGGCCTTCTTCCACATCTCGAGGTAGGAGTCGCCGCCGCCGCCATCGCCGGAGGAGTCGGAGGCGGCGGCGGAGCGAGGGCTGAGGTCGGTGCGCCGCCATCGAGGAGGAGGAGGGAGGAGGCGCCGGGGGAGGCGCAGGTTAGCGCCGGAATAGGGTAAGGCGCTAAAGCGCGCCGCAGACATTGGGGGAGGAGGGGGGGGGGGAGTGAGTGAGTGAGGAGCGTGCGTTCTCGTGTTGTGAGAGAAACTGAGAAAGACGAGGACGAGGAAGGAGATTTATCTACAGGAGGCGGACGCCCACGTCGCGACACGTGGTGTCGAGTCCACACCTTTTGAAAAAGTTATTTTTTATCCGAATGACGTGGCGGTTGATTGGTTGGCTGTTGTTTTGCGTTCAGAGTGGGGGTAAAATGGGTATTTCACCAAGCGCACCACGCTGAATTCGGCAACGAAATCGCTCAATGGGCCGATTTTTAACCCACCCAGAAAGAACCCGTCTAGTTACTTCTTCTCCAAGATGTTGGGCTTAATTTCTCGGCCTATTAAATTAAATAGGCCCAATGAGGGTGACATGACGTGGCTCTCCGTGAAAGGTCCACGTCAACGCGCCATCGTGGCTCCGACAACGAGACTAATAAGTCCCGTTCCGTTTCCTCCTCCGACGCACCCTATTATTACTCATATATAAATAATATATATATATATATAATATATTCCCGTTCCGTTCCAATTCACAGCGTCTTTTTCCTCTTCCGAATTAGGTTTTCTCTGGTCTCTACGCGAAAGGGACCAGAGAAAACCCCTCCGATCTCCGCCATTAGAGCAACCCCGAAGCTCCCCGATCCCATCGCCAGGTGAGATCCTATCGCTTCGTCCTAGCCTCTCGTTTTAATTTGCTCTAGATCCGCTGCGGAAAACAGGGTTTCGAAGATCTTCTTCGATCGATTACGATTTGATCGGATATCGGGAGTGGGAGATGGGAGCGTTCGTATCGAGGTTCTGGTTCATGCTGTTCCCGGCGAAGGAGTACAAGATCGTGGTGGTGGGGCTGGACAACGCGGGAAAGACGACGACGCTGTACAAGTTGCACCTCGGAGAGGTCGTGAACACGAACCCTACCATCGGGAGCAACGTCGAGGAGGTCGTTTACAAGAACATACGATTCGAGGTGCGCGAATCGCTTTTCGTTCATTGTTCCCATCCATGTTTTTTCTTTCCCTGCAAATTTTATGATTTTGAGCGTTTATTTTGTAGGATCTTCTCTTTAAATGGTTATTAGGGGGTAATTTGGAGCTTATCTTATAGATCTAGGTGTGCGTAGGCTTTATGTTGTCGTCAGAATGGGAGTTTGAGATGTATGGTCACAGGTTTTGGTGATGGACAAGGAGCTTATGCTTATAGGGGATTTGGAATACTTGATATAATGTTATTTTGATTACTAAGAGGTTAGGCTACGATCATGTACTGGATCTGGAAGAGAGAACCATGAAAAGATATAAAACAGAAATATGGTTTCGAAAAGTGTTGGTTAACTTCGTGGATTGACGTCCAGAGGGCTTTAAGAGAGGAAGAGATTGACCAGGAAGTGTAATATGGTGCTTTAAGAGGGAGACGACTATGTGGAAACTTAGTTTGTTGTAGTCGTGGTTAAAATGTTGCTAATAAGGACTTAAGGACTTATATCATAGTTCCGGATTTAGTTGTAGAGTGTCAATGTCATTCTAATGACTGGAAAACTATTTTTGCCACATATTTGCGTAACAACTCTAACTTTGGCTTGTATCATTTTGGGTCCGAGTTTGCAAGTTCTCAAATTTTGAATTCAAATGGGGAAAAATTTCTCCAATCATCCTGGATTAAAACATCCCATTGCCAAATTAGATAGGTCAACTGTTTCGGCCAGTGCAGATATTTACACTTGCTGCTTTAGTCCAACACTAAAAACATATAACTTTCTTCAATTTTTTGTTATATGATTAGCAATGTATCCTTTTCCACATTTATTTTATTCCGTTAGATATTTCAGTGTTTTTAATCATTTCACCTCTTGAATTCCCCCATCTAATTAGGCCATTTCTTTCTTTTGTAGTTATCGTAATTTTTAGTGTTTACATATATGCGTTATGTTGTTGATCTAAATTGTAGTTGGATCTTTCTACTATATCTTTTACATTGTTGACCTACATTGTAGTAGGATCTTCATACTATATCTTACAATATTTGTCCCTCTAGCAAGCAAAGGTGTATTTATCTGTGATTCATGTGCCATTAGTGTAGTAAAAGCAGATAAATTTTCATTCTTGTTCTTCAAGCATCTATCAGTAACAATAGACGTTGTAATTACAGTAAGACCTTAATCATATACTAGAATCACTTGCCCTATTTCACTCTTTTAATCTTCTCTAATCCCAATATTTTTCCTTATGTCTTACTTGTCTTGCCTATATAACCATGTACATGTGCTTCTGTATATTCTTTTTGCTTTTATGTTCTCTTTCATTGATTAATGTGTATCTGCACCACCAAATTCCTGTTTGGTGAATTAGATATTATTTGTGGAGTGTAAGCACTGATGGAAGTCCTATTGTTACTATTAGTATTTGTAGTTCTACTTTCCTCTAAAACTCTCCCTTCTTGTTTTTCTGCTTTCGACTATATGCCTCTTGTTTGTTTTTTCCCCCCTTTTCAAATGCGCCAATGTTCATTACACTACTTCAATATGGTGTAACTTCATGGATTGACATCCAAAGGGATTTAAGAGAGGAAGAGATTGACCATGAAGTGTAATTTGGTGCTTTAAGAGGGAGACGACTCTGTGGAAACTTAGTTTGTTGCAGTCGTGGTTAAAATGTTGCTAGTAAGGACTTGAGGACTTATATCATAGTTCCAGATTTACTTATAGAGTGTTAAGGTCATTCTAATGACTGGAAAACTATTCTTGCCACATATTTGCGTAACAACTCTTAACTTTGGCTTGTATCATTTTGGGTTCAAGTTTGCAATTTCTCTAGTTTTCTCCATCTATCTGATTCCCTACCAAAAATAAATGCTTTGTCTTTCTTGTAAATAGGCAATGGTTGAAACTATTGATTCGACACGATTTCATTTCAATAGATATTGACAGAAGTATTATGTTTTCTGTCAAGCTACCCGAGGAAATCCTCATTAATCCAAACTTCAATCTGGTTGTTGAAAGAGTATGTTTAGGGAAAGGGGGTAATATAGACCCATCAGGCCAGTGAGCACACTAGAAATAAAACAAAGGCAGGATTGAGTTCTTGGCCCATTACTTTGGTTGTAGTCAAGACGTTGAACTCAAAATTATTTTGAGCCATAGCAGAATCTGTTGCATACTCAACGTGGTGTGATGCAAAATGTCCTATCTTTATTAAGTGTTATAAATGCATATTGATTATAATCAACTTTGATGATCTCTTTTCAAGTTAATAGATCCAAGTTTGCAGATTGGTATCCAAATTCCAAATGAATGAATGATCAACTGAATCATATGTATATTTATGTCCTCAACACCTTCCTATCTTGGAGATCTCCTTGTTTTCCTCAATGTTTTCTCTTTTGGTATAAATCTCTTCTTCTTTCCATCTCGTTGCCAGTAACATTGAACAAAGTCTATAATTTGTTGTGTTACTGATCCACCTACTATTCACCTCCTTTGCTGCATTTAACGGCACTGAGGACTTTTCAAGGAACAGCCAAACAAGGGTGAAGAAGTGGCCATCTTTTCACTTCCATATTGAAAGCCATTTTGTCCGCTCCTAGTGCACCTGCTAGTTTAAAGTCCCTGTGGAGAATATTACCTGACTACATCTGGTTAGGGCAATGGTGTTCTCTCTGCTTAGCCAGAAGTTTTTAGTTTGTAAGGCTTTATATGAAATGGTTTCTTCTTTTCATTTGACGAATTAGAGGTTCCAATAGTTCTACTTTCAACTTTAAGCTGTTCAAAGTTTGTTGAGTGACACTATGCGCACTTAGCAGCATGAGTTTACTTGATAGATAAAGAGCTAAAAGTTGAATGCTTGAACTCATTCCTTAAAGAGTTGCTAGTTTATGCGGCTTGCTTGGGCTTGAGATGTAAAATAGAAGGACTAGACTCCAGTCTTAAAGCAGGCGGTTGCAATTACCTATAGAGAGATTGTCAAATTTGTGACTAGTTGAATGAACATTCAACTGTCAAGCTTTATTTTGATAAATTCTTCTTAAACAAGCTATGACTACCTTTGTGAAACAAGAAAGCATAATCTCATACTTGTTTTATAGAATTGATATCATAAGGTAGACCTGAATGTGTGGTGAAACATATGGCAATTATTAGAATTAGCTAGATTACGAGGTTTGATTTGTTCGGGAGCTTTGTTTGAATGGTCGTTTTATCATAGGTCTCCTTTAGCTAGATCCCTTATATGTAGAGGAAAATTTTGATGTCATCAAATGCGTGGAACCACAACTGGACGAAAGGAGAAATGATCGCCTGGATATAGTCCATCATGTTAGTTATGCACTGCCTAATGATTTGCCGTCGATACCATCTTTACTTTCATTCTCCAATACTAAGAAAGTAGTGTCAAAAAATTTGTTTGTGAGGATTGAAAGTAAAGATGGGATGGATGGCAGATTCACTAGGTGGTCCATGGCTTATATGGTGGACCAGGTCCAAGCAATAATTTCTTATGGGAGGGCTAGTCCGTACAACTTAGAAAAAAAAAAAAATACCTTTTGATCTTTTCTTTGACCAGAATGGTTTATGATCTTTAGAAAATAGAAATATCATACTACATGAAGAGCCAAGTTTATAGATGGCGACTTGATTGCGTAAGGATTGAACGAAGGACATCCAATGTCAATGAATCAATCCGTCTCTCTGCTGGTTTTCAGTTTTAGTCTTGTACAAATAATGACATGGCTATTTTCAATTGATTTTTGGATATAATAATACTCCAAAAATGTGAAATTGAGCAATTACCCTTGCAGAGTTGCATATATGTGGACTTCCCGAAACCTCAGTTATTTCCGTGTCTGCACCTGCCTAGAATATCTATGCAAAAACTGTTTTAGCATGCATATATATATAACCAACTTTCTGAGAATATTTGCTCCATTCCACATATATGAACCATTTATTTATGCAAAAAACAAAAGAAAAATCCTTCAATTTCTACTAGTCATAGCAAATGATTGATGATTATTATCAAATACTAACTTTCCAAAACCCAGGTTTGGGATCTAGGAGGCCAAGAGAGGTTGAGACCGTCATGGACGACATACTACCGCGGGACCCACGCGGTCATCGTAGTGATAGATAGCACGGACCGTGCTCGAATCTCGATCATGAAAGAAGAGCTCTTCCGTCTGCTCCAGCACGGTGACCTCGATCACACCGTCGTTCTCGTCTTTGCCAATAAACAGGATCTCAAGGACGCCATGTCGCCGGCGGAGATCACCGACGCCCTCTCTCTGCACGGCATCAAGAACCATGACTGGCACATCCAGGCGTGCTGCGCACTCACCGGCGAGGGGTTGTACGACGGGCTCGGGTGGATTGCACAGAGAGTCACCGGCAATCCGACACCCGCCTGAGCGGGAATGAGGGTTTGGGCGCTCGGTTCTCACGCCTGCAAACTTATCCTATTGCGTACGTACCCCTGTAAAACCTGAATTTTCATGTATAACATAACATGCTGCTCTTCGAAAACCTGCGCCAACACAGAACCAACATCCTCCTGAGACTTGGTCTTTTTGTAGGAAGCCACGCATGCACGAAAACCCGGAACTTGCAGGGGTATATATGTAAATAGATGATTTCTAAAGGGTGTCTGTGTAAAGAACCCGGTCCTTGAAAGAGTGCTGGGAGCTCGGTTCTTCCGTGTGCTTCCAGCGTGTTCTTTTAATTTTACAAACTGAGATGAACACTCCGTGTTTGTATTTGATCGATTGGAGGAAACACACAAAAAAAAAAAAAAAAAAAAAAAAAGAAAAAAAGAAAAAAAGAAATTGCAACAATTATTTTGTTTGATCATCGAGTTTAGGTTTTAAGTTAGGGTGCGTTTTGTTATTATGCAGCTCGACCCCATGGAAGAAGTCGAGTTCTGTCCATATAGCGGAACTCGACTTCGCACGTGACGAGCGTGAAGTCGCGAGATTGCGCCGAACGTGAACTTGCCCGTCTCGTGATAGTCTGTGGTCCCGGTAGAAGTCGGAGACGGAGATGGCGCTACCCGCTTTTTTCATTTATAAATAAACGTAGCTGGAAATGTGAATCAACTAAGGATTTGAATTTGGATCTCCAATACCAACTACAAAGCTTTTGCCACTTGCTCCAGGGACAGTCGGTAGCTTGTTTGGTTTCATTTGACGGCGTGTTTGGTGTCATTAATTTTAGTCCTTCACTCTTAATCAGCTCTAAGAAAGTACTCATTGGTTCATAATTTATCGATGATGGGGACTTCAACCTAACTTAAAAATTGTACTTACCTAAAGTGACATACACAAGGAGGTTTCTTAAAAGGAGAAATTATTGCCTGCACCAGGTGTACATCTAGTAAATCCTAAATTTTAAATCTAATTAATTGGACGTGTATTATACTATTTAAAAAGATTTATAATATAAATTATAAAATATGGATATTATTTTTTTCGAAAAACTTAAATAATATCCGTTTCTATACAGCCAATTTCGAGGTTGTTTTATGCTATAATTTTAGATTTGAAATTTTTAATTTTTTTTTTTTTTTTTATTTTATGGATTGGCCACTATGTTTGACCGATTAAAGTAAATTTTAAATTAAGATGTTATTAATAATCAAAATTTAGATACAATGCATTAGGTGTAAGGCTACATCAAGCTATAATTTCTCTACTACTGAAGGACTGATTTGATGGCAAAATATTTTAGAATACATCACGTGCATAATAAAATATAAAAAATGCAGGTCACGAGCAAGGTAAATAATAAAAACATAATATCTTGCAATTAAAAACGGATATTTAATTTATTCAATGTGAAGTGGGAAAATTGAGTCCATTATCTCATTACATCTATCAAAGAACTAAGACTTGTGAAAAGATTAATTACGTAAAATATTGTATTTTTCGTATCGCAGTGAATC
This sequence comes from Aechmea fasciata, assembly GCA_025177825.1. NCBI lineage: Eukaryota > Viridiplantae > Streptophyta > Magnoliopsida > Poales > Bromeliaceae > Aechmea > Aechmea fasciata. The sequence goes on along the minus strand of CM045935.1, from coordinate 5,618,856 downwards.
AATTACAAGAATATTTTTTGCAATTCGAAAAATAAAAAAATTATATTTTTTATGTATTTTTTTTAAAACTTTATTTTACCTGTTAGCTATGTATATAACATATAAGAATCTCAATATAAGAATCTCAATACCAACGAATTGAAAGAGGTTTTTAATGTACGGCATAAATGTGAAGTATATAGTACATTTTTCTGAGTCGGGTTTCTCATGAAGGACGCGTTTCGTTCTTCTACCACTGTTCGCAGATCCCTTGCAAACCAGGTCGTAGTAATTTGCTACAACCTGCGTATTTCGGTTTATTTCGATCGTATGAAACAAAATGTACACTGATCACCACTAATCCACCATCGGACGGTGCTTAGTTACTTATCATTATAAGCATATATATAGGGTTGACTGGTCCCCACTAGGTTATAGTATTTAATCCAATGATTAGAAATGATGAAAAAAATTGATCCAAAGACTAAAAAGGCGATAGGACAAGTCTTTCTTATCACATTAAAAGGATAGTAGCGGGACTCTATATATATATATATATATATATATATATATATATATATATATAGAAAACAACGCATTTCTATTAAAGACAAAGTGGAGGCATCTTAAGATAGCGTCAAAATTCGTGCTTATTCCTCTATCAACGCCAATTCCCATGATTCTTCTTTGGACTACACTCTCCGATCTTGTTTCTTTCTTTTGTAGTGCATAATATATAAAAGCCCATAAACTAGACCTCTCACACATAAAACTCTATCTATATATCTCTCCTTTGCCGTGTCTAGTATCTCTCTCTCTCTCTCTCTCGATGGAAACTACCCTCCTAGTGCCATGCGGGGGCCTAAGAGCTTTTCCGACGATCCGAAAACCGGCTCGAGAAGCCGCGTCTGGCCGTTGGAGGCCGACCCAGAAGGCGAAGTCTTTGTTGCCGCCGGTAAAGGCAGTGATCGCGAGGCCGGCCGAGAGGACGGTGTACAAAGACAACTGGTTCGACCGCCTCGCCATCCAATTTCTATCCAATAGTATACAACAGACAACAGGTTTCTATTATTATTATTATTATTATTATTATTATTATTATTATTGTTGTTGTTGTTGTTGTTGTTTTTGGTCCTTTTAACTTAGTTTTATTCAATATCAGGTTAGTTTTAGTTAATTTCTTTTTATGTTGATTAACATAGATTAAACCTAAGTTTAATTTGATATATATATATATATATTAGAAAAATCTTTTCGAAAACTCAAAAAATAAAATGGGTGTATGAACCGCCGCAGCTCGTGTCGTGCATTTAAATGAGAGTATAACTTTTAGTTTCTTCCAAGCTAACAACTAGCTTGAAAATAAAGTCATATATAAATACTTAATTATAGCACCTGTTTGCTTTCAGTGTGGGACTAAAATCTCACACATAAAAAAATTTTAGTTAGGCTCCCATGTAATTAAGACCCATTCATAATTATTAGGCGAATTCTTAACAAGTTTTAAGTTATAATAAATCCAATAAAATCTAACAATATACATGCACACAAAAACACACATGTGATTATAAGATTTGAGTGGTGCAATACCTGTTTAAGGAATCTCTTCCTAGTAATGATGAGGTATAATTAATAGTACTATGGATACAATGATTTGATAGCATTTACATACATATAGGCCTTCTACAAAAAAAAAAAAAAAAAAAGTTTAATTAGTATAATTAAGCTTCGATTAAGAATATTCTAATAATTTCTTTTTTTAAAAAAAATAATATCAATATACCTTAAGAGTATTAATTACATGAATGATTTTCTTTCTCCAGTTTCTTAATTTCGTATTTTCATGCATTAAAATTCGCAGAACGGATTTTTTTTAATTTTTTTTTTTATAATAACTATATATAAACTTGGTTCTTTTAGGAATGAGGAGCGAGAAGGACGGCTACGAGAGCTTGACGGAGGCGGCGATCATGGTTTCGATGAGCTTCGACGCTGCAAGACAGCAGGAGGTGGTGATCGAATCGCTCGGCAACGCTTTTCCCAGATTCATACTGCAGATGGTAAATCTTTTCCTATATTATTTTTAATTTTTCGCCTTTTTATGATAGCACTATAAAAAATCTTGCATTTAAGAACACTTTAAACAATAATTAGCGATGCTTTAAAGCGTCGGCAAAAATAATCCCGACGATTGTAAAAGAGTCGTTAAATAAACATGTCGAGATAAATATACCAACGTTTTAATGTAGCGTCAAAAAATTTATATAAATATTTGATAAAAATATGTTTATTAATTAGCCCCGCTTAATCATAGTGTCGGCAAAATGCTAAATATTAAAGACGCTAAAAGAAAACGTCGTTTAAAAAGTGTCGTCTAAAACATATTTTGTTATAGTGTAGGTACTATCAGTATGAACATTGAACAGTCATATATGGTTACTTAAGCTGGTATATATATATATATATATATATATATGTATCTACTAAAGATCAACTGCACGTATCAAACCAGAGATTGCATGCTCATCATGAATTCGGTCGCATCAACTGCATGTTAATTGTGCGCGCGCATCAAGCCCGATCGAATTAACCTGTGTCGCGAAATACGATCGAAAAATTAGAATTGAGTTTTACAAAATGGATGTAATTTTGAAGAGAAAGAAGAAACGTTACACTTATATAGCATCAGAAGCTTAATTTCGCAGTTCGAATATGGAGCTGCTTCTCTAAAAATTGATCATTTTCTTGTTTTAAATAAGCCTCTGTTTGGTATGGGGTTAAAAGGTGGAATAATCCCTTAACTCCATACTTACTCCTAAACACCAACAAAAATGGGTGGGATTAGCTAATCCCACATAATCCCACCAAATCCCAACCAAACACTATTTTCTATTCATAATAACTCACTATTCTTCTTATCCCATCTACTCCAACCAAACACTATTTTTTACTATTCTGGACTAACTCCAACCCCTAACCAAACACAAAAATATTCTAACCTCGTCTTAACCCTGAACTTAACCTTATCACTAGAATAACTAGTTTTTTCTTAATTCCGAACCAAACGGTAGCTAAGAGATTAATATTGAGTAGTTCCAAAATTTGAAATGACATGACTATAATAAAAACCTCACCTCTAAAGAGGTATAGATCAAGATTAGATACTCTCTAGTTGGTTGGTTATCCACCATGATTTGTAACAGGACACCCCACCCCACGCATAAATGTAGTGACCAGGGGAGGAGAATAGGGACCCACAAATAACACATTCAACAGAGCCTCCACTCAGCTAATATATAGATGTAATCACATATATGTAATAATCCGCGGTTTGGTTCAAGGTTTGTAATATTTTAAAAATATTGCATATTTTATATAGGAAATAACAAATTTGTTACCAGCGATCGATATCAAGCCAGTTGGATTTGGGGGTTATTTAGGAATCGGTATATTCTTATTAATGAACAATTAATAATTTTTATCGAGCATGAAAATGAGAATGTCTTTTAATTCATGATAATAATCTACTATTTCTATTATCTCGGAATATATAATGATTCCGCTACTCACGTTTTACCACTATCTAACCTTAGTTGAATGGTAATGACTCGGATGTTTTCTATAGAAAATATAGAAGCTTACAAAAATATTACAAATCGTGAATCAAACTGTGAGATCCCAGATAGTCCTATATATATATGATATAATATGGCTAACACTCTTAATCCGTCTTAAGCATTTTGGGTGGTGTGCTAGAACGGAAGTAGTTTTAGGATGGGTGACCTCCTGAAAAGTTGGGATATTACAGTTGGTATCAGAGCCAATTATCAGTCGAAAGTATTAAATGAGTCTCGGCTGAGTCATAGTTATATAATGGGGAGAGCGAGGCTCTCATATCATTGACTGTTGTGGGTAGAGCGTAACTACCTAACAAGGTCGGTTTAGATTAGCGAGACGAGTCTCAAATCACCTGATACTTGTAAGTCTAAGCCTAACGAGAACGTTAGGGCTTAAAAAGAGAAAGAATGTGAAATTTCAGATAGTTCTATATACATATGATATAATAAGGCTAATACTCTTAATCCGGTTTAAATATTTTGGATGGTGGTTAAGCCTAAAAGGCTAAGAGAGTTAAGCATATTAGGATGAGGGTAAGTCCTAGAATGGGTGACCTCCTGGGAAGGCTATTTATTTACATATGCACCCTTGCAAATTCCGAATTTGCATATACACCTTTCATATATATAATATGAAAAATAGAAATTATTTACATTTAAGTACATGGAGTCATGGAGACCACCTTTTAGGCAATTTGGAAATGAATTACACCATGTTTTTATTGACTCCCCTTCGACTTCCCCACTTTTCCAACTTCCGTGATTTTACCCAAATAATCGAGAATTTTTACTGCGCATGTAGAGCCATCGAATCTAACAAATGTAACACAATTAATCCTCGACTATTAAAGAACAAAGGTCAAAAAAAAAAAAAAAAAAAAAAAAACCTAATAGCCTATTTGAAATTAGAGTACATATATGACTATAATTTCGTAACTAATAAGAGATAATTATGTGATGATAAAGCATGCAAAGTTGAAATCTTCTATTGTTGATTAGTTTTTCACAGTACCATGCATGATTAATTAGCACTAACAATTAAAATTTAGGAACTAATTACATGCAATTATATATTCCAGATAAAATTCCTGCTACCGCCTTCAAAGTTATCGAGGCAGTTCTACGCCACTTTCACGACGATATTTTTCGCCTGGCTAGTTGGACCATGCGAGGTATACGTATACTCGGCTAAAATTTTCTCATGTGATCTTAAATTAAATCTTCATTTTCTTACGTATTTCAGTTGATTATTATTAAGAAATAGTATTCATTAATAAGAGTAGTTCATTTTTAAGAAATCCATTTTCATTCAAAGCATATAGTACTAATTAAACACTCAAAACATATACAACAGTGAGTGACAAAAGAGAAATCTGATTGGGAAAACTTTTAGCTCGTTTTAGTCAAAGGAAATTAAGGAGAGAGCAAGAGAGAGATCTTTAATCTAGTTCATAATTGTGTAAAAACATATTTAATGATGTTGTTAGTATTTGTATCAACTTAATTGGATGTGTTCTGAGAGAGAGATTGTGGTGTTGCAAAACAAGGTCAGGGAGTCAGAAGTTGAAGGGAGGAGAGAGAAAAATGTGGTCTACATCCCCAAATGCAGGTAACATGATCAAAGTCACAATGAGTGCATGCATGAAATTAATCACTATAATTATTCTTTATTCCTTTCCCTATATATATATATATATATATATATATATATATATATATATATATATATATATATATATATATATATATATATATACTTCAAAAAAAAACTCCATGTGGTTTTGCACTTTCTCATTTCGATCCTCTTGTTTGAAGTGTATCAATTTGTCTTCCCGTGATTTCGTTTTTCTCTTTTTATTATCAATTTTATTATTATTATTTTTTAAATCAGTGACAAAGACAAAGTTATAATTAAAAGGTACTAAAATGAATATTTGATAAATCTAGATAGATATCTGAAGTTTTTTGTATATAATTTAACGAAATACTATTGAAAAAGATACTCAAAAGATAAAAACAAAACCATATGGGGCAAATTGATACACTTTAAACCACACGATACTAAAGTGAGAAAGTACGAAACCACATCAGGGTTGTTTGAAGTTTTCCCTATATAAGTTTTACCTAAGATTTTAAGTGCCCGTCAGCATGGGCCGTATCTATCGTACCGTATCGTACCTTGCCAACAAGATACCGGCACGATACAGACACCGTACCGATGGCACAGCTTAAACCCTCTATTTTTTAAATTAGTAAGTAATTTTCTCAATAAAGTTCAAAATATGTGATAAAAAGACATAATAAATAATTATAATATTTTATTGTTAAAGAAAATAAATATTTCATACTATTATATAATTATATATCAAGACACACGAATTTTTCTCGATCGGCACGCATCGGCACCGCTTGTGCCGAGCCGTGCCGGCAAGTTTCCGGCATAACTCCATGTCACGGCACTTAAATCCTTGGTTTTACCAATTGAGCGGTGTTTGTAGGTTTTTGGAGAGCACCAACTGTGTGGGAATGTGCAGAAACATGTGCAAGATCCCTTCTCAGAGATTCATACAGGACTCTCTTGGTATGCCCATCAACATGGTCCCTAGTAAGTTCTTATTTTCCCACTAATCTGTCAAACAATTAGATCTCTTCTCACCACTCTCAAATTTGAGATCACCATCCGAACTTCGCAAACGGCGTCACGACGACCGTGCCCTGAAAAACAATGTCATTCAGCGAGACAAAAAGAAATCTCCCTACTGATCAGGATGGGCTACCTGATCTCTCTGCAAGCGAGGATCGATTTTATCTCTCTCCGAAACCTTCGGAACTTCGAGATTTCTTGTAATTGATAGGGCAATTGAATCTAACTTACTACATTAAAACAGACCAGCTTTACAAAAAAAAAACATCCATTATTAGATGTTGCCAAATACAGGAAAACTAGTATCTAGGGTTTACACAAGGGTACCTGAGAAAGAGAGGGGTTGCTCTTGTGAAGGGAGGGGCCCAACCATGCACCATTAGGGGAACAGGAAAGATGGAAGTGAGACACATGATATAATTAATGGTGCAACACCATCTGTAGGTCACTAAAATATATAACATAATGAAAAAGGAGAGTCTCTTTTTTGCCTCCTAGCTATTGAGATCCTACAAAGACAAAGTGCAATGTGAGAAGCATGTTCACTGACCCACATGTGATTATTCCATTCATTCATTCATTCCAATAAATCAGAATATATACACAGATTCTTCTTTCACTTTATTTATTTATTTATTTTGGGACAAGTCAATATACCTTGATCTCATGCAATACAAAGTCTACTTTTACTCACTACAAGCACTTGTAGCATAAAATGTCCATATAATGTATGGTGAAACCAAATAATGTGTGCAGTTTAGTTTAAAACAGCAGTAAATTAAAATGGGCACAAAAGGATCAACTAATTCACATATCAGTTATTTTTAGCTAAGAATCAGATTCTTCATTACACGCAAATGTAATATATTTGGAACTGTACTCTTATTATTTTATTTTTTTAAAAAAAAAGGGAATATGTTAGTTAAGCTATGCATCTCACCCCCTCGGAAAAACTTTTCAGATTTTGAAGACATGAGCTGCGAGATGATCTTTGGACAAGAACCCCTGAAGATGATCCAGCACTGAAACAACCATGTTACCAAACACTATGTAAATGAATTTATATTCCTTTTTATTTACTAAAAAGTAGAACATTACATTACAAATACGTAAATATATATATATGTACCAAATCTTATTTTCCTAAATGATCTAATTATATATTTCTACTTCTTTGCAGGCATGGCAAAGCAAACACATGGGGTAAATTGTTCCAACTTGCCCTCTATGTAAAAGAACCCCTTGGTTCTAGCTAATATTTATTGTTCTAACTAAATTTTATGATTCACAATGGTGGTTGCTGTTAAAATATTAATAAACCATTAATGCCACCTAAAATTTCCTTGTGGCAAGTACATAAGGACTCTTTACATAAAACCCCTGTTTGGGAACCTTGTAAATGTAGAATGGTTATTAACAAACCGACCATCCCTGACGCAAGTAGCAAAAGGGTTGAGTGGTTGGTACTCGAGACCCAAGTTCGAATCCTAGTTGATTCACATTTCCAGCTAAGTTTATTTCTTTTCTAAAAGAAATAAACGAAGCGAATAGCATGCTACCTTTTTATCTCTCAAAAAAATAAATAAATAAATAAAACTTGGTATTTTGACTAGTTCTGTATCTTTATCCGAAAAAGATATTTGGATGGCTTTTGTAATATTAAAACATACAACAGAGCAACCCCATCCCTATATAAATTTTGAGGTGAACTGGAAAAGGAGCTCAAACCTATGAAATTTTTGAATATGCTTAAAAGTAAAACATCTTAGCCACTCATCTCCCTCCATCTGTAAAAATGAGGCATTTCTTTGGTAAAATTCAAATAACTTTGGAATGATCCAAACACCTTAAAATAGCAAGTTTTTTAAAAATAATATATATAGTATTCTTTTAAGCAAGTATATAATACTATTTGAAAAAAGAAACTGTGAATTAAATTCCAGAGTGTGGAAACAGTTAATATTCGGCCAAAGTGCAGTTTCTTATAAAAAATTCTCCATTCATAGGTTGGACATGCATCCAATTCACGCGTAAAAATTGCAATAATTTTTCCTAAGGGCCACAAATTTTTTTAGTAAAAATAATATAGTCTTTTAAGAAATAATGTTTTTGGAAAGCATGTCTTAAAAAAATCAGATTTTCAACTATTGAATGGAGATATATAACCGATATCTCAAAATAGGAGTCTTAATATTAATAGTATCGACACTTAGCGCTATCTAATTTTTCACCGTTAGATCTATCTCTTAATCAATTTCAACTCTTAGATTATGCGGTTTCAACAATCACTACTCAGCAGTAGTAAATTTGTTTCTACTTAGTTCTATCCACAAGGTCAGATCTAGTATCGAATCTTCACAAATTCATTTCAGAAGAATGGAAAATATAGAATTCTGAATGGAAAATATAGAATTCTTTCCCAGGGTGTTAGAGCGAGAAGCCTAAAGATAGAAGCTGTATAAAAATAAAAAAAAAAAAAAAAAAAAAATTGATGAAAAATAATAAAGGAAGTATCATTGTACTGTTACAAGGATCTGAGATGACTCCACTAACTTTTCTCTACAAGATTCCACAATTCGTTATCGTCAGTACCCAAAAGCACTAGAACCTACCCCTGCTTTTTCTCATCTATGAATTTGAAACAGTAAGTTCCAATCTATGAAAAGCATCAAAGCCAACAAATAGGATTTACGATTCAAATTCTTTTGCTAATGGATCAAGATTGATTCTTCTGTCGTCTCTCTAAGTCAAGTGATTTATGATTATTTGTTTTACGAGAAGTATTTGCAGAATGTAAAATATTATAAGTTTTCAATGGAGGACACCTGAGGAAATTAACCAAATAGAGCAAAGGGAAGAACATTGAGGGACCACAGAATATATATATATATATATGGGCACTTACAAATGTAATACAGTTATATGCTTAATGCATGAAGTAATAAAATGATAAAAGCAAACAAGTTTGGGTTCAGTAAAGTGCTAACAAATTGCTAATTTGCAGCAATTTGGAATCAAATTAACAACACAAATGTGCAGCACACGGGGTTGATCCCGCGGCTGATACTCGTGCACAGCATAGATTTTACCCATGGAGTTGATCCCGCTTGTTTATCCATCCTATCAAAATCGACCAGAGCGACGGAATTTCCTCCGTGCACAGAAAATTTCTATCCATAGAGTTGTAGAAAATGTAATCCTGCTACTATTTCCCAGTGCTTAGAAGTTTCATCTCAACTTTAGTAGTACTGCTACATGTCTCTCTTAATGATACTCTTGTATGTTGTTAATTTGTCGACGCTAACAATGTAGAGGGATTAAATTGGCTAATACACTCACTCCAAAAGTGTCATAAAAATTTACCAATATGTTAACTACCGAGCAACAATGTAGAAGACTCGGAACCATTTTCCGGCTGTTGTTTAGTGACGCTACCCTGGACACAACCTGAAAACCCCTTAGGAAACCTAATGTGTACTTACAAGTTATATACTGGATCTGATCGGAGAGCATGAGGCAGATCAAACCTCCGACCTCAAAATCAGTCACCTTAAAGTCGAAAAATACTATACTTACAAACAAATGTCAGTGTTTTGTAAATCACAACCATCACTTAGTAGCGAGTGATAAATGTTCGTTCTATCAATCAGATGTAAATTTGTAAAAATGTCGCAGAACATGTTTTAAGGCTTACATAACAACCAAGAGTAGTAATTTAATTTCCGAATGTTAAAGTGAATGTGTGTACAAAGTCTAGCTCCAGTGAAGACACTTTATCCTTCTTAGTTACCTTTCAAACATCATCTCCTATGGCCTTGGAGATTGTTTCATCCTACTGTATATATATATATATATATGAACAAAATCCTATATTTCCCATCGAAGCCTCGGACGATGTTTACTGGTGCCTTGTCCGGGTTCAGTTTGTAGACTGTGTCATATTAACTCCATATTGGACTTGGGAATATTTTGAGACGCATTAAAACCAAAATTCAAAAGGGGCCCCCTAACCAGCAACTTAGATGCAAACATAATTGGGCCCATTGGGCCACTTGACCCACCCCACCCTAGTCCCAATTAATCCCAGCTCCTTGTGCCGGTCCCCTTCATCATGCAGTCGTGTAAAATCCCGGCCGTTGATTTCCTCATTCGCGTGCGTTTTATAATAACCTCTAATTATAAATATAAATATATATAAATATATAAATATATATGAGATTTTTCTTTCTTTTTTTTTTAAAAAAAAATTATTTTATATTTCTCTTTTACGGTGTTTTGGGGGGAAAGGGAGATCAGAGGAAGACGAGCCTGCGACGGGGGAGGTGCGCGCGGGGGAGGGACGCCACGTCAGCGAGGCATCGGATGGTGTCGGCGACGAGATCCTTGAATATCAGCCGTTCGATCCGGAGCACGGCGTCCGAGAGCTCGGCGGAGGGGCGGGCCCACGCCACGTCATCCGCCACGTCCCTGCGTATCGCCCCGCACGTGACCTCGTCGAGGTCCTCTCCGCCTCCCGCCGCAGGGACCGGCTCCCGCATCCGCCGCACCTCCGCCCACACGTGCCTCACGAGCGGGCCCGGCGCGGACGGGGTGAGGGGCGCTCCGGCGCGTGCGAAGGCGTCCCAGGGCGACGCGTGGCGGCGCCGCATCCGGTCGAGGATCTCGCCACGGCGTCGAAGAGGAGGCGGCGGCGGGGACGCGTGGAGGGCGGCCATTGGTGGCGCTTCTCGAGCAGCGCATAGGCGTCCGATGGGCCGCGGAGCCGATCGGACGACGCTCGGACGATCTCGGCCACGTAGATGTAGTCCTCCTGATCGTCGGATTCGACGCCCCCCTCTCCGGGCTTCGATCCGACGGTCTGTGCTTCGCGGCTCCACTGGTGCTCCTCCCAATCAGTGGCCGACTGATCTGTGCACACACGTTAATCACCACCGTTGGTTAACCGCAAGTGAGATTGTAAATACCTCGCAACTTTAAGCTGCGCATGGCCATGGATTAAAGAAACGGGTGAAAATTTTATTGACGGTCCCCTAGCTACCCCATTATTGCAGTTTAGCTCCTATGCCCTTCGTTAACTGTCGCATTCGGAAATTAAAGTGCAATAATTTACAGTTTTGTGGACCAATGAAAAAAAAAAAAAAAAAATACGGACCAAATCACACAACATGGAAAATGGAACAGCAACGGTTGTTTAAAAAAACATATTGTACTCTACTAATTACTTATTACACTGTACAATGCGTAACGTGGAATTATCTAGGAAATATTTCGTTTATGACGCGCTTTACTGCGAGTGACTCTTACCTCTAACAAAGTCGATGGCGCGCTTGGTGGCGGAGGAAACGGGCGAGCCCTCGCCTACTCCGAGGAAGCACGACGAGGCATCGAGTACGGACACTGGGCTCGGCTGCTGCTGCTGCTGCTGCTGCTGCTCCGCCCCCGCGGTCGTAGCAATTGCCGCTATACTACTCAGCAGCTTATCGCATCGCTTCAGTAGGCTCCGCCCAGACCCGTTGTTGTACTCTTCCCCCTCCCTCGACCTCTGCAACGCATCCCCACCGTCCGTTCATTCCTTAAAATTCGCGAAATGTGGGAGAATAATGGGGAACAACATATAATCTACTGATATAATAAAATACTACTACTACCTGGAGATTGAGTTCGTGTAGGGATGGGGTGGTGGTAGAGGTTGCGGTATCGCCCTCCGCGGGTAAGCGGATACTATTTATTGATGGTTTTCGATTCCTCGGCGATCGAACGGTGGTTGGGTCCGATCCAACTCTCCTGGGGGAATGGGCGGCGCAGACTCCGCGCTGCGGTTGAGAGTTTCTCGCGGGTTCCGCATTTATATGCGACCTCCGCCTCGTCGGCGGAGAGCTCGGACTGCTCGGGGGCGACGCCGCGCGATTCCGCCGCGGCGAAGCTGCGGCGGCGCCGGATCTCGCAGTCCGCGGCGGCGGCGGCGGAGTCTTCGGGGAGGGCTTCATGAGGACGATCGGGGCGCGGCGGAGATTAGGGTTAGGGTCGAAGATGAGGTTGCGGCTGTGGTGGGAGGGACTGGCGGGGTGGAGGAGGCCTTTGAGCTGGAGCGCTTCGAGGATCTGCTTCAATGACTCCAGATCCTTCGCAGGCTCATCGATCCCCCGCATCCGGAGGCGCCGCTCGATCTCGCCGCAGAGCGCGATCGACCCGCCGCTGCTCCGCTTCGGCTCCGGGAATATGTCCTCTGCGTCGAAGAAGCTCTTCCTCTGGATCGACGAAGGTGGCGGAAGCTGCTGCGAGTGGGGTAGGAGTAGGCGCTTCTGCGCGTCTCTAGTAACCCTAGCCTCCCCAGGGATCGGCTTATCTGGAAAGTGCTTCTTGGGGAATCCCGCCTCGAGAAACCGGCGGTGCGCCGGATCCCGCAGGACGCGCGACTCCGACGTCGATCGCCGGAGCTCGGGGGGCTTCGACTCTGCGGCGGCGCTCGGCGGGAGGGCGTCGAGCCCCATCAGCCGCGCGACGACGCTCGGCGACCGGCGCAGCCGCCCCTCGCCGCCGGAGTCCGATCGGAGGCGGCTGTCGAGGGAGAACCTGGGAGCTTCCCGAAGCTTCCACGGCGTCTTCGTTCCCTCGAACTCGAACGCTGAGAAGCTCGCCGGGGACGAAGGAGGGGGCCAGCTCTCCGGCGAGGAGGGGCAATCGCATCGCTCCGATGGCGAGGTCGACCCGGGGATCTTTAAACCCCCCAAAAAAAAACCGCCATTAGAGATCCTCGAAACCACCAAAATCAAAGCACAAAAACCCTAGATCGAGAAGGGGCGAGATCAAGAAACCAACCGCGGAGGGTAAGAGGCGTTTCCCGGAGAGGATGTGGTGGCGATCGATGAGATGAAGGAACCCCGTCATGCATCCCATCTGCTTCTCAATCGGCGCCTCAAGGTTGTCGTCGTCTCCTGCGGCGGCAGCGGCGCCGGCGCCGGCGCCGGCGCGGGTCATCTTCTCCGGTGAGTTCTCGACCCTCTCTCTCTTACTCTTCGTCGCCTTCGGCTGCTTCTCTGCTTCGTACCAGTGTGTGTCGCGCTCACACGAGCCTCGTATGCGAGCTCTAAAAAGCTCCCGCTTTCGGGGGCCTTATAAAGGGCGGTGGAAGCTTAAAATTACGGTGATGCCCTCAAGTATTCGCTTAAATGACGAACAGGTCCAGTGACACACATGTACTGTATTATCAATAATAAACCAATCATATTTTTTTAAAAAAATAATATAATAACTGTTTTTATTAATCATAATCAGACCGATAGATTCATAAAACTAATTCGTTGAAGATGCACATCAGTAATATAATCGATGTATTCTACTTTTTATTTTTACAATAGTGATAAATAGTAAATTATAAGGACCCTAGCCCTGAGGATAGATTTGGAGCCAGAAAGGGTCCCCACGTCCTCCCACATTTTCTTCTGGCTCCCAACGCCTTACCACACTTTCTTGGCGGATCATAACAGAAAAAAATAAATTTTATTTTTATCCTATTTTTGTCCTTTATTTACAATTCTTTTTTGATACAGATTAAGACAAAAAATAAATTTTTGATAAATCAAATAGATTAAAAAAAAAAAAGAGTCCCCTCTCTCCACCTCCCGTTCTATTTTCTTGTGGAATAGAAATAAAAATAGAGTCTGAAAAAAGTATTTCATATTTTATTTTTGGTCCGTATTTATTGAATCCAGTTGCCTTTCTTGACCTGCTCACTTATACTTTGTTTAAACGAAATTATTTGTTTAAAGATCGATACAAACTTATCTAAATTATCAATTATTTTGAATATACTATCTAACATTTTAAAATTTTTAATTTTACTTGCCAACTTTCAATTTATTTGATTTGGATAGGTAAACGGTTTTGATTTTAAAATTTGAATACGTCATTTTATTTTTATAAATTTTGTTAGTATACTTTACATAATTCTCACAACTTTAAATTCATTAAAGTATGAAATTAAAATTTAAAATGTCTCAAATCAAATAAATTAAAAAATTAGGTAGCAAAATCAAATTTTTGATAGCTCAAATAGTAAATTCAAATTAGTATACAGTTCAAGTTTTGTACATCTTTACCTTATTTATATAAATTTATAATTTTAATTTAAATTAATTTAAAATATTAGACTGTTGAAAAGGTAAAATTTGAGGGTATGGTTGATGTATTGACATACATACATAAAGATAAAGATGGATGCTTTTAATTAATTGAATAAAATGGGGCCGAAGCATTTTTCTTTTCTTTTTAGTATACTATGCTCATAGTTAAACTTTCTTAGTATTATATTTGTACATTACTCTTTTAAAATAAATTTAGTATTTTCTTAATTTTGTTATTATATATAGGGTATTAAATATATATTCTCACTTAAAAAACATGAGTCAAAATAAAATTTAGGCAAAGATTTCAAATATTATTACACCTCACCTATTTAATGAATGATATCTTGTATTAGCAAATTTTTGTGGTGTATAGATAATATTTTTCTACTGATATGAAGATTAATTTATGAAAAACTTTCAAATAGTTAGAAATTCTGTGCGAGGGGAAGAGAAAGAGAAAGAGGAAGAAAAAAATTCTCGCGGGGTTTCATGAGGGGCCAGAGGGCCCACTGCTAAGATCAAATTAAAATAATTTTTAAAGAGAAAAAATTTATCGTATCATACTTATACTATATCATCAATAATCAACTAATTATATATTTTATTTAAAACAAAATAATAAAAATGTTTTTTTAATAATTATGATGATATTTATAATTTTTTTAAAAAAAATATATAAACATCGTATCAACAATATAACTAATAAATTCTAAATTTTTTTCTTCAAACAATTTGACCGGGAAAAACCGAAAAGTATGAAACTGTCCTTACGGCCCCGCCGACTATTTCACGTTGACCAGTGTGAAATAAATAAATAAATAAATGCATAAATAAATGTAGTGTGGTTAATGGGCCGCTCCCCAATGAGTGATCGTGATCGGGTCGGTCCAAACCATACGTAGGTTCTGGTCAATTTCATAGTACCAAAAATTAAATTGGAAATTTAGTTGTTTGAGACATTTAATGATATTCGGCACTCCAAGTCAATCCTAACATTCGCATTTTCAACTAAGTTTATTTCTAAATAAAATAAACCGGATAGCGTGCTACCTTTTTTTTTAAAAAAAATTAAACAAATAAATTGCATTAGGTTAAAAATTAAGGTTTGATTTGTCAGTTTAAATACTTACTTTTAAATTTTATTTAATTTTTAATTTATTAAGTCGATATTTGAAAAGTCAAAAAATTATGAAATTTATTTGAATTATGGATCATTTGGATTTGGTTACCCCACTTTTCAAAATTTTGACTTAACTTTCCAACTGTTTAATTTATTTAATTTGAATTAGTGAACGGTATTCTGACAAAGAGTAATTTTGAAATCAAAATTTCGTTGACCGACTCAAGTGAAAAAAAATTAAAAAATTCGATAGTAAAGTTATAATTTTGAAAAATTAGATAGCCAAATCCTGGTGAATAATTCATATAAGTTTCAATCATTTTTATATTTTTAAAATTAAGTTGGTGTATTAAGCGGTAGCTCATAAGCAAAAAATTGTAAAATTGGACAAAGCGTTATTCTAGATGATAAAGGACGATTAAAGTGCATTGAACATATATAGTTAGTATATTCACATAATAATAATAATAATAATAATAATAATAATAATATTTCTAGATCACGTGCAATTTACAATGTCGATAATAATTAATAATGACTACTTTGTGAATATTTATTGTATCTTTGTTTTAAAACAACTGTTATAATTAGCATAATCAAGGTTCTACCTGATCTTTATTGGATACTATATATTTTGTTATAGTATATAGCTGTACTACCAAATGAAAACTTGCTATTAAAAGATGGATTCATTAATATATTTTTTTTGTCTAATTTTCATCACATTCAATGAATATGATTTGTCATTGGCACATATATAATATAGTCATGTTAATATCATCACGCCTTGGTATTTGTCTGCTGTAATTTTTAATTTTAGTTTGGTAGTGAGACACATTTGATATTATTAAATAGAATAAAATTATGATAAAAATATACCTTAATTAAACATAAACAAATTACAAAGGACACGTATCAAATTAATGAGGTGATTAATATATATGCGTGAGCTGGATATATATATATATATATATATATATATATATATATATATATATATATATATATATATATATATATATATATATATATATATATATATATATATATATATATATATATATACACTAATTTGGTGGATGTAAGTTAAGAATTATAAAACAAAATAAATAAAGCAAGATAAATAAAAAAAATACATACATTTTAAGCAGCAGTTAATAATTAGTATGGAACGATTTGTGTGTCAATTAAACGGTCGCATATTTGTGGTTTATAGGTAACATGCGAAAAAATATATTAATGTACTGAACTACTGATACATTGATAAATCATATGCGAGAAAACGCATAGAACTTATCCAAATTGCGAATTATTTTAAAGTAATTATTTATTTATTTTATTTTTAATTTATTATTTAATTTTTCAAGTTATTAGACTTGAGTTAATTAATGACATTTGAATGTATTATTTATCTTTATAAATTTATTTAGAATGCTTTATTTAAATATCATAATTATAAATTTATTAAGTAAATAATTTATTTTAATTTTTGAAGTTAAAATATCGTTAACCCACTTAAATTAAATAAATCGAAAGACTAGACAATAAAATTTAAATTTAAAAAAATTAAAAAATATTTTAAAAAATTTACAGTTTAAATAAAATAAAATTTTATATTTATTTATTATTATTATTATTACTGTATATAAAAATTAATATAAAAAATATTAGAAGGTAACGCTTGAGAGAGTACGCTTGAGTGGCGTCACACTAATAACTACTTTACCGTATACTAGAGTTTTACTCCATCCCCAGATCTTTTCGGATCTACAAAAGAATAGTGATGTGACTAAAGTGATACGCAATACTCTCTGTTCATGACGTAGTACTCTTCTCGTTTAGATATATTCAATATTTATTTTAAACTTTTTTAAGTTTATTTAATGGAGTAATAAAAGTACACAAATAATGTTGCTTCTTAATTAATTATGTAAAAATAATTAAAACACGCATTTTAATGACTTGTTTGTTTGGCCAACGTAAATATCTAAAATATGATCGAAGCATTGCATCATCATGGTCGCAATCAATTATAGAATAAATTAATTTTATTATAAATTGTTTAAAAGATAATTATTGTGTTTTTTATTAAAATAATTGATTGGCTTGAGACATGATAAATGATGCAGTACGTGCTGTTGTATAGAAAATCACGTAAACGTAAGGTATTATATTTTAAGAAATTATTGAATTATTTTTTTTAAATTTTTGTATGATGATATGATAGATTTTATAGTATTTTATTAAAACCAGTACGTAGTTTTAGTTTTATTAAAGTGTACGTATTGTGTTGACAATAATAGAATCCATATCAACATTTGATTTGACAATATAGAAATTATATATATATATATATATATATATATATATATATATATATATATATATATATATATATATATATATATATATATAGAGTCATGCTATCAATAAGACGAAGACTCTTTATCAAGTTTTCCACCGTTAGATCCACCCCTTTGATGATTTTCACCGTTAGATTATACTATTCAACCAACCACTCACTTAACCCTAGGGAACCCACATCATCCTAACCGCACATCTCTCAATCCAACGGTCAAAAACTTGGTAGCACCAATAACTCGGTGCTATTAATAGCATAGTAACTTAGTTCTATATATATATATATATATATATATATATATAT
Organism: Aechmea fasciata; assembly: GCA_025177825.1. NCBI lineage: Eukaryota > Viridiplantae > Streptophyta > Magnoliopsida > Poales > Bromeliaceae > Aechmea > Aechmea fasciata. The sequence continues at coordinate 5,600,705 of CM045935.1, read as the reverse complement.
ATATAGAGAGAGAGAGAGAGAGAGAGAGAGAGAGAGAGAGAGAGAGAATTGAGCTTCTATGCTTTTAAAAGTACCAAGTCATTGGTGCGTGTGAGTTTTTCGCTCTTGGATTAATAGATGTGCGGTTAGGATAATGTGGGGCCCCTTGAGTTAAGTGGGTGGTTGGTTGAATAGTATGATCTAACGGATAAAAATGATCAAAAGTCTAGATCTAACGGTAAAAAATTCACAAGTACCAAATACTTGGTACTTTTACAAGCACCATAGCCGGACTCTCTCTCTCTCTCTATATATATATAGAATTGAGCTCCTATGCTTTTAAAAGTATCAAATCATTGGTGCTTGTAAGTTTTTAGCCATTGGATTAATAGATGTGCGGTTAGGATGATGTGGACCCCCTTGGGTTAAGTGGGTGGGTTAAGTGGGTGGTTGGTTGAATAATATAATCTAATGGATGAAAATGATCAAAATCGTAGATCTAACGGTTAAAAATTCACAAGACAAAATATTTGGTGCTTTTACAAGACCATAATCTCTCTCTCTCTCTATATATATATATACTAATTATAATGAGACAAAAAGGAAAGCTTCACCCTCCTGTATGTGGGTTAGCCAAGCTTATTAATTATTATTATTAATTATTCAATATGTCCAATATACTATACCATTTTCGAGGGCCTTAATTAGCAGCCCCAGTGCTTTTTGTTTTTGTCTTCAGTTGCAGTGATCGCTTAATTTTAACAGTGCTTTGCAATTAAATAATTGAGAAACTTCTGTTGGTGTACGTGCAGGGGGAGCTGAAACGTACGTACGTGACTAATTTAATTTCATGTTTGAAAATTGGAAGCTCCTAACTTGATGTAGTACGTACTACTGCATCTCATGATAAAACTTAATAACAAATTAATAATATTCTATCAAACAATTAATACTGTAACATATATATAGTAGGGAGCTAGTCACAGATTTTATTATTTTGGCTTCAAATAAATAAAAACATAAAATATATGTAAAACCCTTATAATTATTTTAAAAAAAAAAAAAAAAACTTTTAGTATAAATTTGACATAGCTTTTATTTTCAGCTTCAGTCGAGTCTAGTAAAGCGTTTGACAAACAAAAAAAATATAAAACTTTCGTTGTGTAGAGAAGTAGCTAGAAGTGGTTTTGAGACTCGATCAAAATGTTTTTTTTTTTTTAAAGTGTGATTTTGAAACCAAATGGATTTTAATTTTGAGACTCAAAAAAAAAAAGAAAAAGAAGCTCAGATTTAAATTTTATGTTTCAATCTTTGATAGAAACAATTATATAGGAAGATCTCAATGAAGAAAAAGTTACAAGGGCTTTACCTAAATATGTACAACATGCTTTACTCTACTTTATTCAAAGCATCACTACATCACCATTGCTACTTACTTTGTTGTTGTGTGTATCTTTTTTTCTCCCTTCCTTCACAGATGGGTCTTGTCACCACTACATGATGATCACCTCTCCACATCTCGCAACAACATGAAAAGCTTTTTTTTTAAAAAAAAAAAGCACACTTAACATGACTAGTTTGTGGCTTTTTCCTCCTATATATGTAGTACTTCTCATTCAACTTTTCTACTCCTTTTTATTTTATTTTATTCTCTTTCCCCCCTTCCTTTTTTTCTTTCTCTGATCCCTCCCACATGCACTCATGCAGGCTCCAACGTGCACCACTGACCACCCCCACCCTTGATAAAAGCTCAAACCGGTTCGACCCACTTTAGCCCTCTCATAAATATTCTAAGCTCAAAAAAAAAAAAAAGTGGAAAAGTATCATTATATATGTAAAGAACATATACCATGCACGCACTACAAGTACACAAATACGTACATTACCCTTTTTAGTTGCTCATATGCTGACATGCTAATATTTCACGCACAAATTGCTTTATGCAGTACAAATCATGCACCACATAATTAATAACCATTTTGAGAGATATTTGCGACATTTATCTTACATAGATTGTGTCTAAATAATATGTAGTTAATTTCTAAAACTTGACGATCATGTAGCATGCCATGTCTAAAACGAGACAAAAACAAAATCAAGCAGTAGTGTTAATTGTTAGGTGTTATATCAATTTATTGTACTATATATGTGAAATGTGGATCTCACTAACTATTTGTATTCTAGGTTATTTTAACTCTGGGAGACTATTGCATGCTCACGTACATTGTCATTTTTCTCTTTAATTTCTTCTATTTTGAAAACGAGGGTTCTAATTAAATCTACTATATATTACTCGATCACATTCCCTTGTACCATGCATGGATTGAAGTAAACATAGCTAGCTATATAGGCATGGGTTTGGAATAGAATATTACTCTAGCTAGTTAGGGAGTACTACACAATGAGATTGGTGGTTGGTACTCGAGACCCGAGTTCGAATCTTTGTTGATTCACATTCTAGCTTAGTTTATTTCTAAATGAAATAAACGAAGCAGGTAGCGTGCTACCTATCTCTCAAAAAAAAAAAAGATTAATTAGATAGTCCTTAATTCTTATTGTTAAAATTTTGATACACATGCATTCACCCAAGGAGCTAGATCTAACTCAACAACAATACTATTATTTTATGTGTTTGATCTTAATTTTGTCTTGTAGGAGCTTTTGGAGATCTAGCTAGTGGGAATTAATGGTGGGTGGGAGAAGATGCATGCATGGGAGAGGGATTCCCATCATAAGGGAGGCTTTTATATATGGTTGGGCTAGTACTCACATCTATGTATGTACACATGCACTCCTACCAAGGCCACCAATATATAGATTTGTTTGTAGTACTTAAAGATGGCTAGGCTAGGGTTAGGGTTAGGGTTAGGGTTAGGGTTAGGGTTTGTATGAGCTGCCCCCACTATTATATTTAATCAAAGAGTACCACATTGCATTGTGTCTTTGCTATTGGAAATAGTAAGCTAGCATGTGGCATGTTCTTACCACGAGGTGCAAAAACAAAACATGCACCCCTGATGGAAAATAATAATAATAATAATAATAATAATAAATGTAAGAGTTAAAATATTATTTCTTAAATTAAGAAAATCTAGTTTTTTTTGGAACGCTTCTTTTCAGATTTTATGAAAAATTAATCGTTTCAATAAAAAAAAAAAAAAGAGCAGAAAGAAAAATAATAATATTTCTAAAAAACTTGACAAAAATCTTTTCGAAATAGCAAATTATTTTTAGAAATAAACAGACGACAAACTAAAAAGAGCTTTTCTATGAAAACATTTTTTCTCGACAAAATTTTTTTCTACACTTTTTCAAAGAACCAAACCCTTCCTTAATTAGTTAGTGTCAAGCAGATACCGACCGTTCCTTGCAAGCAAAGGACTGGTGGTTGGTATCTCGAGACCCAAGTTCGAATCCCGCCGATTCATATTTCCAACTAATTTTATTTCTAAATGAAATAAAACGAAGCGGGTAGCGTCTATCTATCTCTCTCTCAAAAAAAAAAAAAAAAAAAAAAAAAGGTTCGGCCCAGGATAACTAGCTCTTGTGAATTAACTATGGGCAACATCTTGGATTAATTATGGCTAATATATAAACTACCCCTTCACCAAATTTTAGCTAGCTAAAAGAAGTATATATATGCTATTGATAGAATTATATATAGCCTAAAGAATATGTGACCATCAAAATGCCACAATTAGCTAACCAACCTTAAAGGGGTCTCATTAATTAATCTATTATTTGACATTTTGGGGAATTATTAATGGTCTAAAATGGCACTCTATTTTACTTGAAATTAATATAATCCTTCCTGTGAGTAATTAAAGTATGAGATCATGGAATTAATTTTATGACATATAAAGTGGTTGTTGGTTGGCATGAATGGAATATGTGTATGTAATTGACCGAGCTCTTTAAAGAGAAATATATTAATTTTTAGGTATGTTGGCAAAAACACATATTTGTAATTACCCAAAAATTTCAAATAAAATGATAATTAAAGATTCATTTTTTATAACATTCCAACAGTACATATACAGTACATTTGAAGAAAGGAAAAAAAAAAAACCCTCTTTAATTGTGAGACACTTATTAAAAGAAGGAAAAAGAAATATTCAAAGAGAAAAACTTTAATTAATTATTTATTGTAACAATAGAGTGGTAAAAAAAAAAATCTAATATATAACAATTAATGAATTAAGATTCTTTGCTTAATGAACCATCGAAGAGCATCGAAGAGCATGTGGTATGAATAAAAAGTAAACAATGATATACAGTTAAAGGTATGTAACTACAAAATGCAGGGAATATTACTTTTTAGAGAAGAAAAGCATGCATCTAAACTTATTTATTTATGTATTTATTTCGACACCGCAACTCAGTGTACGTAGATCCAGTTCTTTTCCATCTGCTATATATATATATATATATATATATATATATATATATATAGAGAGAGAGAGAGAGAGAGAGAGAGAGAGAGAGAGAGAGAGAGTTGAGCTAGAATACTCTCAAAAGCATATGCTAGAATATTATTAATAGTATCAAGCTATTGATGCAATTAAATTTTCGGCCCTTGAATGAAAAAATGTACGGTTAGAATGATACGTACCATATATATATATATATATATATATATATATATATATATATATATATATATATATATATATATATATATATATATATATATATATATATGCTAGAATATTATTAATAATATCAAGCTATTGATGCAATTAAATTTTCAGCCCTTGAATGAAAAAATATACGGTTAGAATGATATGTACCTCTAGGGTTAAAATTAGATCAAATATAATTTGTACGGAAGAGAGTCGATGGTGACATTTTCATATTTGTATCATTTTATTTTAATAATAATTAAATACTATATATTGAATCTATAATATTTATTTATAAAATTTTTATTTTTTAGTATTTATACGATGTGTATTGTACGTATACTTAACTAGTATGTATATAAACATGACTGTGATTGACTGATGGGGGAGTGAGAGCCATGTCATATATGTATCCCCTCATCCTGCAGCCTCTGCTGTTATTGATGGTGAGAGTGTAGGGTTTCTTTTTCTTTCTTTCTTTTTTTTTTTTTTTTTTTTTTTTTTTTTTGCCACTGTGAAAGCTAATGAGGACAAAAAGCAAAAGAATATTGTTTTTTCACTGTGAAAGCTAATGAGGCCAAAAAGCAAAGAATATTGTGAGCACGAGGGCAAAAAAAGTCCCATGTTTGCATCATCACCTCTTTGAATGGATTAGGTGGTTCATGGTTGGTTTGCAATTTTTTTTTTTTTTTCCTACTCTGTTTCTCTCCTGCTTGGAGAAAGTGTAGGCAAAGATTAAGCCCCTTTCAAATTATAGGATAAAATGTATGGATAGTTCATGTACTAAAACTGTCTCGATGTTGCAATTTGTTTCATGTACTTTTCGTTGATACAAACTTTTATTAGTTCTTAAACTTATATTTGTAATAAAATATACTTTCGACAATGTAGTTATTTATCAAGTCAATAACTGTCTTATAAAAAGAATTACTTTCTTTCTCGTATAATGTATGATTTTAGTAGCTAAAATATTTAAATACAGAAGGACTAAATCACAACGTTAAAATAGGATAGGAACCATCACTAAATTTTACCCCCTCATCATTACTATATATTATATTATGATAGGGCATTCTCACTTCATTCGGTTCTTCTAGGGTTTGAGACACTCCATCCAAAGTGGTGAGAGGGACAATATTATTAAATTTTGTTGTTAGATTTGTAGATGATTACTGATTGAATTAAAGTAAATATTTAAATTTATTGAAAATAAATTAATGTGAATTTAAGTATGAATTAGAATGAATATTCTAATCATATTAAGATTGGGGTATGTTTTAGGGGAGCTTTGTATATACTTCTTTCTGGATTTATAAAAAGACAAGAAAAGGACGAAAGAGATTAAAAAAGATGACTCGAATTTGATGAAAAAGAGTTAGCTGCAATATTCTCTTTATTAATAAATCTTATTTTATCCGTATATATTCTATTTAATTTTTTATTTATAATTGTATTGACTTTTGCTAAAAAGACAAGTTTATGGCAAATTTGATTTGATGCTTTCACTATAAAATCCCAACAATCGGTACCAAAATAATAGCAATCGATATCATAACAAATTGCTGATTCTCAAAATCTGGTATCAAAGCAAGTACCAGGATCCCAACAAATACTTCCTATGCGTTTAGGGTAGTAGGGAATAATGAGGAAGATTACTATACATGCACTTGTAAGTTACTGCATTGCGATTCGTAGACGATTTGCGCATGAACATGTGTATGATGTTCATGATAACAACTGTCTCTACCTTTTATCAACTATACCCTCTACATGCCCAGGTTGCACAGAATCATGCGAACATTCAAAGACTGATAGAATCACACATAATGTGAACTGATAGATTCATAGATATGCTTCGATACACCACTAATACATAAAGAGTAACATTGTAAGTCGCATAAGGGGGTATCCAAAACCATAACATTACGACAGCCAAAAGTTGGTAAAGGTTGAGTTACAACTTACAAGCCTTTATTTGAATCAAAAGGTTGAGAGAAGAACATGTACCATCTTCCACCTTAGTTATTTGCTTACTGTGTTTTTCTGATAGGAGAGAAGGCGATATTGGGTTGCACATACAAGTCACCATACGTGTTCATCCAAAACTACTGTCACAAAGAAACTAATGCTCTCTCCATGTACAAGCACCTAATTTGACAAGCATAGTATTCGTCTCTTGTTAATATGAATCTATCCACCAGCTGGAAAGTTCTAGAGGTTTCGAATTTCCCTATGTCGTTGAAGGTAACCCAAACTCTGACCTAAGTATATAACATGACTCTTCCTAAGCACTTTCCCAGGCCCATTCATGACAAAGAAGTGAGGTGAGGTGAACAGATAAGTTGTTAGAATCCAAATATAGGCATATTGATCAATTATATCACATGGAGTGTGAACTTGAGAGTGCTCATATAGAAGAGGAGGAAAAAAGGGAAAAAAAAAACCCGGGGAAAAAAAAAATGCAATTGCTGAAGCTATATAGAACAGTCACAACTACAGTCACACCGCACAATGATTTAGCACGAGGCACTATATTTCACAACACAATACAAATGAGGCTAAAACATGTTAAGCTACTACCACCTCGACTTCTAATAACAACACATGTAACTACTGGAATTAGAAATTAGACCAAAAGAGAGCACTTCTTAAAACTATAAAGAGCACTAACAACTTAAGTTAATGGAAATTACATGCCAATGTACCACAGAACTGCTACCGGTTCACAATACGAATGACAAATAAACTAAACCAAGTTACTATTACCTTTAGTTCTATGTTCTAATAAAAGAGCTACACAAAGTTCCACAATTAGATATTGGAGAAAACACAAACTTTCACATAAAAGGCAATGCTCAACCCAGATTAAACATCAAAACAGCTTTTGTTTATACCTCATTCTTTGGATGACTTGTTGATGAGGGACTTGTGAATGTGAGGAATAACACCACCACCGGCTATGGTGCCCTTAATGAGCGTGTCAAGCTCCTCATCTCCTCGAATCGCCAGCTGGAGGTGGCGGGGGGTTATGCGCTTCACTTTCAGATCCTTGCTGGCGTTTCCGGCAAGTTCCAACACTTCCGCAGTTAGATATTCGAGTATTGCAGCAGAGTAAACTGCCGCGGTAGCCCCCACGCGTCCGTTTGCGGCAATGCGTGATTTTAATTGACGGTGGATTCGCCCGACTGGGAACTGCAAATTTGCAGGTACCAAAGGAAAGAAAAAGTTAAACAGGAAATAGTGAAAATTAACTAGTCAGAACGAACTGAATCACGCAAAGCAGCAATTGGAAAATTTTAACAAATATAAAAAAGTGCTTCCTACCTGGAGGTGATAATGGTAGGTACTAGTATATAACTATATAACTTAGTCACAACATTTTCTGATTTTTTTTTGAAATCCATGAATGATTGACAAACTATTCATTTTTAAATCCACTGCCAACACTCTCCCTACAATGCAGCATATAGCCAGATATTTACCAGGTCAGTTCAGCATATGTCAGCAAAAATGGAGGATTTCAATTGCACTACAGAATTATTCATAAAAAGAAATGAAAAAACAGAATGAAAACAAACTAAAGTCATGTAGCCAGGAGGCTAATGATTGACAAGGTATATATATATATATATATACACACACTCCTTTGGCAAAGGGGGTCCATGTGGGTAGCATGATGATTGTGTGACATACGTGCCAGATTTAGGTATCAATAAGACTCAAGGGTGGCTACAAAAATAATTTCAAAAAAGGGCAGAATGATGATTTTGATTTTTCAGTGTCATCTGAACTGAAGCAATTAACTCCTTAAGAAATCAAAATTAAAATTATATAGAGATGATAATATAAGGATCATTGGAATTTCTAAGAAAGCCCCATATTGACTAAAAAGTGCCAGAGAGGTGAAGACAGATTATAAAATAATTGTATAATAATATTGTGAGCCTCCTACCCCACCCTCCACTCTATAGTATTTCTCCCCTTGACTGCTACAGTGCTTATCTCAATCTCATGCTACATCCTCTACTAACAATTAGTTCCTACTTCAACACCCCCCATCCTGAAGAAGTAAAATATGGGTCACAAGTCGTTAAAATTCTCTTTAAAATAATACAAAATCTTAGATACCACACTGTCTAATTGCCAGTAGTTAATTCCACTTAATTTGGCGATTGGTGATAGTTAAATCTTATGACTAAGAAAGATAAATAGTTCTGCTTGCTCTAAGTTTCAGATGAAATGGAATAATTAATATACAGTAACAAGGTTGTACCTCTTTGTACTTTCAAATTTGCACATTTGAAAAAATTTTGATAAAAAGGGTCAATTGTCTAAAGAAGGCCAACAAGTTGTTATGTAGTTCAAATCCAAGTCGATTTAGTTTTGATCCAAATCGAGTCAAATCATACATATATATATACAATTGATATGGGCGTGCTACTTTTTGTTGGTAAGATTGTTGAATAGGTTAGAGAGGATATTTTTGTTAAGATAAAGTTTATTCGGTACAAGAAAATCCCAAAAATTAAGGGATTTGTTTAGATTGGGGATGCGCTAAAAGTAATTAAAAATATGCCTTGCAAGGTGTCTATTGGACGAATTAATTTTCATAATTTTGGGTTTTATCCATCTATCTTATCTCTGAGCATGGATTGGCTGTCTCTCCTCCTTCTATCTGAGCCTGCTTGGCTGTGTATTTCTCTCTCTTTTCTTATTCTTCTTTCTCTATTGCTTCTTTTTTCTCCCCTCCTTCCCCACTGCATTGCTATAATAACTCGCACTACAGTATCCATGTTACAGTACTGTGGCTATAGTACCGCAATGGCACTTTGGCTACATCAACTTGGCTACAATCACTTGACCACTCAAATAGGTCATCTTTACCGGTCAACTTGGATCATTTAATTAGATGGGGACTACCTCCCGAACACGGGTCTTTCAAATCTAGATGTTAGTGCAACATTCAAAATGCTTGTAACCCCTTCCAAAGATCAACTAATCTCACGTGAATAATTGCTTAATTTAGATTATTTCTTCATGAATAGGTTTTACACAGATGAAACAACTTTTTATCTATAAAATTGATGACCACAAGAGTTTTAGGCTAGCTTTAGGTTGATATCAGCTAACTCAAAAATACAATGAATGTTACAGGATGTATCCAATTTTACCAAATACCCTAAATTTATAGTTTTCAACAGCTAAATTAAAAAATCATATGATTTATTACTTGACTGACTAAGGAATCACTATACATAGTAGATGGAAAAGATGTAAACTGTAAGTCATTATAGATCATCATCCACCAGTACTTGAATACACATCAATAGAATTTACATGTTTGCCCTATTCACAGTTCATACGTTGGATTCTCCTTTACGTCATGATACTTAAACACTCTGTGTTATCTGTCAAAAGAACGACATTGAACTACAACAAGTACTAAACCAAATGCACACTTACCATCCCTACCTCCTAAACTAAACCATACCCATACCATCCCTACCTCCACCTATTATAACAACACCTGCAGCCTAATATTTTGCCAAATGTCCCTTTAACTGCTGGCTGTCATCCACTGTCTCTCATTTGTTTTCCCTCTAGCCTTCAATTTAAACTTACAATGACAAAGCTACATCTCCCTCTTATGCCCCTTCAAATCAATGTCTTCTCATTTTCAATCATGTTGTATTTTCCCTGGGCATAACTAAACGCTGGAATACAAAAGATCCAAGATAGTTAATAACCACAAGCTGGACTACGTTTCAAGTTTACAACCAAGAATTCAGTCTGTGGAAAAACAAGAAAAAAAGAAATCCGAAAAGTAAGATACAATGGAAACAACTGAAAGAAGGTGGAACTAAGAGACGAGATCAGGACAGTAAAGAGACAAGACCTCTCATGCCGGAAAAGTCAGAAGTCAGGTCATTACTCGTAAAGTTAAATGATAACAAGCAGCTGCCATTCTTAACCCAAGAGAAAGCATAATCTTTACACTCCGATTACAATCAAACAGTTTGTGGGAATTCAGTTTCATTTGTATAAGAAATAAATATTTCTGTTTGGAACAAACTGGAATTGACTTAAATACCCTTTTAAATTGTAAAAAAACCACTATGATTTTTTTCAAGAAGCAGCACTCTGGGGCTATTATTATTTAACAACTAACAGCAAGTGACATGATTGGGTTAGTTCTACAATGAGATGCCACAAGATCATTTCACATCAATTAAAATATCATTTGCTAATGGTTCCAAGCAACAGGTTTGAGATTATTTGAATTCCAAATACTTAGAATTCTAGGGTTCGAGCCAGTCAAGCAGAGCGTTACTAACAACCAATATGCTTGAGTATCAAAACTCGCTGAATGTCAACCTATGAATGCTTCCCTGATCTATTACTGTTCTTCTATGGGATATCTATTTTCCGTAATCTCTATCACAACTACACAGGAAACCAGAGAAAACAAGCCCCGACTAAACAAAAGAAAAAAAAAAAAAAAAAAAAAAAAAGTCAACTAGGATCAATATGTCAATGAGTTCTTTTTCCTCAAATCAGTCGCTCTTAGCCGTCATGTCTCAATACAGGTATAATTTCCCATCCATCCATGCCATCGAAGTAGTGAAATTGCTAATTACTCCCTCGAATGTTTTAATTTTAACCACATAATATAATCTAAAGTTGGCCTTTCCCTGGAAATCACTGTTTAACTTATAATAAAAATCCTTTTACTGTTATTTTTCACATCTAGTGTCTTTCCACCATCTCTCATTCCCTCCTATGCGAATCCTCAATCCTTAACTTTTGGAAAAGCACTCAAAAAGTTAATTTCTTATCAAGCGCATAACTGTCGTGATAGTGAAAAATTAGTTATCTAGTCAACTAGTAGAGTCAAATCTGTAACGTTTGGAACATTACATGAACAGTGAAGCACATATTTGAGAGCTAGAACTTTACACGAACAAATCCACAACTCCCCAACGTTCCCGGGACAAATCTCCAAATTCCCCCACATCTCCAAACATCAAGTAAGAAGAAGAAGATGATGAAGAAGAGGCGATGATCTACAAGGGTTTACCTGGAGACCGGCTCGCGACGACCGGGAGACCGGCTTCTTCTTCTCCTTATCCTTGTTCGCCGCCGTCGTCTTCGCCGCCACAAGCCCCTTCCTCCCTTCCCCGCCATCGCGCTCTCTCCCTCCCCCGCTCGCTTCTCCCCCTAAAATCCACCCAAAAATCACAAAAAATCCTCAAAAAATCGCCAAAAAAAACACCAAATCCGAGCACGAAACGCGAATTGAGTAAAGAAACGAAGAGATCAGAGCAAAGTAAAGAGAAATTAATGGCGGGATCGTGGGGAGAAACCCTAAAAGAGATCCGAAGAAGCGAGTCGGGAGAAGAGGAGCGTACCTCTCCCTCTCTCTCTCTCTCTCTCTCTCTCTCACCCACCTTTTTTTCCCCCTATCGAAGCGACGGTCGAATCGGGTTTCGTTTCCGGGGGGTTTTTTGAGGGCGATTTTGTAGTAAAAAATGTACGAACACCCCTCAACTATATATACAGTTTAAAAGGGTCCATCGTCTTTACTTTTGAAAATGTACGCAGACCCTCAATAATAAGCAATTACGAAAGGGCCCCATCAACTTTAAACTTTTTGAACCTGGGAATTTTATCAAATTATTATTATTATTATTAGTGGATTTTAGTATATTTAATAATTTTAATCATCTTTTATAAGATCAAATTACATCAATTAATAGTTAATAACTAATATATTTATTTATTAAACGTTGGTGAATTTAAAAAAAAAAAACTTGACTGACTATAAAAATTTTAAAAATATTAAATTTGATGGGTCTCAATAAAAAAAAAAAGAAGTTGAGGGAGCAGTTTCAAAATGTTCCATAGGTGAGGGGTGTCCATACATTTCTCTACCTACTTTTTAAGGAGCAGCAAATTGAGTCTCGCTTAACGTTCAATATTTTGGAGTTAAACTAATTTTTGGCTTAAAAAAATATAATTTCGTCTACTTCATTAATAATTTAATTACACTTTAATAAGTAAAAGTGAACTAATGAATAATTAATGGCTAATTAAATAAATTTTATCAAATTTTAAAACGAATAATTAGAATAACTTAATTTTAAAAATTGAACAAATTAAAGTTGAGCAACTCATTTCAAAATATTTGATAGTTGAGGGATCTCCATACATTTTTTTTACCCTTTCATAAGTCATAACCGAGCTTTTAAAATATGGCCTACTTATGTTGGGCCCCAATTAAGCCCGGCCCATTATTTTGGGCCAGCAAGGGTAAACTATTGCATGGACCAAGTGCACCACATCATCTATGGGCTGGGCCAATCAAATTATGAGACATGGCATTTTGATTCTCAATTTTTAATTTATTATAATTAATGATATTTTTTTTTTGGCTTTTCCTTTTTTGTTCTTTGGGGCACATGCAGTGAGAGGCTTATCCACATAAAAAGTAAAAAGTTTATGTGTCTATATCAAATTTAGAGCACATCCACAAAATAAGTGATCATGTTTCCTCATGTAGCCACTTTATCAAATGGTCCATAGAGATCTGAGAAGTTCTCAAAAAAAGAAATTGCATCAAAGATATGTATGGGCAATATCCAAGAAATTAAACAAAATAAAATTAAGGATAATTGAAATATTGAAATGTTTACATAACCACATAAAGCCCAAAAAGATTAGAATAAGATCAACACTGAAGATCATTATTCATTATAAATGTATCTCATTACTCCTCCATAGTAATAATTAAATTATAAAAAGAATACAATACCACCACAAACATCTAATGCATGAGCTCAAGAACAGGAGGAGTTGCTCAATTTTAACATAAATTTAACTACGAATACCACCGCAAATTTAGCCAACATCTCCAATGAAATGTGGATCGCAAACTACGCGGCTCGACCCAAATAGAGAACTTGGTGAGCTCAGTAATATATGTAGGGTTCACTCTTTTCCATCTGCGGCGCGAAGCGAGCCCAGCTGCACCGGCGCTTGGGTTTGCACCACCTTGGACGAGCCGTAGACGGAGATGTCGAGCCCCCGACCTTTCTCCTGCTCGATTTGTTCTTTGATCCAGAAGTATGTGAACCTTAGCCCATCCTAAGGGATTACAAAATGTAGCCATGTTAGCTATTTAGAGACATAACTAAATATAAATTTCGAAGAGTAAAATGCAATTTGAATAGGGTTTGCTGCAAAATAGCCGATGTAAAAAGATCGAGAAAGTTGAAAGAATTCGAGACACATTAAATAGATACGAAACAACCGTTATTCTCTAAAAGCTTAAACTGTTAGAGAACGGTATTTAAATATTTTTATATTTAACAGGAGGAGATTCCGAGCGTACTCTCAGTCTCATCGTCGGGGCCCAACCAAGTTTCTCTTTGATTAGGGTGTTGTCGGAGTTGCGGCCTCGGACGCCCTCAGGGCCGGGGATGTGATGGATGGGAAGCTGCTTGTTCTCGAAGCTGAGAACTATTTCAGCCATCTCATTCATGCTCACCATTTCGTCGCTTCCGATGTTCACCGGCTCTCGGAAATCCGATTTCGTCAACCTGAAAAGCAAAATCAAAAGGACAAGAAAATTGAAAATAATAAGAGGAAGCTCTTTTCTTGAATATGGTATATCTAAGTTTCGAAAGTAACACGAAAACTAAACTTTACTCAGAATATAGGAGCAATAAACCTGTAAATATATGCAAGTTTTGTAATTGCGAATATGCCTGTGGAAACCATATATACTATTTTCATTCATGTTCTTGCCAGGGTCATGCACATGAAAACTATATATCCAGGGTGAAATTTGCCAAAAAAAAAAAAAGGCCTTTTCTCAATTATCTGAGAATCTAGGACAGCAAGAATAAATCATTTACCTCAGGACGCCTTCGACGCACTCGTCGATGAAAGTGAAGGATCGAGTCTGCAGTCCGTCACCCCACATCTCAAACCTGTCAGTAGAAGTGAGAGCTTTTCTGCAGAAAGCAGCAGGAGCTTTCTCCTCCCACCTATGAAGAAAAATCAGAGAAAGTCTTCGTGATTAGTATGACAATGATAAGCGCAGTCGAAGCTTCTGCATATTCGAAAAAGCACTGCATCTTTCTTTCTTTTTTTCTTTTCCCTACATTAAAATCTTTGCTGCGTCCTGCGATAGCAGAGGAAGAAGCACCAAATTCGAACTTCAATTTCAGAGCCCGAAAAGCTTATTTGAGCTTCACGCTGTAGCAAAAGCTCAGGATTTTGTTTGTTGGACTAATTTCAGGCAACCTCAAAAACACCAAAATTTTATGTATGACCCTCAAATGTTTGAACTATCATAAATGTTCATGCATAGAAAAGGAAATTACTCAAAAATGCCCTTTTGGAGGGCATTTAGTGCATTTTCAAGTGCACTAGCATTATTTTCAAGGGTGTTTTGAGTATTTTTAATGTATACCGACATTGGCGAAATCACATATATCTAGAAAGACACATGAGTGACTTTCGAGCTTTTTGTTTGCGAAACATTTAACTGCTGCTTTTCAGAATAGAGAAACTGCTCAAAAAGCCAAGCAAAAGAATCGCTCGTGCTCTATACTCAGGTCATGAACTACCTTTCCATGTTCCGAATGGGCCATAAATGTTGTGGAAACGCCCAACGCGGCACTCGATGCCAAAGTCCTTGTTGTAGTGCTTGCACAGTTCCTCAGTTGCAAGCTTCTCCAGGCCATAAGCATCTTGAGGCTACACATATCACAGCATAACGCAGAATTAGTTAACTTTCTTTGTGAACTTTAAAGATCATGCAGAATTGAAAAAGATTAAGATCAATGAACCTCGGCGGGCCAAGCATCAGATTCCTTCAAGCTCACATTGGTCTCCAATTGCTTGAATTCAGGGTAAATACAGGCGCTCGAGGCATAGAACAACCTGCACAAGAAGCAAATTTAAGCAAAATTTAACCTGATACAAAACAAGAGCCACATATAGCTACTAGAAAGCACAAACCTCTTCACGCCGTTGATCCTCGCAGCTTCGAGCATGTTGAAACTGATCATGGTGTTGTTGTACATGATCACCGAATGGTTCGACTGGATAAAACCCATCCCGCCCATATCGGCCGCGAGGTTGAAAACATGGTCCACACCGTCAGTGACCTTCAGGCAATTGTCCATCACCCTGAGATCCGCCAAGTGGAATTCATGGCAGAACATGTCTTCATCCATATGCTCATTCTTCTTCCAGTCGGAAGCGATGATGTAGTGCCCTTCGCTCTTCAAACGCCTCGCAATGTGGGACGCGATGAATCCACCCGCCCCTGTTATGGAAATTCTCAGCTTCTCTGATGGCCAGTAGGGCTCCCTCTCTAGCTCTGCGTAGGTGTACTCGCCATAGTTGGTTCCGTTATTTTCCGCGCCCCCCATTCTGTAGTTTACAATTTAAAAATTACTCAACTGAATGAGATAAGAGTAACAAAATTTTATATCATACACAATACGATGAACAGAATGGGTAGCTTAATGTTAAGACATTGATCTACATAACAATCAACTGATCCCTTGCTATCACTCAAAGCCAACCATACATCGCTTAAATGGAGCATCATAATTCTTAGTTAAATCACCGTATGTGGCATAAATGAAGTAAGTTGTCATAATATAAGTGAATACGACAATTCCGAACTAATTCGTAACGGAATCGAATACGACAACTCTAAACTTTCAGGCAGTGGATTATATCATTTTTGCATCAAAGAGAAATTATAGATAGAAAATGCAATAAAACAAAGTCACCATAGATTGCGAATCAAAGGGAAAAAGGAAACAAAACACAACTCTACCGCCTCCATGAAGTAACAGATCAAGAAACTTAATGCATGTAACTCCAAATCAAATTAGAGAATAAAAACTAATAAGAAGGATCTCATACAGCCATAGATTTGAGAGTGGCTTTTAAACCATTCAATCTCTATTATCATCAACTTGAACTGCAATTTTTTGAAGAAATTGATGCTCCTAACATGTAAGGGTATTATTTCAACACCAAAAAGACCATCCAAAGAAAACGTCTGCTCATATGAGCATCTAATTTACAAATTCAACTTCATGAAAAGAATTTGACCGAATAATAAGAAGCTACTAACTAAATCAGAGAAATTTTTTTTGGAGAAAGAGAAAGAATCAGAAAATTTTGTGGCAAAATAAATAACTTAATACTACACAATGCAGATTCATAACATGTAGGGCTTTAATATCACAGCTTCGAGATCAAAACAAAGGAAAATACAAACAGAAAACAACTCCTTCCAATAATTTCATTGAATAACTTTGAATCAAAGTAAAGAGAGAGAGGGAAAGAGAGAGACCAACAAACTATAAGAACATACAAAGAAATCTAGAAAACTACATTACACACATAACAAAATAATTCCTTTTTAACCCTTTTAACCCAAGTTCTCCATTCCACAAAGCGAAAAACCTATAAAAATTCATCCTTTGGGTCCAAAATTGAACTCAAAAAGCTCCAAAAGAGAACTCAATATCCAAAATCAAAATATTCCTCAATACAACACAACCAAACCCACCAAAAGACATAGTCAGCGCAACCCATTCAAAAGTTTGCACCATAAATTTGACAAAATACATGAAAAAGATCAAATTTTTTTTGTGATTATCACGTCTTTACCTCAGCGATTGCAATGCCCGAATCACCAAAAGCACGAAGAAGAAGCAAAAACCCAAAAGAGAGAGAGAGAGAGAGAGAGAAAGATCTCGTTTGCTGTTTAAGCCCCTCGCTGTTCCCTATATAGAGAGGAAAAAAAAAAAAAAAAAAAAATAATCCCTTTAAAAAAAGAAAAAAAAAAGGAAAAATAAATGTGAAAATATTTATTGATTATTATTATTCTACTCGGTTCATTTCTAACCACGTTTGTTATAAAATTCGTGCTCTGAGGAGACCGAGAAATTTGACACCAAAATTTAACCTGTGTGGGTCCCACATTTTTCTTACATGCGAGGTTGTGGTTTGCACGTTGAGGAACGTGGGACTTGGTCCAATTAAAGGGTGTGAATTTATGTGTTATTATTCGCTCTATGGTTGGACGGTTGACATTGGTGGCGTATATGCGTGGCTCCCCAATCCAACGATCGAGAGCTGGGCTCGTTGGACGCCTTTCTTTTCTTTTTCCACTCTTTGAGTAGGAGTTGGTACGTGGACCGGGTCCGCCACGTCAGCCAAGAACCGGCACATATTTTTTTAGTTAAATAAACCATTAGATGTGATTTGTAACATGTAAATAATAAATGGTTCAATAATTGTAACTTTTTGAAAATTTACATTCTTCAAACTCATATTGTAAAAAAAAATAAATTAATAAATTAAAATATACTAAAATTGGGCCTTATGAAATACATTTTAACGAGTCATTTAATGGATATTGATTTTATTTCTACGTTAGCAGTAATAGCCGCGAAAAAAGTAGTCGACAAAAAAGAAATTCAAAAAAATCTCCTTCTAATATTGTTTTTTAAAAAAATCAATATATTATTTCTTAATATTTTATTAAATAGTATTTAATCAAATAAAGAGTCACAAAACCCTCTATGTAACTTTGGACTAAAAAACCAAAATTTTGTCCCACATTTTAGCCAATATCTCAATTGCTTTTCGGCACTGACTTGCATTAATTTTCACCGTATTACAATGCTGATGGAATTTAAAATTTATTAAATTTTAATATTTCGCTAAATTAATTTGATGGAGATAAAATTTATTATTGTATAAAACAAGTTAATTAACATTACATGCAATCTTTATTTTTATATAATTTTGCAGCCAAACTCAATATTTATCTCATATCTTATACTTATTTGAGATAGATATAAACTGCATAATAATAACACTTGATATAATTTTTCTATACAAGGGGTAATTGAGGTATAAGCTAAAGTACAAATAAAATTTTTATAACTAAGCTTAATTTTAAGAAATCGGTGTACGGTGCACCACGGTATAGGCAACGACTTGTAGACCCACAATTTTATTACGGGTAAATTGCACTGTTGCCCCTGAACTTTTGGTGGAGTTTCATTTTACCCTCCAAACTCTTAAAACGGTCATTTACCTTCCTATACTTTAATATTGCATCTTGTTGTCCCTTTCGTCAGTTAAAGTTAACGGAGTAGTTAACGGAAGGGTTAGGTTTTGGCGGTTTTTGGAATGCAAAAACTATGAGAAAAAGAGTTGGAGGGCATAGAAATGGAAAAAAAAGAGTTTTTAAGAAATAAAAGTGAGTTGGTTGGAACAAGGGACAGTTTGGACGGTAGATTTTCCGTCAAAACCTAACTCTTCCGTTAACTTCCATTCATTCGTTAACTTTAATCGACGGAATGGGCAACAAGATGCAATATTAAAGTATAGGAGGGTAAATGACCGTTTTAAGAGTTTAGGGGGTAAAGTGAAACTCCGTCAAAAGTTCAGAGGGCAACAGTGCAATTTATCCATTTTATTATTGTACTATACATATATATTAGGAATAATAATTAAGCTTTCACCTATTTGTTTTTATTATTTTTCATTATTTAATTTTTTTTATAATTTTTTGTTTTTTTTAAAAAAATTTTATTTGAGTCCTCTTATTACTTTATTAGGAAGCTTCCTCGCGCCCGGCCTAATGGAACGGGGAGGAAGACATGTCACGTGTGGGGCCGTGTAAAAAATGTGGGGCCCACGAGTCAGCATACGTAATAGTTACATGATTTTTTTTTCTGAAAATATTATTTAGTAGTTATTTAAAAAAAAGGCTTTTTGCAAAAAAATCCACTTATTTTGGGATTTTGTAAAACGGGCCACTTTTTCGTTTTTGCGATTCGGGCCGCTTTTTTAGCCGGACAAAATACCCTTATTACTTTTTCTCTCTCTTTTTTTCTCTCGTTCTTTCTTTCTCTCTCGAAGAAGCGGCGGAGGCGGAGGCGGAACGACCGCCTCGCCTCGCCCGCCTCGCCGTGCACCTCGCCTTCTCGGTTCCGACTGAGGCGCGTCGTCACCCTTCTTTCCACCGAGCACGGCGACATCAAGACGCGAGCTCTTCTCCTCCCTGCGTGTCGGAACGCAGAGACGTCGTCGGAGGCGGCGAGATCGTCTCCGATGACATCGCCGTGGTTGCGGTAGAAAGTAAGAAAAAGGTGATGGCAAAAAATAATAATAATAATAATAATAATAATTTACGCATAAAAAGATCAAAAAATTTAGAAAAATAAAGAAGATGATGAAGTTGCACTCTTAAAATATGATTATCTTGTTTTAAAAAAAAAATTACATCATTTCTTGAAAATTACACTATTTGATATATAAATTACACTCTTTAGAAAAAAATTTTACACTGTAAGTCAATATTGCACCATTTAGAAAATTTTGCACTTTCGTTTTTATTTTTTTCTTTCTCTTTCTCTTCATTTTCTTCTACTTCATCTTCTTCCCGCAGTGGATGATTGCCTCCTCCTCTCCCTTGCTCCCTCCCCCGCATCGCCGTGGCGCTGCGCGAGCGCTCCGCGCCATGGTCGAGCCGGGCGAGGAGCGCCTCATCTTCGTGCTCCCCACGCAGAGCCGCGGAATCGCGTCTGGCCGCCTCCGCGGCGGAGGCGCCTCGGCGATCGGGCGCGGCGGCGACGGCGGCGCAGAGTGGGCGAGCGGCCGGTGCTCGGCGGCGCGCGGGAGGAGGGCGAGCGGGGTGAGCGCGCGAGTTGGAGCGCGCGCCGAGTTCAGCCGGTGTAACATTGTATGTCTCATACCCAGTGTAACAATTAATAATGCACAATTACAAATACCTGTAATCTCAAGTGTATATCTCCGATTTTATTTAATAAAGATATGCATGCGCGTGTAGAATTGAGAGAAACATGATTTATGAATTCATTTCATAAACTCTTTCCTCCACGATTCTTCCGTCTTGACACAAGAACATATGCTTGCACCTTAATTAGCGGTATTATTTGACGGAATTGTTTCAAGCCCGTACTGGATATTAGTTTATGACTCGTTATATTCCCTCCCACTCGCCGCACTCCCTCACCACCCCGCTCCGCCTTGCGTCCTCCGCGTCGCCGCCGAGCACCGCCCGCTCCGCCTCGGCTCTGCGCCGCCGCCGCCTCCGCGCCCGGCCGCCAGGCGCTCCGCCGCGGTTTGCAGCTCTGCGTGGGAGCACGAAGACGAGGCGCTCTCGCCCGCCTCGACCATGGCGCGGAGCGCCTCGCGCAACGCCACAACGATGCGGGGAGGGGGAGCAAGGGAGAGGGAGGAGGCAATCATCTCCCGGAAGAAGATGAAGTAGAAGAAAATGAAGAGAAGAGAAAGAAAAAAAAATAAAAACGAAAGTGCAAAATTTTCTAAATAGTGCAATATTGACTTAAAGAGTGTAAAATTTATTTCTAAAGAGTGTAATTTATATATCAAATAGTGTAATTTTCAGTAAAACAGTGTAATTTTTTTTTAAAACAGTGTAATCATATTTTAAGAGTGCAACTTCATCATCTTCTTTGTTTTTCTAAATTTTTTGATCTTTTTATGCGTAAATTTATTATTATTATTCTTATTCTTATTTTTTTTGTCATCACATTTTTCTTACTTTCTACCGCAACCACGGCGATGTCATCGGAGACGATCTCGCCGCCTCCGACGACGTCTCGGCGTTCCGACACGCAGGGAGGAGAAGAGCTGCGTCTTGATGTCGCCGTGCCCCGGTGGAGAAGAAGGGTGACGACGCGCCTCGGTAGGGTCGGAACCGAGAGAGCGAGTGCACGGCGAGGCGTGCGAGGCGGAGGCGGGCGTTTCCGCCTCCGCCTCCGCCTCCGCCGCTTCTTCGGAGAGAGAAAGAAAGATCGAGAGAAAAAAAGAGAGAGAGAAAAAGTAATAAGGGTATTTTGGTCCCGAAAAAGCGGCCCGAATCGCAAAAACGAAAAAGGTGGCGGTTTTGCAAAATCCCAAAATAAGTGGATTTTTTTGCAAAAAAGCCAAAAAAAATTAGTCTATTTTAAATTTATAATTAATTTTATACAGTTTTTTTTTTTTTTGTAAATATATTGAACAACAGCTATATTTCTATAAAATTTAACTTTTTATATTTATTCCCACAAAAGTCCTAATTTTTTAAATATATTCCTACTGTTAGGATCGGTCTCAAGCATGATTAGCGAATAAGGTAAATTGATATTTTTATTTATTTTATATTATTTGTGAGGGTAGAAAAAGTAAGATAACTGTTGAAGATTTTTAAAATGATATTTACGTATAATTCTATCGTTGGAACTTTTGAAGAAATATATTTACGAAGGTAAAAATATTATTTCATCTTTTGTTAAAAAATAAACGCTTTAATGATAACAAACCAAGAGAGGCAAATTTGAATGTCATTGAACTTTGGACTTTTGTGTGAAAAAATATAAAAAGTTGAATTTTATATGGATATATTTACTTGTTAGTTAATATGTTTATAGAATACTGCATGAAATTAACCCTTAAATTTACTATTCAATCTTTTAATTAATTTAATTTTAATCAATACTTTTTTGATTTAAAATTTAAATTAATTTTTTAATAAAGTAATAGTTATAAGAATGGTATAAAGTATACTCATTAAATCTATAAAAATAAACAATAAATTTTAATTTTAAAACTAAAATACCATTGGTTAATTCAAAATAAAAAAATTAAAAATTAAAAATTAAAAATAAAATTTTTAAAAATTAAATAACTAATTTAAAATAATTTATAATTAAGATAAATTCTATTCATTATATTACTTTTTATCCATATATATTAGCTTTACTTGATTCTTCTAAGAACCTTCCTTGAGCCACGCATGCAAACGGGAAAAACGAGAAGAGGTTTAAATGCGTGTTTGCTAAAAATACCCTTGAAAAATCATCAATTTACATCCCTTCTTGGGTGTACAAACAAAATTATTTAGGAACAATTTGCTTGCACGTAGATGTTACTATTTAGGGGCAATTTCTTATATATTAAAAGTTTTCGACTTTTAAATTTATCCTTCTTAGAAGACTAATATTGAAAATATTCTTACTACGTTCTAACTTCTAACCTATCTCTAATATACCTCTAGAGTTAAAATCTCTTAATTAAGTCTACTATATTTGTAAAATTATTATTTTACCCTTTCAAATATACCCTTCTATTATCAGTGTCTTTCTTGTTTATCCTTAATGTCAGGGGTACACGATATATTTTGGCATTGGATTGTTTTCAAAATATCCTTCTACCGTCACCAACATTTCTTATTTGCCCTTAAGTTAAGGGCAAAATTGGCATTTTATTTTTTTTTAACTGTGATAGATATTTAACTCACGTTTAACCCAAGTTAACTTAACAGGAGATAACTGTAGGGGTATTTTACAATAACGCGCGGTGGAACATATGAGAGCTATTTTAGGAAAAAAAAAAACAAGGATAAATTGGATATTTTCAAACGTATGAGAGGTATATAGGCAATTATCCCTACTATTTATGTGTTGAGATGGTAAAATTATGCATGGAGAAAAGGAATATATATTTTTTTTCAATTTTTGTATAAGAGGTCATGAGTACTGAATATGTAAGATTATTTTAATGAACTAGGCTAGAATAATAGTACTATTAGATTTTCGGCCCTTAGATTAAGGGATGCACGGTTAGGATAATAGCGATTTTGTAAGAGTAACTTGGTAGCTGATTGAATAGTATAATATAATGGATAGAAATGATCAAAGGGATGATAAAAACTCGACAGCACCAAGTGCTAAGTATTATCGCTTGCATTATAGCCAAACTCTTATTTTCACAACACAATTACACTTTTTGACTATATATTGAATTTTTTACTTAAGCTTGATTTATATATATAAAAGGCGATATGCAATAACTGAGTCATTATCTACAAGTAAAATTGTAATAGTCATATAATTTTAGTAAATTTTAGAAAGATATAAACATATAGAATTTATTGAACTATGAATTATTTTATTTTGATTCTTTAATGTTTCAATTTGTTCGTTTGTGTTAGTCAATAATATTTCAACTTTAAGAGATTGTACTATTAGCGACTTTTTTATAAATCATGCTTTATAAGAAGAATAATTTAGTAAAGAGTATAAAAAAAAAAGTCTTTATTGAGTAATTCCTTTCACTTACTCGAGTGGGGTAAAGAAAATAATTTACTTATAACTAAGAAGCAATGTGATCAAACAAAATAATCTAACTTGAGATTGATAAAAAAAAAAAACTAAATGAAGGAAGAGTATGAGAGAAAAAAAAAAGAAAAAGAGGGGGAGATTGTTGAGATCATAGTCATGTCAAAAGTCAAATGTCACCTTCATGCAGCATGTGCATGTAGAATATTGAATTATTCTCATGATTCACAAAACTTAAGATAATAATAAAATAACAATTCTCTATTAACACAAGCTATAGGAATATAATTATTTAATTAAATAATAGGAGAGATAAAAAAAAATGGGATAGTATTGGGGAAAATTTGATGTGACTAGTACTGCACCAACAGATCAAAATTAAATCTATTTATTAAAAGCATGTTACATTTGTTTACTAATCAAAAAATCATTTATTGAAGGATTAATTTCATACAAGTTTTTGTAAATTTAGTGAACGAACAAATGTATCTTTACAAAGTTCAAATTTCATATATTATCTCTACAAAAGTTTTTACCGTTAGTGAATCGTTAGAAAACAAATTATATTTTCGATTTTGCTTTTACAAATATATTCATACAAAAATCATAGCAGTATAATATAAGAAGAATAAAAATATCAAAAACCAACCAGGTTAAGTATTTAATCTATGATTAACTAACGGATTCTAATAGTAGAGACATATTTGAAAATATTATGACTTTTATATAAGCAACATATAAAAATTAAACTTTGTAGGGATATATTTACAGGGATCTATATGAAATTAACTCTTAATTGTCTCATTAATTTTCCTTAAATAGACAATAAAAATCTTATTTTTGGTTCTATTTGGACCCTATTTAAGAAGAGTTGGTACATTGAACATGTCATATTTAGTTTGTTTTACACGAATTTTTCGGAGTCTATGCCTAATAAAGTTAGGTACATTGGTGTTTTTCTTTTTCTTTTTTTTTGGGTGAGTAAATTAAGTACATTAATTAATTATTCTACTTATTATAAATTTGTTCGACCCAACTCAGCAACTAATACCTAAATTGTGATCCAGCTCCGTCCATTCAAGAGAAAAGAAGATTCAAGTTAATCCCTTAATTAGGTATTGTTTGGTTTGAAAATAAGCTGTTTTTGATTATTTTAGGTATAGATATACAACTGTACGTTGGAATAAATAGTAACGCGACCAATTTTATATTTGAATAAAAATTAGATTATTTTCAGAATAAGAAAAATAATATTTGAATAGTTAAATTAAATTAGTGAGAATAAAGAATAATTATAATTTTAAAATAATAACAGTTAGCTAATTAATTAACGTAAAAATATTGACATGACCCTCACTCAAAATAATATATCATTTTCTGTTATGAAACATTTATAATCTTAAATATATATTCGGTCAAAAATCGATCACAATATATACTACAAAGATATTCGAGTTCTTGTACACAAAGACGAGTGCAATATAAGTAGAACACGAAGCTCTTTTTGCTACCGATAAGTATAAACTAGCTTTATATATATAGAATTATGCTACTATACTATTAATAGGACCAAGCTCTTTGTGCTATCAAGTTTTTAGTCGTTAGATGAAATGATATACAGTTAGAATGATAGTTGTTCCTTATTAAAGTTGAGTGGGTGGTTTGGTTGAATAGTATAATTTAACGAGTAAAAATGATTAAACAGTAGATCTAACAGAAAAAAAATTGACAACTTGATACTATCAATCAATAGTATAGTAGCCGGGCTATCTCTCTCTGTATATTATTTTATATTTATTTAAGATGCTCGTTGATCCACACAAATGTTGGTTTGGTGAGGGCAAATGGAAGCCCAAGTTGAGCCCAATTTTGTTGGGCTGGGCTGACATCCGAGGCCCAATTTATATGTAGGTGGGTTCAAAATCAGACCAATTGAATCCGGTCGGCCCAAGTTGTAATCTTTGTACTAGTGAAATTTCTGGCGTACGATCTCCGCCCAGAATTAAATTTGATAGAATAAAACGAGAGAGCGATATCAAATTTAACAATTTGAAAATGTTAGATATTAGGAGACGGGTTTATAGTAAAAATTCGATTCAACGCTTCCGTTGCGGAATCCTAATAATCAATGCCAGATCCACAGCAGTCGGTATTGAAACAGGTTGCGGATTCACAAGATCCGATACCGGGGCTAGTACCGGATCCCCAACAACGCGCACGAGAAGTTGGCCGATCACAAAAGCAACTCTACCAACAGGGGCACGTGATGGTCCATTTGACTCAAGAGAGTAGAGAAAACATGCGTATTGCAATAATAAGCCTTCTTTATTTTTATTTATTTATTTATTTGTTTTTGAGAGAGATAGATAGCACGCTATCCGTTTCACTCATTTCATTTAGAAATAAATTTAGCTAGAAATATGAATCGACTAGAATTCGAACTTGGGTCTCGGATACCAACCATCAAATTCGGACGGGTGACCTTACATCTAGACTTACCTTATTTTTACAATTTACACAACGTGCTATTTATCGTACGAGAACACATAACATGCATTCCGCGCAATCTCAACCTGGCCCTAAACGCTGCTGCGTTCGGTCATCTAGTATAATAATCACATGTATGGTCGTCCGAGAGTTACGAAATTGTCGCCAACCGCACAAATATTTTTTTTCTTTTGTCTATTGTTCCGAACATATATAGCTAGATAGATCCAGTTTTGTAGTTTTGTAGTGTAGCTTTATACATCATGCATATATGTAGACAACTATTTTGTGGGTTTAGTGAGGCGAAAGAAGAAGAAGAAGAAGAAGAAGAAGGGGTAGGGGAGATTTATGACTTATGAGCAAGGACAGAGTATAATAAGTAAGCTCTATTAATGGCCACCGTCCGCATGGTGGTTTGATTAAATATATGGATCGGCTCTTCATTGTTTTGGCATTTCAGCGTACGTTTGTCTTACTTATTTTTGCTTCTACATTAAACTGCCGTTCTTTTCAGTACCTGATCCAGCGCTTCTGGTATACGCAAATATATATATATATATATATATATATATATATATATATATATATATATATATATATATATATATATATATATATATATGTAAAGAAAAGTTTCAGATACTCCTTGTACGCAGCTTAATTGCTACTTTTTGTTTAATTAATATTCTGTGATTTCTTTTTATTTTTTTTTTTCACTACGTAGAAAGATTAATGCGGATTCATTTTCAGCGGGAAATAAGATTAGGTACCTGAAAAACTTGTGGGGGGAATTCATCTCGACAAAATAGCTACTTTGTGTTTTGTTAATCCTCATTTCTTTTTTACCTTTTGTCGTAATTTATTTCATCCCTACAGTATAGTTCATATTTCTAATGAATGAAGCAGATAGCATATTATTTTTTTCTCAAAAAAAATTCTGTGATTTTAACTGTACTACTTAAAGTATTTTGTAGTTTTATTTCGTTCTTCTTTTCAGTCGTTAGCATCTCCGTTATCTTTTTCATTAAAACTGTTATGTATCGCGTATATTGAATTATACAAAACAACCTCTCTACTTCAAAAGCTTGAGTTACTAGAGAATAGTATTTTGAATATTCACATTCAGCACTATGTTTCTCACATTTGGGTTCAAAGTATATTTTTGATAGGTTTAAGATGTGAACTTGATTTAAGTAGAAAGATATTAATACATTTAGGAATCTAAAGGGACTCAAACTCAGGATCTTCCGTTATAAAACGACCGTTACTATTAGAAAGCTTAAGCTTCTAAAATACATGGATCATTGATCACTTCTTTGGTGTGTGGTATCTGACGAATTTAGCAGAAGAGATAATAGTTAATATCTTAAGGTATTAGCATAGAAATCACAGAATACCTAAGTGAGATACAGTTAATATCATAAGATACTAATATAAAAAAACATTAAACCACAAAACAAACATCTCAATTTTTTTTAAAACAAAATTAAAACTTCTGTTATCCTTTAAGAAAAGTATATGTTATAAGATCCAGAGCTTTAGAAAAAGCTTCAGTTTGGTGCTTCTGATTATGAGAGAAATTGAGCTAGGTCTGTGCTATTAGCTAGGAGCATATATATATATATAGAGAGAGAGAGAGAGAGAGAGAGTCTTGTGTGTTTTTAAGAGCACGGAGTGCCTTCAATTTTTAAGTTGTTTTTGATGATTGAGTTTTCGAATCGACGATCAGCTCCGTTAGACTTGATCTAATATATTTAAAGTGGATGAAGTTTTGATAGAAATTTTTTTATACTATATATATACAATAAGATTAATATCTCTGATAAAAAATTTTAATACTGTATTATCACTTTTTGTGAGATTTTTTATTTTCAATCGTTAATTTTGAATCATTTTGATTACTACAAAAAATTGATTTCAAAAAATCGTAAAACTTATTTTCTAGAAACCTTAAATACGCTAAACTAAGTTTCATCATAAAAAAATAAAAGTACGAAAACCTTCTTGCTCCTAGCACCCAAGTTCTACTCTCTCTCTCTCTCTCTCTATATATATATATATAGAGAGAGAGAGAGAGAGAGCTAGCTGTATAGTTACTCTTTTCCAATGCCATTTTTTAAAAAAGTTTAATTTTAGGCCATGTTTGGTTGATAAAAGGGGAATAACCCTTTTATCCTACTATTCTTGCCAAACACGAAACAAAATTGACATGTTAATTTATTCCCTCGTTAACGGGTTATTCCGGAATAACCCGTTAAGAGGGAGAATAGTAGTTCCATCTATTGGGTGGAATAAGCTATTGTCTAATTTATTCCTCTACTAATTAAGTTATAAATAATTATAAATTATAATTAATTAATACAATTTATTTTTTAATAATTGACTAATTAATTATTTAAGTTATTAAATTATTAAATATTTAAATAATAATCTATTTATAATTTATTATTATTTATCTAATTAAATAGTTAAAATTTAAAAATTTAAATTTTTAAAAATTATAATTTGTAATCTCAAAATTAAAGTTTATAAATTTAAATTCTAAATTTAAAAATTAAAATTTTGATTAAAATTTTAAAATTTAAAATATTATATTTTATATTTTTTAAATTTAAATTTGATCTTATATTTAAAGTTTAAAATTTAAAATTTAAAATTTAAAAATTTGAATTTTAAATTTGAGATTTTGAATTTAAAATTTTAATTTCAAATTTTAAAATTTCAATGTTAAAATTTCAAAATTAAAATATAAATTTAAAATTTTAAAAATTCAAATTCAAATAAAATTAGAGGGTATTATTATTATTTTTTATTTATAAAAACTTATTATATATCCTTCTTATTCCATCTTACCTAACCAAACACTAAATTTTTTATTCTCAGAAATAACCAATTTTCATCCAAACGCAAAATTTATCTAATCCCCGTTTATACCTCAATTTATACCTATTCCTGGAATAGCTACTTTTTGCTTATCCCCGAACCAAACGATACTACTACTTAATTACAATAGTTTTTTTTTAATTTTTTTTTATTTTTTGAGAGATAGATAGTACGCTACAGTATTGTTTATTTCATTTTGAAAATATGAATCAAATAAAATTTGAACTTGAGATCTCGGGTACCAATCACTAACTTCGATCTTTGCCCTTATCCCCCCCTTTATACCCAAACGCTAATTTTTTACTCGAGAATAGTAGTTCTCAGTTATCCCCACCAACACCTTCATTTTTTATATAAAACTATCTAATATTTTTCTTATCCTAACAACCTAATTTTCATCCAAACGTTATTTTTTTATCTCGCTATCCCTCGTAATAGTTAGCATATCGAACCAAACGGTACCTATAAGTGACCGTCGGTGTTTTTTTTTTAAAAAATTATATGTTTCCTTTTTGCAGTTTTTCGGGAAGTTCGGATCTCACCAACTTGGTTCGTTGCCGGGCATTAAAAAAAGGGAGAATGGGGGGATTGGGGACTGTCCATAAATAGTACATCCTGATTCTGATTAGGATCACAATCCATGCCACCTCTGCAGATACATCCCCACCTATCCCTTTCCTAATGACGATTTCTTTATTCTTTATGTGCCCCTATTTATAGCGCCGAAAATTTCATGTTTCTGTTTCGATGAATAAATATTTTGATTCGATTAAGAAATTTGTATATTTAAAATAATATATCATACTGGATCTTCGAATTATTTTATCAGAATAAGAAAAATCGCAAGTACGGTTACTATACTTTTATTTAGTTTTATGATAGCTCAATCGACAACTGCACTGCTAAACATTATTTAGAGCATTTAAAATTTCTAGAAATTAAATTTTATAATTTTTCGACATCATTTACCTTATGATCAAAAGCTCACAAAATTGATAATTTTTAACGGCCGGTATAAGAAACTTGCTAGTTTAACGGTATAAAAGAATTGGAATCGGTTGAATTTTTTTATAGCAAATTCTATTCACTATCTATATAAAAATCAATAACTCTGATCTTAATTTAAGGATCCGATCATCCATTTTTAGAACGTCGATTGATTTTGACCGCTCATTTTATGCTCACTTGATAGATTTTATTATGCTTTCGAAAAATTACAAAATTTATTTTTTTACAAATTTCAAATACTATAGATCATATTTAACAGAGTAGATCGTCGATTCGGAATTGAAGCTCCATCGTCGAAAATAGTTTATGAATACGAGAGGTCTATACTCA
Source organism: Aechmea fasciata (assembly GCA_025177825.1). Lineage (NCBI taxonomy): Eukaryota > Viridiplantae > Streptophyta > Magnoliopsida > Poales > Bromeliaceae > Aechmea > Aechmea fasciata. The sequence continues at coordinate 5,570,197 of CM045935.1, read as the reverse complement.
TAAGAGTAAAGTAGCCTTTCTCGATAAATCACATACTCGTAGGTAAAATATATTATTCTGCTAATTAAATCATGGATAACAAGGCATATTTAAAACCTAAAAATCAAACTTTTTACTTGCAATCACATTAGAATGGATAACTTATTAATTCTGGTTCTATTTCGTTTATCATTTTTTTTTTACTCAAAAATTTAGAAGACGTAAATAAATTACCTGCTGAATATGATCTCATAATATAAGTCCGGCTGGGATACTATCGATAGTACAAAATACTTGGTACTATCAAATTTTCTGCCATTAAATTTATCTCTTTTATCATTTTCATCCGTTCGATTATACTATATATTCAACTACCCACCTACTTAATCCCAGGAAAAGCCCACATTATCGTAACCGCACAATCCACGTTTTTTTTAGAACGCGAAAACATTATTAGCGATTATTGGTGCTATTAATAGTATTCCAGCCTAGCTCCTCATAATATTAGATAATTAATCTAGGTACAACAGCACAGTATAAGTGGCCCCTATAACTTACTTAATTCTCGTAACAAAATTAATCAACTCATAGACAAAATATAACATTATCTTGATTATGTCTATAATTAGAACTTAGGCAATGAGCTAAAAGTCAAGCTCGTAGGACCCGATCATAAAAGCAAATTAAATTTTCCGCACAGTGCAAAAATTCAAAGTGTCACACATGATTACGAACATATATACCAGCATTATTATACACACATATATACACATAGGGGACCATTTGTGGGTGGCCCAAATTATTTCCCTTGCCAATTAAATAATTGTATACTATGAGTTAAGATCACAGTTAATGAAGTTGTGGTTCTCCTGTTTGCAAGAACATGCTTACATCCATGGGGGTTCCCCACCAACATACCAATCTTAGTTACATGCATGGTGAGTGATAAGATCTAGCTACCAACCAATCAAGATCCCCTTCAATTATCTACTATATATATATATTAGCTGATCGATTTAGTTGTTATAAACTCCAATTTTAGAGCTTAATTAATTAGTTTTTAAATAATCAATTTATTTTACATAAAAACGGCGTAGATCTCTCATATGTACGTCTTCAAGTACTTTATATATATATAGTTAAGTTGTTGTAAATCTGCTCGTTTGATAGGGATATGTGGGCCTCACAGGGTTAAGTGGGTGGTTGGTTGAATAAGATGATCTAACGGATGAAAATCATCAAAAGGGTGGATCTAACGGTGGAAAACTTAATAAGACCGAGTCTTGTCATTATCGATAAGATAGAATGATTTTCTTTCTTTCTCTCTCTCTCTCTCTATATATATATAGAGAGAGAGAGAGAGTGTGTGTAGGGCTACTATATTTTTATAAGTATAGAGCTATTCATACTCATAAGTTGTTTTCAATGATGGAGCTTCGGAATCGATGATTCACTCCGTTAAATATGATCTAGAGTATTTAAAACTTTTAAAAAATAAATTTCGTAATTTTTTTAAATCATAATAAAATCTATCAAACGGGCATAAAATGAGCGGTCAAAATCGAACAACGTCCTAAAAATAGATAATCGGATCCTTCAATTTAAGATCGGAGTTATTGATTTTTATCTAGATAGTGAATATATAAAATTTTCTATTAAAAATTTAATCTATTCGATTATTTTACACCGTTAAACTAGCAAATGGCCATCTAAACAAAACTTAAACTTCTAGAAGAGCAGAGCAAGTGGGCAGACTGGTTAGAGACAGTTCGAGTCCTAGTTGATTCACATTTCTAGCTAATATAAGTTTATTTCTAAATGAAATAAACGAAGCGAGTAGCGTGCTACCTATCTCTCTCAAAAAAAAAAAACGAAGCGTCTCAACCCGAGTTATTTGCCACTTGATGGTTGATTCGTCACACTTAACATTTTATGCTTCATATATAATTCTTAATTATTCCTTTTCTTGTAGTTTTTGTATGAATTACCAAACTCTCATGTACTCAGAATTTCTAAGTAGAAATTAGGTGAAAACCAAGCATTTAATTAGATGCCTGATATTAATTATGGGAGTTAATTGGGGCTTATTTTGCGGAATCTTGTCGACCAACATGAAGTTAAGTTAACACATGCTGAACTTATTATTGTTAATTAAAGGCCATCCAAATACAATTAATGTTTTTTTTTTAAATAAATAACGCGTGATCCATTAAAGAAGATGAATCAAACTATAGAAGTGAGATAATATATAGTTTTGTGCCAAAAAATAGAGAGGAAACAAAAAAAAAAAAAACATGAACGACTAATTAAAATTTGAAGATTCGGAGGTAAAAATATAGATGGTAAAGCTATATATATTTTGGCCTCGAAGTACACTAGCTGGAAATTAAAGTTGCTTTAAAATTAAAAGTTAATACTCATCATATGATTAAGCGTCGCTAATAAACATATTTTTATCAAATATTTATATAAATTTTTCGACACTATATTAAAACATCGGTATATTTATCCCGACATATTTATTTAACGACTCCTTACACGACGCTTTTACAAGCGTCGGGATTATTTTTGTCGACGCTTTAAATCGTCGCTAAATATTATTTAAAGTATTCTTAAATGCAAAATTTTTTGTAGTGATTCGAGCTGTTATCTAGCCGAACACGACTTTCTTGTTTGCCTAAATCTACTAAAAAGCGAGCCGATCTCGCTCATTTCGAGTCGAAACACGAGCTTGCTTTCATTGAAACAAATGATCGAGCTGGATTGCCACCCCTAAATCTTTTCATATATGCATTTTTATGCTACACTAATTACTAATTATTACCATCAAATAAAAACTTATCCTCCCCCACCCCTATATCATTTCATTTTCCCATAAATTAAATCTTTTGACCAAATGCTCTTGCATTTCACTCCACATGCACATCAATGGGAACTCTATTAAGTACCATGCATGTGAAGCAGCTTCTTTTTGCTATATATCTTTCAACATATGTTGCTCTCTCTCTCTCTCTCTCTCTCTCTCTCTCTCTCTCTCTCTCTCTCTCTCTCTCTCTCTCTCTTACACACTTGTGTCTTCTAACAACAATATAATGGTATGCCTACAAGCAACTTTTGGAATTTTCCTTTTTTTTCCCTTCTCTTTTGAGATGCACATGGGGCACCATAAGATATGTACACATCTGATTAATTACTACTAGGCCCACACGAGCGTTAATTGTTTTCTTGAGAAATGCTATACTTAATTAAGGAGCTAGCCCCCATTTTGGGTTGTAATTAATCCATATAACATTATGACAATCCCTCTCGGGTTTAGCCAATTATTTTTAGATTTTTAGTATAAAAGAAAAAACTGATCGTATGAAATTTATGGCCTTTGATGAGAGTACGTACGTACGAACTAATTAACTACAGGATTACAAGAAAAAGATGATGATTGGGGAGATATATATATAGAGATTTGCTAGCTCTTAATTTTTATTTTATGTATATTTTTTTTATCATTATGCTTCTCCGTAGAGTAGTACGTACATTGAATTGGTGATCTACATGCATGTGCGCATGTTCTTCTATATCGTACATTACATATGTCGTACGTTACAAAACATGCTTGTTGAATAAAAGCGTATTTGGTACAATATTTAAAAAAGAAGTGGGATATAACCCGGTTTACAATAATCTATTAAACTAGCTTTATGAATCCCCAGTATTTATACAGAGCAGGACAACTGTGCTATTAGGAGCACATCAGTCCTTGTCCTCCTAACTTTTTAACCATCCATCAAGTTTGATGGGTGATTAAAATGAGAGAGAGATGAGATATTGAAGAGAAATTTAAAAAAAAAGAGAAATTGAGATATCCAATTTATCCCCAATATTTCATCCCTCTCTTATTCTAATCACTCATCAAACTTGATAGATAGTTAGAAACACAAGAGTTACCGTGCTTCACCGTGCTTCAAATAGTATAGTAGCCCTGCTATATCACATAAGATATATAATTAATAGCGAGTAGGAACAGATTTTGAGTTTCTAATAGTGATCTAATAGTGATCGATCACTAGTGGAGATCGAGACATTAGTAATTATAAAAGAATGGGAAAAGAAAATTTAGTACAATACCACAGTTGAGGTGAGGGTGTAATTAAAGCAAGAATCTTTGTTACGTACACAGTATTTATTGGATATACCTGCGGAGATATATATATATATTTCTCTTTCATACATATGCTTATCACCTGCCACTACAGTATTAGAATTTACTCCATTATTATGTTCTTCGTCGAGCAGGACGTACCGGAATATTATTAATAGTAAACAGCTTAATTTATTACTAATTTATTTTTAATCATCACCTGCCACTACAGTATTAGAATTTGCAGGACCGAAATATTAATTATTAATAGTAAACAGCTTAATTTATTACTAATTTATTTTTAATGATAGAGTTTCTAATCAATTAATGATCGATATTATTAAACATGATCTAAACTTTTTAATTAACTATTTAGAAATTAAATTTTATAATTAATTTTTCAACATCACTAATCGAACGATCAAAGTATCGAATTTATAATTTTAATGATCAATAAAGTATGTTTGATCATCTAATGGATTAGCTGAATTTTTTTAGAAAATTTTTTAAACTATTTAAAATAAAATCTAAACATTAGATCTTGAATATAAAAATTATATTACTATCTTCTGAAGCATATTTATTTTCAGTCATTTATTTTATGTCCACATAATAGATAAAAAAAATAATATGAAAAAAACATAAAATTTGATTTATAAATAATTTAAAAAGTCTAGATCGTTTTCAACGATTGCTGATTATCCGTTTGAAAATTCTATTATCGAAAATAAATTGATAGTAACTAAGCAGTTTATTACCTATAATAACATTCCAGTCCTACTCGTGTCCTTCGCGATCATATAAATAAATAAAATAAAGTAAAATTTAATATTTAAATTTGAAAGGACAAAATGATCAAATCATGTAGCTAGCCACTCAATAAATAAGTTGATTCGAAATAACACATTGAACGTATAAGGTACGTGTAGATTATCACCGTGCATGAGACATTGAAGAGTCACATCCATATTTAAGGTCTATTGCCACCATGAACAAGATGAAATGTAAAACCACTTGCATATTTTTCAATATATATATATATATATATAGAGAGAGAGAGAGAGAGAGAGACATGCTATCAATAGACGGAAAGCACTCTGCTACCAAATTTTTCAACTGTTAGATTCACCCATTTGATGATTTTTATCCGTTAGATTCTACTATTCAACCAACCACCCATTTAACCCTAGGGGGCCCACATCATCCTAACCGTCCATCTCTCAATCCAATGGCTAAAAACTTGATAGCACCAATGACTTGGTGCTATTAATAGCATAGTAGCCTAGTTCTATATATATATATAGGTTAGGGCTACTATCATATTAATAGGATAGGAGCACTTGTCCTATCAAATTTTTAACCCTAGGATGAGAAATTGTAGGGTTAGGAATATGATATTAGTCGGTTAGAGTTGAATGGTCCCCCTAGGGTTGAGTGGTCCCCATTGGGTTATAGTATTTAATCTAATGGTTAGAAATGATGAAAAGAATTGATCCAAAGGCTAAAAAGCGATAGACAAGTACTCTATCTTATTAAAAGGATAGTAGGACTATATATATATATATATATATATAGCAAATATGCTTTGTGTTCCCCTGAGATGTTTTCGATGATGAAATTTTCTGATGATCACCATGACTCATAGACTTGATCTAATATTTGAAGTTTTTAGAAAATAATTTTTGCGATTTTTTTTATATCATTTACCTAGTAATCGAAAAGATTCAAAATCAATAATTTTTAATTGATTTTTTTAATTTTTTATATCATTTATCTCATTTGTTCATCTGCTTGTTCCCGACATGCTTAATTAATTAATTAATTGATATATAGTTAAAGGGCAAAAAAAAAAAATATTTGCTATATGAAGGGTATATAAGAAAAATTAGTTATGGTATAAGGGTATATCAGAATGGGCAAAATAGTAATTTTTCTGAGATAACGGCAGCTCACTAATGGAACTTAATTGCAGGGATATTTTAGAAAGACTTAGAAACGTATAAAAAGAGTATTTTGAATATTAACTTTTTAAGAGAGATAAATAAAAAAATTGAAAATTTTTTAGAAGTATGTAGGCAATTGCCCCATTTTATTTATTATTTTGAGTATGTGGGATTTGTAAATAATAGTACCAGAATCCTATATGCCTACAGGTGTTGATTTGTGGTTGTCTATATAATTCCAACCAAGGTGCTTTTTTGAAGTATAGAGTTTTTTTGTACTTCTAGTTATTTTTTATGATGAATGTTTTGAACCAAGCTAATTCTATTAAATTTAATTTAGAGTATTTAAAGTAAATTAAAAAATTTTATAAAAAATGACGATACAATAGTAGAAGTATATATAGATGAGAAATACTATTTTACTTTAGATAGTATATTAATTTTTTAATCAAAATTTTACTTGATCTAAATATTTTTACACCGTTAAACTTACAAAACTACGCATGCGATGCTATTTTATCTGTCAAATTAATACATTTTGTTTTAAAGATGACTGAAATTGAGGCCAAATTAATAGCCAGGCAACAATTAATACTTCAAAATATATATATATATATATATATATATATATATATATATATATAGTCCGGCTACTATACTTTTATGAGTATAGATGCTCTTGTACTCATAAGTTTTTTGCCGTTTGATCCACCCTTTAATCATTTTTATCCGTTAGATTATACTATTCAACCAACCACCGACTCAACCCTAGGGGGCCGATTATTAACTTAACCGTAATCACTCTCATTCTAGCCGCACATTTTTTCATCTCAACGGCCAAAAAGAGTACAAAGCGTCTATACTCATATGAATATAGTACCATATATATATATATATATATATATATATATATATATATATATGGCACTCCAATCTTTTGGAGTAGGAAAAGAGACAACAAATATAACTAGATCAGCAAATTGGTTACAGATTGAAAACATAAGATCAAATAAAAACATACAGGTGATTATGTTTATACAATATGGGTGCATGGTTCATGGATGTAGACTAATTAATAATTAGTACATGCACCTGATGCAAGAATATTTTCCTCTCTCCTACACCTCTCTCTCCTCTCTCTCTCTCTCTCCTATAAATACACATCCTCCCTTTGCTCATGAACTCACTTCTTCTTCTCCTCACACCCACCCTGATCAGATCCTACCCCACTTTTCTTCTCTTCTCTTCTTTTAATTTCTCATCATCATCCATATATAGATATAGCATACATTTCCTTAATTTGAGGGGGTAAAAAAAAGAAAGAAAGAAAGAAAGAGAAAAAGAAAACCAAGCAGTAGCTAGCTAGCTAGTAGATTTAATTAAGTGCTTGTTTCAATATATATATATATATATATAGATAGATAAATATAAAGATTTGCTTAGAACAAGTAACATGGACAATGGTGATCATAACAACACCACCACCACCACCACCACCACCAAGGTCTCCAAAACAGTAGTACTGAACCAAATCACACTGCTCTACCACCACCTCATCTCCTACTCCCCACACCTCCTCCTCGTCCTCCTCCTCCTCCACCACCTCCCCTCCCTCACCACCCTCTCCCTCTCCTCCCTCATCATCCCCACCACCCCATGCACCCCCACCACGCTCCTCCTCCTCCTCACATTCTCCTTCTCGGCCTTCTACCTCCTCCGGCCCCGGCCCCGCCCCGTCTACCTCGTCGACCACGCCTGCTTCAAGCCGCCACCGGCCAACAAGACGTCGCGCGCCACCGTCGTGAAGCAGTTCAACGCCTACAGCTCGCCGGGCGGGGGCGGCGGGGGCGGCGGGGACAGCCTCGAGTTCCAGCGGCGGATGCTGGAGCGGTCGGGGCTCGGGGAGGAGACCTACTTCCCCTCCTCCCTCTCTCAGCTCCCCCATCAACCCCTGCATGGCCACCGCCAGGGAGGAGGCCGAGGCCGCCGTCTTCGGCTCCGTCGACGCGCTGCTCGCCAAGACCGGCCTGCCCGCCAAGGAGATCGGCATCGTCCTCGTCAACTGCAGCCTCTACAACCCCACGCCCTCCTTCTCCGCCATGATCGTCAACAGGTATCATCATAACATGATTAACCCTCCCCTCCCCTTCTCTTACATGGTGTATCAGAACACTAGCTTAATTAATTAGGACACACTTAATTTCGACAGCCTCTCTCTCTCTCTCTCTCTCTCTCTCTCTCTCTCTATATATATATATATATATATATATATATATATATATATATATGAGTCCTACGATACTAACGATAAGACTACGCATTTAAGATTATCAAATTTTTTGCCGTTAGATTTAACCGTTTGACTATTTTCACCTGTTAAATTATACTATTTTAAACTTTCTCAAAAAAAAAATACTATTAAACCAACAACTTACTCAATCCTATGGCCCACATCATCATAACCATACTTTTTTAATCCAAGGGTTGAAAATTTAATAGGATCAAATGTTTGGTACTATTGATAGTATTAAAGATATATATATATATATATATATATATATATATATATAATTAGATTATTATACTATTATGAGTAGTAGAGCCCTATACTCATAAATTGTTTTCGTTATTGATAAAGATATAATGACTATATATATATATATATATATATATATAGAGTAGGGCTACTATACTATTATGAGTAGTAGAGTCCTACTACTCATAAGTTGTTTTCGATGATAGAGCTTTCAAATCGACGATCCACTCCGTTAAATATGATCTATAGTATTTAAAACTTCTAGAAAATAAATTTCGTAATTTTTCGAAATCATTTACCTTACGATCAAAAGCTCACAAAATTGACAATTTTTAACGGCCGATATGGGATACTTGGTAGTTTAACGGTGTAAAAGAATTGAAATAGGTTGAATTTTTGATAGAAAATTCTATTCACTAACTAGATAAAGATCAATAACTCCGATCTTAAATTGAAGGATCCGATCATCTATTTTTAGGACATCGTTCGATTTCGGCCGTTCATTTTATGCCCATTTGATGGACTTTATTATGATTTTGAAAAATTACGAAATTTATTTTCTAGAAGTTTTAAATACTCTAGATCATATTTAACTGGATCGTCGATCGGAAGCTCTATCATCGAAAACAACTTATGAGTAGTAGGGCTCTACTACTCATAATAGTATAGTAGCCCTACTATATATATATATATATAGAACTAGGCTACTATGCTATTGATTTGACTATTGGATTGAGATATGTGCGGTTAGGATGATGTGGGCCCCTAGGGTTAAGTGGGTGGTTGGTTGAATAGTATGATCTAACGGGTGAAAATCATCAAAATGGTGAATCTAACTGCGGAAAACTTGATAGCAGCGAGTGTTTCGTACTATTGATAGCATAAAGGACTATATATATATATATATATATATATATATATATATATATATATATATATATATATATATATATATATATATATATATATATATATATATATAGTAAAACTACTATGTTATCTAAGCACGTAGCCTCTCCGTGCTTCCACTCGTTTTCGATGTTGCGAGTTTCGAATCGTCAATCGACTCCATTAAACTTGATCTAGACTATTTGAAGTATCTAGAAAATATTAAATTATGCAATTTTTCGATATTATCGGAGTATAGAAAATCTGGTGCTTCGATATTTTGATCCTTAGATCAACCCTTTTGATCATTTCTAATATTTGGATTAATACTATTATCCTGTGGGGACCATTTAACCCTAAGGTTACTAGCCAACCACAGGCGCAATCATTGCAACCGTATAATTTTTGATTCAATATTCACTTTTAAAAGTACCAAGTTATTGTTACATGTAAATTTTCGACCATTGGATTAAGGGATATGTGGTTAGAATAATGTGGGCCTCTTATGGTTGAGTTAGTGATTGGTTAAATAATATAATCTAACTTGTAAAAATGATAAAAGGCGTAGATCGATTTAACGGTAAAAAATTTACAAGCACCAAGTGCTTGGTACTTTTACAAGACCGTAATCGAACTCTCTCTCTCTCTCTCTCTCTCTATATATATATATATATATATACACGGTGCTATTAAGTTTTAGGGTTGAGTGAGTGGTTGGTTAAATAGTATATTCGAATGGATGAAAATGATAAAAGAGTCAAACCTAACGATAGAAAATTTAATTGTACAAAATACTCGTACTATAGATAATATTCAGTAGGTGTAAATATATATATATATATATATATATATATATATATATATATATATATATATATATATATATAGAGTCTTTGGTATGCTATTAATAAGACGACGAACTTAGTCTTTAGTAAGTTTTCTACCTTTAGATTAACCCCTTTGATTAATTTTACCCGTTAGATTATACTATTCAACCAACCACACTCAACCAAGTATCACATCATCCAGTCACACATCTTTTTTAACTAATAGTAGACCCCATTGTACATCAAACAATAGCCCACACACAATAAAGACTTCTGTACCAGCTTATATATATATATATATATATATATATATATATATATATATATATATATATATATATAATTTTAATATTTTTAAGTAGTGTTGAGTTGTTGCCTGGCTGGCGACGTCGTTTTCATTTCATAATTTGTTGTATTTGACAGGTACAAGATGAGAGGCAACGTCGCCGCCTACAATCTCGGAGGGATGGGATGCAGTGCGGGGCTCATTGCTATTGATCTGGCCAAGAATCTTCTTCAGGTACGCTTCAATCTCCAACAAGTATATTACTATTCATGCTCATAATAATGAATATTATATTAGATAAATTATGCTATATATGTACGTACCGGCCGAATATCAAATTAGAATGAATTTTATATAACATCAATCAAATGTAGGAACTAAACTTAAACCCACTCTGAATGGAGGAAACTTTTTCTAGAACAAAAATTTTATGGACATCGCCCCGAAAAGAAGAAAGAAAGAAAGAAAGAAAATTTGTATAGGCTCGACTTTTTAGAGAGAGAAAGAGAGAGAAAAAAGAAGCAGGTGAGAGAAAGGGCCCGCATACTACGCAGCACCCAATCGAGCTCCGTCCCCAAACAACTTGTTTCCGGACGGATGCCTACAAAATTTTTGTCCCTTTTTCTAAGTCTGCTCACATAATATTCATTTAAGAATAGATCTTATAGAGAATGATCTACAATTAGTGTTAATGATAATAATAATAATTCCCGCATACCAAACTATGTTGTCATATATATATATATATATATAGAGAGAGAGAGAGAGAGAGAGAGAGAGAACTAATTTGGAATACTATTAATAGCGATGACTTGGTCTTTAGTAAGTTTTCTACCCTTGGATTAAAAGATGTGCGGTAGGATAATGTGGGCCCCGTAGGGTTTAGTGGGTGGTTGGTTGAATAGTATAATCTAACGGGTAAAATTTATCAAAGGGGTTAATCCAATGGTAGAAAACTTACTAGCACCAAGTTCGTCTTATTAATAGCATACCAGTGGACTCTATATATATAGAGGTAGGGCTACTATATTCTTATGAGTATAAAACCCTTTGTACTGATAACTTTTCGACCGTTCAGATGAAAAAATGTACGGCTAATTAGGATGAGAGTGATTACGGTTAGATTAATAGTGGGCCCTCTAGGGTTGAGTGGGTGGTTGGTTGAATAGTATAATCTGACGGGTAAAAATGATTAAAGGGTGGATCAAACGACCAAAAATTTATAAGTACAAGAGCCTCTATACTTATAAGAGTATAGTAGCCGAACTATATATATATATATATATATATATATATATATATATATATATATATATATATATATATATATATATATATATATATATATATATATATATATATAAAATCTCATATTGAAAAGTGATTAAGAAAATTAATCAGCAAAAATGTTTGGAAAATTTATTGTTTTGCTGTCCACAGAACACTTTTTCCTTAATTAAGGTGGGATTCAATTCGGGATCTCATGTAGCCTAGAAGGGAGCATCTACCAAATTTTTTAGGCTGTAGCATGTGGTCTATAAATAATCAATTATTAATTACATGTGTACGTATTGTTATCTGGTATTTTGTTTTAGGCTAGCTATTTTGAAGCATAATAATGCGCAAGTACTTTGCCATTGAGAAACATAGGCACATCACTGTGGGAATGTTTCAAACATATATATATATATATATATATATATATATAATTTGGTAGAATACTCTCAAAAGACCAACCTCTTGTCTTTTGAGTTTTTAGCCCTTGGATCTACTTTTTGTTTACTAATAATCCTTGGATCAAACACTATTCCACCTACCACCACCTACCACCACCTACCACCATCATCTCAACCCTACATCTCTCCATCCAATGGTTAAAAACTCACGAGCACCATCTCCTTAATACTTTTGAGAGTATTCTAGCTTAACTATATATATATATAATTGAGCTCCTATGCTTTTAAAAGTAATAAATCATTAGTACTTGTAAGTTTTTAGCCTTTGAATTGATAGATGTGAGGTTAGGATGATGTGAGCCTCTTGGGTTAAATGGGTGGTTGGTTGAATAGTATAATCTAACGGATAAAAATGATCAAAGTTGTAAATCTAACGGTAAAAAATTCACAAGCACTAAGTGCTTGGTGCTTTTACAAACACCATAGCCGGACTATATATATATATATATATATATATATATATATATATATATATATATATATATATATATATATATATATATATATGAGTGCGTGGGTGCTATGGAAGCACGGAGGCCTCCGTGCTTCCACTTTGTTTTCGATGTTCGGACTTTCGAATCGACGATCGGCTCGTTAGACTTGATCTAGAGTATTTGAAGTATCTAGAAAATAAATTTCGCGATTTTTCGATATCATTTGCCTAGTGATCGAAGTGGCTCCAAATCAACAAAATAAAAATCTTACAAAATATGATGATATGACATTAAAATTTTAGATCAAAGTTAGTGATCTTGTTTTATATGGTATAAAGAATTTTCTATCAAAATTTCATGTGATTTTAATATTTCTACACCGTTAAACTTGCAACCGGCTCACCACGACCATTAAAATTAGTGATTTTGAGCCCCTTCGATCACTAGGCAAATGATATCGAAAAATCGCAAAATTTATTTTCTTGGTACTTCAAATACTCTAGATCAAGTCTAACGGAGCCGATCGTCAATTCGAAAGTCCGAATATCGAAACAAAGTGGAAGCACGGAAGCCTCCGTGCTTATAAAGCATAAAAGACAACTCTATATATATATATATATATATATATATATATATATATATATATATATATATATATATATATATATATATATATATATATATATATATATATATATATATATAGATGGGGCTTTTATTTAATTATTTGGGGTCAAATGCACCAAGAAGATTCGAACTTTAGCCCATTTGTAGGTAACCATCTAAAAAACTAAAATTTTATATCTTTTATCTAAGCTTTTAAAATTTTGTAATTGACTATCTCCGCTTATATTTTTAACAATTTAAAGCAACTAACATTAGCCAATTTTTTTAAAAATAATAAAAGACACAAGCTATGAAACGGTCCAGATCTTGGCATCTAGACCCGTGTTCGAATTCCTGGTTGATTCACATTTAAATGTTTATTTCTTAATAAAATAAACGAAGCGAGAAAGATGCTACCTATCTCTCAAAAAATAAAAATGCAAGCCGGTAATATAGAAGGGTCTTTCTGATGTCAAAATTTGGTCTTAAATTCCAGGATTTGGTTCTTCTTTACAAATTAAATATGATAGTTATGGTTAATTTTACCCAGGAAAGAGTTTTATTGCATTAAAAATACTCATTAGCTATTTTTAATTGCTTTAAATTGATGGAATGCGTATTTAGTGTTGGACCTGTAAGATTTTTAAGTGTTTGGTTGGAAAATATGATTTTTTTTAAAAAATTTAAGTGGGTATATGTGAATGGGCAAAAATTCTGATGGTTCTAGTGCATTTTACTGTTTTTTTTTTCTTAATCTTTTTTTTGTTTTTGAAAAAAAAAAAAAAAAAAAAGGTATAGAAGGGGCTTGTGTTGGTTCTCTCTCTCTCTCTCTCTCTCTCTCTCTCTCTCTCTCTCTCTCTCTCTTATATATATATATATATATAAGAGATAATGACATCAAGGGGTAGTTTGGTCTCATTAAATGCCAATAAGTTGCTCATGTTTGGTTAAATGGCTATTGATTGTTTCTAAGCAAGTTTTATTTGTTTTCAATTTAGTAATGTTCATATGTGTTCCATAATGTACAACAAGATCTCTATTGATTGTGCCCAAAATGTAGAAGTTTGAATTGATTCCAAGTATACAAATTAAAATTTGAATTTAGACCTAAATTTGTGAATCAAACTTAAAATTTTAATTTAATTTTGGATTTATTATTTGAATATAAGTAGTTAATGAAGATATAGGTCTATTTATCAACCAATCCAATTTTCAAACAATATAAACCAAACTTAGTTTGAATTTGATTTGAGATTTTGAGCCAAATTCTGATAGAAATAAGTCTCAAACACGCTCGAAATTTGAATACGAGGGCGGTAAATTCCGACGTGTCGAGAAAAAAAAAGAGTCCTTAAGATGCAAACGAAACCACAGAGCAGCGATATGAAAATACGCTGTACCGCGTGTTCTGTTTTGAAGTTTTGATCTTGTAATTCATCAAGGGGCAGTATCAGACACTGACACTGAATCAGTTAATGGTATTTAATTATATATATTCAGATATTATTACACATTCATGAGGCTTACACCCCCTCTTTAGTGTGCACAGTATCATTCAGTTTTGCAATTGCAGTGAGATCAGAAACAGGAGACTTTTACACCCCCCCCCCCCCCTCTTTAGTGTGCACAGGGTCATTTAGTTTTGCATTTGCAGTGAGCTCAGAAACAGGAATCCCCCGCTGAATTTATTAATCCCATGTTCTCCCACATCCCACACTCACATCCACACACCCCAAGCATAAGCCTCCAAATGTTCAATCTTAATGGAGGGCCCCATTGTTTTGGACACATGTCATAGATTTAGTGGCCCAACCATTGTCTACACCACAGCCACTTTAGAGAGAGAGAGAGAGAGAGAGAGAGGGAGAGGGACAACCCATGAGGGGGTATCTGGGTATGGCTCAGTATGATGTATGTATCCACCACATGCATACCCAAGAGAGAGATGGGGAGTGAGATGGGTCTAGCCATTAAAAGGAGTGGGCAGAGTATATGCCCTAGGAGGTGGAATTCCTTCATGGACATGGTCCACCTCATTCGGCCTGGACCGACTAGAGATCTGCCTCTTTATGTTAATATAAATAAATTTCCACCGTTTGCTGAGCTGCAATTTTTTCTATAATAAATGAGAAGGAAATGCTATATTTACAACTAATTTTGCGAAATATCTACGACTGATGTGTCTGAATGGCTCTATCTTACTTAAATAGTACACAAAATTGAGATAAAATAAAATGACAGATTTACAAAGGGAGAGAAAGAGAGACCCTAGAGTCTATGGCTGGGTTTGGTAGACCAAGTCCATGTGATGATTTCTCCCCTTGGTAGGGAGGGTGGGTGGGTGGGAAGTTAATATCCCTCTCCTGCTACCTATATGGAAAGTAGAAAGGATACAATTAATATATTGCAGTAGATACAAAGTCAAATTGATGAGTATGAGTAACTGCACCAACAACATCTTCAGAATTATCTGCAGAGTCTTCTGGTCAGAGTGCTGAGATGTTTGACCATATATAGGGCAGGCCATTGAGGGGTTTGAGAAGGCCAACCTTTTGAGCATCTCAAGTTGCTGCTACTTATGCTCCCCATAATAGTACAAAAATAAAAAAATTGGGACCACAACCTTATTGAATTGGATCCTGGGCTAGGAAATTATTGCAGGGACTGATGCCTTATTAAAGCCAGAATTTAAGCAGTTAAAAGCAGTTTGCAACAGTCACCAAGATTTAAATTTCAAAAACATTTTTTGTATGGGAAAAAGTTACTCACTCTTTCTAACTAACATCCTTGTTTTGTTGATCTTTTTAGATCTTGCAGATTCTTGGTTCATTTTCTTTTTGGTATTCTAAGAGACCTCTCTATAGGCCAAAAACTATTAAAAGTGTTGGGTCCTTTTTGAGTACAGAGACAATGATCCAAGAAATCTTGAATGCCAAAATTTATCTGCTGTCTGCTGTCACTTAGCATTTCAGTATGGCACATGGAAGGAGATACACTGCATTAATGAGCAGATCCAGCTACTATATAGCTTGTGACTTGAATAGAAAATTGGGTGTGAGGGTTAGGGCACTATTTAGGGCCAGGCCCAAGCCTAGGTTGGCCTTGATGTGATACACTTTGGATCTAAAATAGAGATTCTGCTCAGTACAGAGTTGCTTTAAATGAGTAGCAGGCATCATCACCTTCTCTATTATTGCAAGTTGCTAGGTTTAGTGAATTGAGTGTTTGTTTAGCCTGACCTTGCCAGCAATGTCTCCACTTGTTGATGCTTATCTTCCACTTCATACTTCAATGCAAGACCCTTTTTGAAGTGATTAAATGAAAAGGCTACTAGGCCTCTACTCCAAAAGGCACTCTTGCATAAGCTTCTATCAAGCCAAACAGACTCATAAGTCGCTCCAAAAAGCACTTTTGCAGAAGCTTCCATCAAAGCCAAATAGGCTCATAAGTCGATCGAAAGGATCTGAACTCGATACCGAAGGCTCAGCAATCACAATAGTTGTTGAGATTTGCCTTGTCTAACATGAATCTCGAACTTTTTCATATATAAACTACTATGATTTCAAATTTTTTTTCATCATTTACATCTTAAATCATCTCCACTAATCCAATCTTAAATTCATTTAGGTACATCCAAATACCTATGCATTAGTGGTGAGCACCGAGAACATGACTCTCAACGCCTACTTAGGCAGCAACCGCTCGATGCTCGTCACAAACAGCCTTTTCCGCATGGGCGGTGCAGCCATCCTCCTCTCCAACCGCCAGTCTGACCGCCGCCACGCCAAGTACCGGCTCATCCACACCGTCCGTGTCCATAAAGGATCGGATGATCGGCATTACACTTGCGTCACCCAAGAAGAAGACAACGAAGGAAAAGTCGGGGTAGCTCTCTCGAAAGACCTAATGAGTGTCGCGGGTGAAGCCCTAAAGACCAACATAACAACCCTAGGCCCGCTGGTCCTTCCGATCTCCGAGCAACTACTATTTCTAGCAACTATTGTTCTGAAAAAGGTCTTCAACTTGCATATCAAGTCTTATGTTCCCGATTTCAAACTAGCCTTCGAGCACTTCTGCATCCACGCGGGTGGGCGTGGGGTGCTCGACGAGCTAGAGAAGAGCCTAAAGTTGAGCCCATGGCACATGGAACCGTCCAGAATGACACTCTATAGGTTCGGCAACACTTCTAGTAGTTCATTGTGGTATGAGTTAGCCTATTGTGAAGCCAAGGGACGGATCAAGAAAGGCGATCGGGTTTGGCAGATTGCATTTGGGTCTGGGTTCAAGTGCAACAGTGCAGTCTGGCAGGCGATCAGGACAGTCGATCGGGTGAAGGAGAACCCTTGGATCGAGGAGATAGAAAAGTTCCCAGTCCACGTGCCTAAAGTTGTGCCAATTGTTGCATAAGTTTAAGTGCAATTGTGTGTCGAGTTATATTCTAGGGTTTAGGTCTTCTTTATGCTTGTAGCCGTTGAGGTCGTTGAATTGTCGCATATTATGTATTTTGTGATTGCATATATATGATCACTAAGTTTATATAATTCGGTTATAAATAGTTCAATATGTGTTCTCTATATGCAAATTATTTATGATGTGTAATGAGCAAATGTAAGGCAAATAAGTAAACTACAAAATCAATACGCACATTATCTAGAATTAGAAAAATAATCCATTCTCAAGCTAAATAACCAGAGTATGAAACACTAGCTAAGTAGTTATGCTTAGCAACTGAAACACCAAAGATTAGAAATAAACTAAACCATAATCATTGAGAAACAAAGTAACCATATGTATTATCATAATTCACAACTGATACATCAAGAAGATAAAATACGCACAAACAGGGTTTAACCAGAATATTTTGCATCAGTAACAAGAAAAAGAGTATACAAAGAATCATCATATGAAAAACTTGAACCCAGAAAAAAAAAGCAAAAAAAGCCATTCAAATTGGACAAAACTTTTTATTTCATTGTATAGAACAAAAAAAATGTGTATCAATGCTTCATACAGCTTAAAGAAGTGATAAGGGATACCTCAATCCAAGTCTGGCACTGAAAACTGACGAAAAATGTCAAATCCAACCTCTGCATCAACCTTCATTAACCAGTGTAGATCACGTAAAACACAACTAATTTCACCCCACTTATGATGCCTCTTATCCATGGAAATAAACTCATGAACAACACCATCAACAACCACACTACTACAACCCGCCGCCTTCTTAACTCCTTTCCTTTCCATTATTTCTCTAATCTTATCGCAATCACTCCACTGCTCACAAGAAGCATAAACATTAGAAAGCAAAATGTAGCCAACTTCTTCGTCAGGTTCAAGCTCGAGAAGCGCTTTTGAAGCGGCTTCTGCAAGGTCTGTGTTTTGATAAGCTTTAGAAGCGCTTAAAATGGAACCCCATATGGACCGAGTTGGTTTCATGGGCATTTTCTTAATCAAATCTACTGCCTCAAAAAGCCTCCCCGATCGGGAGAGGAGATCAACCATGCACCCATAGTGCTCCACTCCAGGCTCAAATTTGTAGATCTCCCTCATATTCTCAAAAATTCTCTTACCGGTATCGACAAGTCCAGAATGAGTACAAGCAGTAAGGGCTGAAATCAAAGTGACACTATTAGGGACCAATCCTTGTCTCTCCATTTCCCGAAAGAGTTCAATTGATTTCAATCCATGGCCGTGAAATGCGAGTCCTGCTATCATAGCCGTCCAAACTGTAATATCCTTGTCTGCCACCTTTTCAAAAACTATGCGGGAGCATTCGATCTTTCCACATTTGGAGTACATATCGATTAATGCCGACCCCAAAATAGCATCCTCAAGTCCATATGCCTTCACCACCCAACCATGTATAGTTCTCCCTTGGTTTAAGACACCTGTTTCGGTTGCAGTGCCTACCAAAGCAATAAAAGTAACCTTATCAGGTTTGATATTTTGAGCGAGTAAATCATCGAACAGTCTCATAATTGTTGTGAGATCCTTTTTTCGCGCGTAACCAGCGAGAAGGGAGTTCCACGAAATAAGGTCTCTGCGAGGGGCTTCGCTGAAAAATTTGCTCGCAAGTTCCAATTCTCCGATATTAGCAAACCCGAAGATAATTGTGTTCCATGAAACATCATCTTTCTCGTAAAAACCATAAAATAGTTTCCTTGCTATATTCATCTCCTCACACTTTGCATACATATCTAAAATTGCATTACTCACAATCAAGCCCCAGCCACCGAGAGACATCCAGCGTATAATAAAGCCGTGAATAGCTTTTCCAATAAGTAGGCATTTAGGATTTCCGGTACACATGAGAAGAGCCACCATGGTGTACTGATCCGGTTCGGTTCCTGAAGAAGCCATCTCACGAAACAGTTCGATTGCTTCCGAGATAAGCCGTTTTCTGGCATACCCAGAAAGCATTATGTTGTAGGAGACAACATCGTGTTTCGACATATACCGAAACACCATTCGAGCGAGAGATATTTCTCCTACGTCAAAGTACATCTTGATGAGAGAGTTTTGTATATAGACATGCGAATTGAAGCCGCTGATAACAACGTGAGCGTGAATCTGTTTTCCTGTCGATAAGGGCTTTGGAGCCCTGAGCAGTGCTAGAAGAGTGTGCTCATCAGGAAAAGTGCTATCCGAAAGCAGCATCAGCTTGTAGAAGCCGATCGCTTGGCTTGGTGAGAAGGAAAAGGCCGATATCATAAGGTTGTAAATGTAGAGGTTGGGGTGGGGAGTGAAGTGCTTAAACAGGAGAAGTGCTTCTTGCAGAAGCTCGGGGTGAGAAACGGTGGCGAAATATAGGAGCCTACTCATCGGAAATGTTAAATTGATAAGACGATATCGCATAATTTGGGCCAAAATTTGCTTGAAATGTTCGGTGTTGTTACACTCTTCCAGAAGAAAAAGTGCAGGGTGTTCGAGCCGCAGCGAGACAGTCGGGTCCCAACTGCTTCTACCAGAAGCAGAAGCCGCAGAATAGCGCGAGAATACATTGCGATTACAGCAAATTAAGGAATTAAACACTTTAATTCTTTGGCAATTTATCATAGAAAAAAGCAGGATAAAATTAGTGAGCTTATGATACTATAGTAAGAGGTCATTACTCATTAATAGCAATGTGAAGCAACACAGGAATAAAAGAAAAATGAGAAGAGAGAGAGAGAGAGAGAGAGAGAGATCGAAGTACCAGCAAAGACCATAGAAGTAGTCAAAATTAGGATTAGGGTTCCTCTTAAACCCCTACTTCGACCATGAAACCCTGTAATTTTTTTTTTTCTCCCAAATGCACAAATTTTTGGGTGTAATCTTAAAAAGGCCTAATCTTTACACCCAAAAAGGAGAAAAAATATATATATAAATTACAGTTTATTGCTTCATATACGATCAGAAGATCCAAAAGGACACAAAAATAAAGGGTTTCTTTTAAATTTTTCCTTCTTTTATCATGGTTTACCAACTATGAGGCATTAATATAGCAAAAAAAGAAAGAGGGGTTTTTAAACCGTTACAAATGCTTAGTTGCCTCCGCCGTCTCCGGCGGCGGCGGCGGCGGCGGAGGGTGGTGGATGCGGCGGCGGAGAAAGGGTGGGGGAGAAGCGGGGGTTTAGGAATGCTTAACGGTGTGGGAGGTGTTTAATGGGTTCGGATCTGATCACTTTAACGGACCTGATTTGGGAATTGAGATTGGGCCGTATATACACTCGGTATTGCAAATTGTTTTTTTTTTTTTTTTTGTAGGATGTGGTATTATAATTTTTTAGTATAGATAGATATTTATATTTTATCTAATCAAAAAATAAAAGTTTTTTTAATCAAACAATATTTATTGTGGTATTTGTAATATGTTGGATTGTTGATGTGTTCAACCAGTCATTCTCCAAGCAAATATATAGAATTATTCAACCCTGCTTACGCGTTTCATCAGGTAAAAAAAGCCAAAAAAAAAAAAAAACAAAAAAAAAAAAAGGGTTTGAGCCCCTTTTGGGGGGTTTTTTTTTTTTTGAAAAAATACTTCTTTTTTCATAATACGAACTTCAGCATAGTTCCATGCTTTTCCGAATAACCAAACACCCCATTAGCTTCTCTGATTTTACACAACAAAATGGAAAAAGAAGAACAAAGAGGCGCCTGGAACAATATCTTACTAGGCCGTGATTGAAAACTAGCATATCATTCAACAGATTGCAAGGAAAAAGATTTTCAGATTCCAAAAAACTAGCATATCATTCAACAGATTGCAAGGAAAAAGGTTTTCAGAGTCCAAATCTGCGCGCGAAGGATTCGAAATCTCAAACAAATTTGACTTCGTACTCAGATTTGGGCATAGGAAAGTTTCAGCACACAGAATAAGTAAAAGAGAGCAAATTGAAAATAGAAACAAATAACTTTATTCAAAAACAATGTGTGTAAGAACAAATGTTGAAACAGCCAAGCATTATAAATAGTAGACAACAACATAAATACTTATTTTTATAGCCCGAATGTACAGGGGAGTACAGCTCACACACAAATGAAATTGGTCGGCGAAACTCAAAATCCGAAAAGCCCTCGAGAAATTCTTATTCCGCCAACATATTGTTGGAAAAAGAATCGCATAATCATCGACGAGTAACAAAGAAATCCTCCGTGAGTATATAAAGAGACGATGTCAGGGACTACAAGAGAACGGCAATAAGAAAGGTTCCAACTGCTAAGCTACAGAAAGAACTACAAAGAATAGAAGAGGAAAGCGGTCTCGAAAGTTATTTATGAATGTTGCATTGTTGCAAGAAGGGGTTATCGTAGTTAACAAACTTATTCCAGTAGCCTCTGTACTTTGGGATTGAAATCTCAAGCCACGGCTTCATGTTACCATCGTAATGAATAACCGCTGCTCTCTCAATTTCATCTCTTTCTAGATTTGTGTCATGGCCGAGCCCAAGTACGTGCCACCGCCTGTCAAGAGCCATCGTGCGGTTATAGAAGACCATCTGTCCCAGTGGTAGGCTACCTACTTTCCACAACTGCCTCCTCTTTCCCTGCAAAGTGCAAAGAGAGAGAGAGAATTTTCAAAAAAAATCGAGGAGACAAAGAAATTTTATTCAGAAAATCATTTCTCAGCAATCAATAAGAACTTTTTGCCCCGGCCTTTATTTAAATCGATCTTTTTAAAGCCAAGCAGCTCTTGCTATAAGATGAATTTCCATGCCCATTTTTTTTAAAAAAAATAAAGAATAATCACAAAAATATTCTTCTTACCGCCTGAAGCCAATTATGGTAACTCGTTGTTAAACCACGTCTGCGCCACTCATTAAGATCAAAGATATTCATCCCAAATGCCCATATGCAAGATTTTGCATTGAAGCTATCTTGAATAGTTGGGTCTGAGAAGTTCAGAAAACTCTTCAATCGATTCAGTGACTCACCCTCCCTACATGTCTCAACCACTCCAATAACTTTACCTTTCATATCCATTTTCCATAATTCACTCAAATCCCTTTGCACCACCACATCATGGTCCAAAAGTACAATTTTACTCAAATAAGGGAAAATTTCTGGCAAATAAAACCGGAGGTGGTTGAGTGGCGAAGTGAATCTTGGATCCTTTACCCCTGATTGCTTGAAAGCTGAACCGAAATTTGAGGGTAGCCATTGTTGAAAATTTTCCAAGCTTTCAATCTGAATGGTGGCTGGATGAGGAGAATTCAATAAAAACCACATTTTCATAGCTGGGAAGTTCAGAGAATCAGTCACCACATGAAACACAACTTTATCCGGCTCCTGCAAGAGAAGATATAAGATCAAAATTACAGGAAAAAAAAGAAGAAAGACTATAGCGTAACTATAGTATGCAGTTGTACATTTTAAAATATACTTGCAGATTGAAAAAGAGTGGCAAATATTCAAACTAATATACAAGACTACTTTTTAGCTTTTCTGTTCTTTCTCCACATACATAAGCTTCAATGATCATTAACTAAGCAAGAGAAACAAAGAAAACAAAAACAAAAATTTACCACTCACAGAGTAGCGCCTATCAAATTTTTCAGAAAAATACGTGCAATTCTGAGTAGACATTGTTATTAAACAATTAATAGCAAATGAAGCTGTAAATCAACAGTGCATACAAGGAAATGTTTAAAGAGACCAACTAACTGCATTGACTTAGTCATACACTACAATGACATATGTCTACTACAACAGATTATGACTCGAAACACATAATTGCAGATTTCTACAAGATGCATGTAAGTGCAGCTTGGGCTAACAATAATTGGTGCACACGCCAACTGTACACCGCACAGTAATATTCCCTTCATCCCTTCTCATGCTGCGGCCGCCATCATCATCCAGTTAATTGCAGCTGATTCTTACTTTCCCATAGCCAGCCCAAAAGCATGAGATAAGATAGAGGGAGGATCTTTGGGTGGCACATGGACTGACGTGGTGCACTGAGTGCAGGAAACTATTTCTCGAGACAATAGGATATTGAATTATACCTTGGAGGCGGAAACTGTGGAGCTCACAACTACTGCACACGCAAGTACATTGTCTGAAAATATAGCATAATGATACAAATGTGGTTGCCGCACTCTGTCTCTGTTAGGGAACTCCATTTCTTTTGACTCCAAACTGAAGTACTCAGAAGTAAGCTGCATTGAGAGGCAGTGAAGGCCTTTAGGCAAAGTCCTAGCGTTAACCTGCATAAGATATGAAGCTTCACTTTGCTGTGCTCTGAGCTGTTCTTCAGTGCTATATGTCATGGCCCGTAATTTTGATGCCATCGAGGGGCAATCCGGGTAAACCCTGTGTGCTTTGGATAAAGTTGATTCCATTGCTTTCATTTTCTGCAAAGCACTGTACAATGTTTTCTGACCTCAATCACAGGAAATTATACACTTAAAATTTTAAAATAATGAAGAATGACTAGCTAGTTGTTAGGTATTATCTTTCAGTTTGGGAAGTCAACCAATTAATGGGAAAAATCCGTTTTGTATTATCTTTCTATTCCATATGTACCAGGGCATATGAGTAAGAAAGTAAAGTTATGAAGGGCTCACATCAAAATCCAGATTTTGTAGGGTACCATGAGAATTGATGACTAACTATGACTTTACTTGCTAGATAAATTATGTACACGCTGGGGCATATAAGTTAAGAAACTAAAATTTTGAAGGGCTCACATCAAAATTCAGATTTGTGGAGTACTACGAAAATTGATGGCATACTACCACTTTACCTCCTAGATAAATCCGAATCCTTGCTTGCTTGACCTAGCACCCTTTCGCTCTCTTTTATCCTCAACTTTAGCTCGCGAACTAGATGGGAGTTGCTACCTGGTGGAGCAAAACGCAAGTAAGCTTTAGCCATGATTAGTTGATCTTCCATCTCCCATATCTTCTCTTTTGGTCCATTCTGAGAACGAGAACCGCCATTATCTTCCCTTACAGTTGCTTGATCAGACCGCTCGAGCTTCTGCATCCAGTGTTAGATCTAAATCTCAGAATTTTTTATTTCTTTATCAGGCACAAATAATATTACGTACATTAAATGTGCCATATGGCATTCAATTCTTTTGCTTAGCATATAATCATGGAAAAACAAAAGCCATAAGGGGCGACGCTAGCAGCCTAGATTTTAAGTAATTAAATCATATAGACAGAATCAGACATTCTAAGGGAGCCTATATGCTAATTACTAACAAAATCTACAATCGCATGTTCCGGTTTTCTTAGTATGACTTCATCTCTCCTTACTCTCTGGCTTCCACTTGTCCAGGTTTAGAATTAGCATTATAAAGCAGCAAAAGAAAAAAGATCTAAAGAAGAAAATGAAAATGGTCATTCCTGAGCATCACAGGCTCATATCGAGTAAAGATTCCTGTCATTGAGTCGTTCACTAATCCATGAGTAACAAGTGATGAACTATGGTTTTTATTTCCTCCAACTAGCTTACAACAGTTAAATATTGTTGTCTGGGAAAAACTCGGTGCTCAAACCTTAGTATAAAAAATTAACCTATCCTGGTTAATTTATTCACGAAATTCGCCAACTTATAAAATCCTTAACACACTGTACATAAATATATAAACCCTGGAGGTGTTTCCTTGTGGTCTGAAGTAGTGATATTTTGACAAGATTTCTGATAGAAATGGCGTACCTCCCCCCTTGTGGAGATGGGCACATTAGACTTGTTAAGTTCTCCACCTTCATTCTCACTAGACGGCACGCCTTCGACTAGAGGGGAAATGAGAAGATAGAAGACAAAATTTCAAAATTAAACATCATATTATGAAAAGAGAACCTAAACTGAATCACAAATTTTGATGATAGAACAAAAAATTCTTACTATGAGATTTATCATCTTCAAAGACAGTTCCGGTGGGTTCTTTGAGTCTTCCATCAATATCCTAAAGATAAAAAGAAATGTAACTAAAATTCAACACCATACTACAAAAAAGTATCAAAATCAGATTTTAGCAACATAAATTCAACACCACATTACAAAAAAGTATCAAAATCGGATTTTTAACAACATACCATATTGATTGCATTAAGTCTCATTGAATCAGCAGAGTGCCCCTACAGCATCCACACAAAAGTTAAAAATCGTAGTTAAGAAACTGGGGGAAGAAAAAAAGAAAATACTAAAGAAAATATTTTTTTTTAAAAAAAAACACCAAATCATACCGGGGAAACATTCGTAACCAATCGAGATCCTTCCCCGCCCAACTCCTTCCTCCCTGCATCCAAACAAAATCGCAACACACACACACACACAGAGATCAATAGCGTATCAAATAGATCTCCTCCGATCGATCCAAGGGACCCTTACCGAATCGATTGCTCGGAGAGGGAGGGGAGAAATCGGGGGGGAGGTTGACGAAGAGGAGTCCGGAGACGATGGCGAAGGGCACGCCGAGGAGGAGGAGGGGGAGGAGGATCCGCGGCGACCGCACGATCGGCCTCATCGGGACGCAGAAGACGACAACTAAGAGGGGCCTAAGCCTCCGCGCATCGAAGATCGATCTCGAATTAGGGTTAGGGTTTGTGGAGCTCCAAGAAGAAGAGATTTGGGTAGTGTTATTGGATTCGGTGGAGGAGGGAAAATGGAGGAAAGGGAAACGAGAAAGGCCTACGACCGAGGTCGGGGTTTTCGTTGTTAAATTATTATAATAATAATTATTATAATTATTATAATTATTATACTTAACAATTTAATAATTAATTAGAATTTGGAATATTGTACCTTAGTCCCTGTACTATTCTCATATTGCAACTTACTCTATATATGGGTTGTATAGCAACACTCGATTTTTAAAATGTTTTAAATAAAAAAAATGGAGCAAATCATAATATCGGATAGTTCAAGGACCACCCATACATTTTGCCTAAAAAGAACTCATTGTAGTTATTAATTAATATAAAATTAATTTTATTACATATTATAACGCCCAGGGAATACGATGGTACAATAGATCACGTGAAAATCATATGACTCGACACTTCTTACACGGCGACTAGTTGAGCAACACGTGGAGAGTCTTTACCGTGAAACGACCACGTGGATGGAAAACGAGTGGAGTATGTGGGTGTTTCGTGTTCGTGTTGTGCACGTGATCTTACGATGGGGATCGGGGATGTTGATGCACGATGACGAGAATGACGCAGAGGCATGTGGGCCCCCTTCCGAAAATTCCAAGTAAAATATTTCGGTAGTTAGCAGGGAGCGAGAATGTACCTCGAACTGGTCCTCACATTATGGTAGTACCCAGCCCTCGGTATTATTGAGTTTTCAGTCGTTGGATAAAAGAGTATACGGTTAGAATGATAGTGGTCTCCAAGATTGAGTGGGTGGTTAGTTTAATAGTATAATCTAAAGGATGAAAATGATCAAAAGGTAGATCTAACAAAAAAAAATTAATAGTACCAAAAACTCTATATATAAATATATTATTTATAAATTATATTAATATTAATTACTTTTTCGGTTTCAAACTCGGTTACAGTTATATATATATATATATATATATATATATATATATATATATATATATATATATATATATAGTGTGAGGCTACTATCTTTATCTAAGACGGAGCCTTCCGTGCTTCCACGTCATTTTCAATGATCCGCTTTCAATCGTCGATCGGCTCCGTTAAACTTGATCTAGATTAGTTAAAGTACCTAGAAAATAAATTTTATAATTTTTCGATATCATTTGCCTAGTGATCGAAGGAGCACAAAAACAAATAATTTTAATGGCGGTAGTGAGCCGTTTGAAAGTTTAACGGTGTAGAAATATTCAAATCACGTAAAATTTTGATAGAAAAGTCTTTATACTATATAAAATAAGACCAATATCTTTGATCTAAAATTTTAATGCCATATTATCGCGTTTTGTAAGATTTTTATTTTCAGTTGATTTTTAGCCCCTTCGTTCACTAGGCAAATAATTTCGAAAAATCGCAAAATTTATTTTCTAGGTACTTCAAATACTCTAGATCAAATTTAACGGAGCCGATCGACGATTCGAAAGCCACAACATCGAAAACAACGTGGAAGCACGGAGCCCTCCGTGCTTCCAGAAGCATAGTAGCCTTACTCTATATATATATATATAAAAGTTTTGTTTGGGATTACAAAAAAATTGCGCAGTGAAAAATAATGATTGTGTTCTGCGTATAGCAATAAGTCGATTATGATATATTTTCTACGATTTCATCGAAAAACACATAAGTATATTTTATATGCTTTTATTTAATTTTATTTTATCTCATAGCATTCGATAGGTCTTATTACTAAACTAAGACATAATATTAAATAAAAAAAATTATAATTATAATGCTATAAGAATGAATTTTACACAAAAAAAAAAAAAAAAAACATGATTTTCATAAGAAATGTAAAACATTGTAACGGTCAAAATTATATTATTGTTATATTTATTTAGGGAAGAAAAAAAAAAAAAAAAAGGACGAGCAGCAAACTCCCACGTGGCGGCCCGCTTCGAGTCTGCCGAGGACAACTCGTCAAATCACGTGGGGAATTATATTGTCGGGCCCACGGAGAATTGTTACTTGACGTGGCGGTGCGGGAGTGGACCTCTTGCCACGTGGACGGCTCCCATTACCTCTTTGTTTGGGAAAAAGGAAATGAGCGACTCCGATGTTGCTTCGAACGGCGCATCTAAAAAGAATAAGGTCACCTGCGCGGGTGCCTCTAGAAGGATTTTTTTATTTTTTATTTTTTATAAAGACATTTTAATCAAAAAAATCTTGTTTCTTTTTTAAATTAAAAAAATATCTGCAATAGTTTATTCAACTTAGGACATGTTTGATAGATCGGAAGAGCACATCAATTTACCGAGCATGTAGAACTCTTCATGCTACAATCGTAACAAGTCACCACTTCATGTGTCAACGTTCTGAGATAAATCGATCCCAAATTGAACACTACTCTTTAAAGTTTCAATCCAACTTCACTCGTTGGACTCGACCGATCGTCTCAGAGCAGAAAGTGACGGTGATCGAGATTCAAGTCAATTTTAGTTTATTCACATTTTTAGCTAAAAAAAAAAAAAAAAAAAAGAGCCTCCACTCTCGTTGGTTTCTTGGAGTAGTATGTGTTTACATTCCATTGACAATCCCCTTCGACTTTTAATTATTTTGTGGAAGTTAATCTAATAACTTACTAAGAAGCAGTTAAAATGGGCAAGTTCCACAGGAAAATAGTTTAAATTAATAAATCGAAATCAATATGCTAGAATAATTTAAATTAAAATAGTCGTCAAGAAGGGGGAAACAAGAGATAACAAAGGTGGGAGAGGAGAGGCATATTCACAATTGCTATACATCGCGGCGTGTAGCCGTTGCCCGGTTCACAATATCCCTAAACACTGCACGATTCGTTCACTGCACAGTCGCGGGCGCGCGCGCACGCAGAAAAAGAGAAATGTGTAATACATCAAGTTCGTGGAAGAATAACAGATGAAAAACTACAAGTTATCAAGTAAAAAAAGAGATCAATATTCGACGACCATCACATGTCATGAAAGAACTTATAGGTCTTCACATCGAGAACGATCGATCTCGCCGCTCCGACGCAACCCAAGACCGCGACTATCGAGAACCAGGTAGCGAGGGCGAGGTTGATCACCTTCACCAAAAGATGCAGTCTCTGGCTGCGTTGCGTTTTCCCGGATTTTAAGAAGGCTAGAGCCGGGAGCACAAAGTCGAGAGGGGTGAACCCGATTGCTCCGCATATCGACACGAAGTCTCCGAAGAAGGGCATTGCGGCCGCAACGAGAGTGACGAGAACCATATAAGTTGAAGTGAATGCAAGCCTGAGTATAGAACTCGAGGAGCGCTTCTTATAGATCGGTTTATCCGTGAGAAGCCATTCCTCAAAGTATGTGTAGGTAGGCCTGCAGTATATCTGAAAACAAGCAGCAGTTTTATCAGAGCATATATAGAATTTTGTATATGTCCTCCTCGAAGTATATTTATATGAACTGCAAAGGCGAAGTAGATTAAACGACATTTAACAAACTGTTAACGGGTAGTAAATTGTAGGTAAGCCGTTCGCATTCTGTTTTTTTAAATTTTTATGTTCATATTATTTTATTGTCGAATTACGACAAGTTGTGCAAAGGTACATTAATGCAATTATAGGCTACGTTTGAGGACATCGATACAAATGTTAGCTTCGCATGGTTATAAACACAAATATGTGTATTATTTTAAGGGGGGTATGTATCTGAAGTTTCCGAACACTGAACAGTATGGTGTTTGTAAAGCATTATTACGAGAATTGATGTTCTAATTTCGAGAAGATCAAAAAGATCGCCTTAGGAAAATGTTCGCATTACCCCTAACATCAATAAAGTGAAATAAGAAGCATTCTAGATGACGGCAGGTGGAACTAAGGATGCAACTGCGAATCGTAGGAAATCCTTGAGTGAGAAGTTCAGGGACTAAGTGAGAATATCGTGAAATTACAGGGACTATCCACATGTTTCATCTACAGATTAAGTAGGTTCATAAAAGCGTAAAATGGTACCTGGAAGCATCCTGTTATCTGAATTACAGCAAAGAGATTCGCCATTACTGTTGTCCATCCTGGTACAGTGAGCGAGGATAGTATGTAGGGCTGGACTTGGGATCCAAATGCCCAATAACCAATGAAAGCCAATTGCCAATAGCTCAAAACAATAATTCCATACGCGGCCGACACGCCCTTGTACATGTGCTTCTTTGCCGGTTCCTTCACGGTGCTCTGGTTATTGCATTGAAATGTATTAACAGAAGCGGATTTAGGATATAGTAAACCTCAGTCGAGATTAGTTTGATATTAATGTACAAATATTTACATGTATACCCTGTCGGATAGTTGGCGCTAACCTTTAATCCCAAAAGTTCGAGCTGTTAGAAATATGCAATCAATCACTTAAAGCGTACAGACACAGCGCCTACGGATCTCGATTGTGACTCAGCCCAACCAGCCTCACGCCACTTCGAATATGACTTGGCCCAACCCAGCCTCACGCCATTTCGAACGTGACTCGGTCCATCCTGGCCTCCCGCCACATGGCAGAATGCTAGCCCCTTTAAGCCAACATATCCTTGCAAAATTATGTATAAACAAACATATCTCGACTTTCAGATATGCGCTTAAAGAACTTAAATTATTACAAGTCGATTACATCCTTGTATTAACAACTAATTATGCCCCTCTTCAAAATAGCTTCTTCTATGGGAAACTACAGTTTCGAGCGCTACGAACGAGATTTGAGATTGTGAAGATGATTTTGCAGGGATATATTGGTAATAGCCCCAGTTTTCTTGGTTGGGAAAAATTATATATTTGTGTGACACTTAAAGAGATCCATGCGAATACAAGCAAAAGATATACTCAACACGACAACCGGACGAAGGGTATTTGTGACAATCTTGATGAAAAAAAATTGCAGCACCTGAATTTCTGGGAGCATCGCATCTCCAAATGAGAACGCAATCGTCCCTAATGCATTAAATGCTTTAAACACCTTAGTTGCAGCGCTCCCTTGTAATCTATAGTTAACCGAGCTCCGATCAATCTTCTTTCCTACATGAAAACAAATATTTCCATTCGTCAGGACAAAGAACCACCAGATAGCCTCCTTTTTTCTTTTCTTTTTTTATCTTTTTTACTTTTTCCTTCTTTTTTTTGTCATTTGGTTCTTCGCATTAACCTTTACAAAATAGAACAAGTTGAAAGAACCCAAAACAGAGCTAAATGAATGAATGGGGTTTGTACAGACGATCCCAAATATCTGGGATAAGCTGTTTTTGCTGCTATTATATTATAACATAATAGAACAAAATCTGAGGGAAACATCATAAACTTACGTATGCTGCTCATTACTATCTGCACCAGTATGATATGATGTCTAAGGTTTTAGCAGGCTACTAGTGTAAAATCTTCGTAAACAGACCAAGTATTAAAGAGGAAATGTTCCATCCATAAAGCAAACGAAAAAAAAATTACTAAGCACATAAATTTGGGAAGAAAAAGAGAGTAAAAATGATGCAATTACCGTCATAAATGGTTACGCCAATGGTTGTGCCAGCGAATCCTATGGTGCTAAAAGTACAGACGGCATTCACCCACCGTAAAGAGTGAATATCAGGGAGCTGCGATAAGAGTAACTCGAAGGCACCAAAGAACATAATGAAGTGTTGTAATGTTAACTTGCCATCACTGTGATAGTACTTGTAAACTGCCTGTCAAAAATAATAAAAACATATTGACATACACATACTGATTTACATACCCCTACTTAGTTATCTATGTACATACATATCCCCGTGAAATCTGAATTTCGTATATGCTCTGCAAAGACTTAAACTTCTTACATGTATAACCTCGCACGCATAATGTATATGCTATGCAAAAAGGGCACTTTCACAGGAAATTGACCTCGAGGGGTAAATGTGATTGTTCAGAATTTACAGAAACATATTCACAAGCTGCTTAAAAATACATACTTTAAGACTGCTACCAGCAGCAATCTGGATTGCAATGTTGTTACCCAACGAAGCCACTTGCTGAAATAGAGTTACGGCCCAATAACCGCACAGACCTTCCAAAAAAAGGTAAATACAAGTGAGAGATGCAAATTATGTGATGAACCTTCGTTCATTATCCGAAATGCCTCATGAGTCCAAAGTAAGAGGAATCTACAGAACACATATGGTCTATAATATTGTACAGAGAAGGAGCTTCTACTATTTGCAACTGATTAAGCAAACAATAACTCACACTCTAAATCAGAAGATACTAAATGAGTTAGAAAAATGTTTTCTTGGAATTTTCCCTCACAATTGAGTTAAACAAGAAAAAAAACTCATGCGAATTGATAGCGAATCCCATATTGTGCTTTCGCTTAATCTGTTCTTTCAGTCACTTCTTTTGCCACTATTCTCTTCAACTAGCCTTTGATTTCGCATAGAATACCAAATACTTTCCTATTTCACTGAACATTAATAAAACTTATGCATGCTACAGCAACTATTTACTTATTCTGCATGCCTATTAACAGATAATGCTGCCTCAAACAAAAAACTTAGTAAATGATGAATAAGTATATACCATCCCTATTTTTCACTGTCCACAGTTAGATATTAAAATTTTGAGAAATGCTATACAAAGTTGACAACTCCTTGTCCAGAGTAAGTTCATAAAAATAGTTTTTTTTTTTGAAAAAAGGTAGCACGCTACCTGCTTCATTCATTGAATATATGAATTTAGCTACAGAGGTGAGGCAACGAGGGCCTCGGGAAGAGTTCATAAAAATAGTTAAAGCAAAGATTTAAGTGTCCATTGGCACGGGTCATATCTACCAGGCCGTATCGTGCCAACAAAATATCAGTACGATACAGTCCCCGTACTGATGGAACTACTCAAAACCTTTATTCTTCAAATTAATAAATAATTTTCTTAACAAAGTTTAAAAGATTTGGTAAAGATACATAATAAACCGTTAAATTATTTTATTGCTAAAGAAAATAAACATTTCATGCCATTATATGGCGGCACATATGTATTTTTTGTGACTGACACGCATCGGCACGGCCCGACAGGCACTATGCCATACTGTGCCGGCAAGTTTCCGACACGATCCCATGGCACGGCACTTAAATCCATGATTAAAAGATTAAAAAAAAGCTAGTTCTAACCAAATAAACTTTTTGCAAGTAGGCGATATGTAGTGTGCTTCTTTCCATTCCATTCCCATAATGAGGCAATCAATAAGCTGGAATACCATGTGGCTAATGTTCCTCCCACCAAGCTGCAAACACCTAAATACCAAGCGAAAGAATCAAACATCAGCATCTGCTAAAGAAGAACACTGGAAACCTTAATTTAACAAAGTAATAATGTAAATAATAAAATAAGACTACGTTAATATTAAAATGAGCAAGTCTTTGAGGAAATCTATCTCAAAAACATATATTTCTAAGGAAAAACAACATGATTTGGGTATTTAGTATAAACATTTCAACCGTCGTAGGATATTTTGGGTATTTAGTATAAGGATTTTATAATACACTTACCTTTAAAATAATCATCGAAAAGAGCATTTCCCATTAATCTTGGTGTAATAATTAGGAGCTATTTCTAAATCCTTCCTACTGATTGCTACCTCGTATAATCAATTCATCATAAAATTTCTTTTAATTTTTACTGCAATTTTATGTCGTCGCAATCACGTTGCTAGTCGACAACGCGACACTTTAGCATCATTATCGCAACTTCTTTCAAAATATCGACAGCTTGCGAATAATAATATTGAAGAACAATAAGAGCTTAAGTTCATACAATTTCTGCTTACTCTGAATGTAAGAACACCTGAAAACCATTAAACCCTAGCATAGATTGCAACAATTCCACAAGAAACAAAACAAAAATAGAGATTTAGGTTTAAATGGTCAAAAAGTAAAAGAGAAAAAAAAAACAATTTTTACTGCATAAAATTATTATAAAAATAAAAACTTTGAATCATTTAATTGCCTCACTGGTAATTCTAAATTGAATTCAAATCTCCTGATAAAAAATAAAAAAAAATCAAATTACAAATTGGAGCAAACCTCACGAAGTAATCAACCCCTAGGTGACAGTGGATTCGATCGAATACTATAAGAAAGGAACATCGAATTAAGCGAAAAGGGAATTGAGGAAATTAAGAGTGAAAACACAAAAAAAGAGAGTTGGCCCTAGAGTTCGAAGTTAGGGCTTGAGAACCAGGGTGAAGAGAGAGAGAGAGAGAGAGAGAGAGAGAGAGAGGAAATTAATTTAGGTAGAACTCGGTGGCGAACAATGTAACTGCCGACTTCAGTTTATTAGCTCGGCAGGGTCGCGTAGCGTAATTCAAGTAGAAGTCGGTGACGAAACATGTTGAGTTGCCGTATTCACTAGGTGGCGAACAATAAGTCTGCCGACTTCAGTTTACGAGCTCTGCGGTATCAGGTGGAGGAAGTCAAGTTGAAGTCGTTGACGAGACATGTTGAGTGGCCGTATTCAGTACAGAAAGATGGTTTATTTAACATAGCTTCTTCTTCTTCTTCAATTTTTCCCTTTTTACATACGCGGCAAACATTTCTTTAGATATTCATTATTCTGCTTACAACAGCTAATAATCTCATAAAAAAACATTTATACAACTTAACTCATTTATTTCCATCATTTGTTCTAGCAACACCTAAAGACGAATACGCTGCTTATTATAGTTGGAGATATATACAGTTAAAAATTCCGCAATTACAAAAAGTACTTATTTTATTTGGTTTAGTACAGCAGAAATTGTTGGAAGATGTACAATTCTACTTTTTTTTTTTTTTTTTTTTACTTAAAGCATATGAATCATTCGCCAACTAACAACTACTGCTGCAGCAGTTGCAATTGTCTTTTTATACAGCAGTTGAATTCAAATGCATCAATATATCAGTGTACAATATATATTACATACCGAGGGGCCAGCCGAGGGAGGCGAGGGCGAAGGGGAGGGGGGCGTAGGCGGCCGGCGTGGCGATGGTGGTCGCCACGTGGAACGCCGCGTGCCTCCACGTCCCCCTCCCTCCCGCCGCCACGTCCTCCTCCTCCTCCTCCGCCGTCCCCATGCCATCCTCCCCTGGCGGTGGCGATGGCGACGGCGACGACGACGAAGACGAGCCCCGCAGGGTCCCACCTTCCATGTGTCTAATCTCTTTCTCTCTCTCTCTCTCTATCGGCAGATGATGGGCAGTGGGAGCTGGAGTTAGTCTATTTTCCTCTCTTCTCCTTCTATATATGGATGTGGAAGGAATAGAAAAAGGAAAGAAAGGGGTGTGAAGCCTGACTTTTGTCCTGACTGGCTTGCTTAATTTGTTCTTAGGACGGCACAATGACAGACAGCAGTGGCAGCACTGCTGACGGAAAAAATATGCTGGAAATCAATCAACTCACAATTTCTTAAAAATAGGAAAAGGTCTAAAAGATAGATATATGGCACAAACTATGAGGCTGACGGTGCTTTAATTTTTAAATTTTTAATTTATTATAATTTTTTATTTAAATGTTTGAAATTATTGTGTTTAAGTTTTATAATTTAATTTAGTTGACTAGACATTGATATATCGTTAAGATAGAGATGATACAGTAGTGGTGTGATTAATAATGTGCCATATATCAATGATACTTTGAAATTTAATCAACTAAATTGAATCGCGAGACTTAGTTGTATTAGCTCTAAAAGTTTAGATAACAAATTATAATAAATTAAAATGGCGAGATGGCCAAAAGTTCTCACTTCTCAAAACTATGTGGCGCGTGATATTTTGGTACTTGAATATTAATTTATTATAATTTTTAATTTGAACTTTCTGAGTTGTTATAATCGAGTCTTACAATTCAATTTGGTTGACTACATAATTATTAACAAACTATTGATGTGGAAGTATTGTAATTGATGATACGAAAGTAATTAAAATGCTAGTCACTTCTGTATTTCTACATTAATAATTTGTTAAAATCTAGTAAACAGAATTGTATTGTGAGATTTGATTACAATAGTTCAAAAAATTCAAGTTAAAAATTAAAATTAATTAAAGTTTGAAAACAAAAAATATATAATTTATCGTAAAGCCGAGGGGAAAAAAAATAGGAGACATAAATTTATGCCATTACATAGCAAAAGGAACGTTTGGAACTTTGAATCTCTCGAAGCTGGGAGGAACTAGCTAGAACTTGTTATGTTATATAAATGATCGAGCAAATGAAAACTAATCAACAAATAATTTTTATATTGATATACTAATATATGCAGCATGAGCAAACACATTTGCAATAACAGAGAATAGTTGAGGCAAAAAAATTTTTGGCGAATTTGCATAAAAATATCTACAAACTTTGCATTTTTGTAAAAATATATCACTACTTTAGATTTTGCACCCGAATTCTTAGTAAATTGAACAAAATACTTTTGTTCCTTTTTTCTCTATTCTTTTGTTTGCTCGTTCATTCTTCTCTTTTTGCTCTCGATTTGTCTTCTTCTTCATTGTTTTTTCCTCTCATTTTCCTCCTGCTTCCTTCTCTTTCTCTTCTTCCACTGCCCCTATATTGACGTCACGCTCTATTTTGTTATCTCGCCCACACCTCAGCTGATGCTGGCTCGGATATAGTATAGGTCACGGAGGTTAGATTGCGGTGGAGCACATGACCACAGACGATGAAGAGGGTGCCACAGGATATGAGGACGATAGGGAGGAAGAGTGTGTTGGACGGTGGCGATGGCTGCAATAGAGTGTGAGGGAGCGACGTGATAGTGAAAAAAGATGTAGAGGGTGTTGAGGCCAAAATTGAGACATGCCGACCTAAACCACGTATGAGCCGAAGAAATAAGGACACGTGGTATACCAGGAGTCGGCAATCTTTCACGATTATGGTTACAACCACTTCCCTCACTACTTTCAACCAACCAATAATGTGGACTTAAGATATTATAAATAGTAACTTTGAAGCCTGCAATAGGGGTCTTTCTCCATCCTGAACGAGAAGATCACTCTTATTTCCTCTGCATTTTATCATTTTTCTATGAGTAGTCTAAATGTAATCTTTTTTTCTTCCGCATTCACTGCTTTCCTAGGAGTAGTTCGCTAAGTAGAATCCTGAAGTCTGTCTGCCCCACGGGCATCACTCTGTTGTAAACTATATTTGCAGTGTTTGTATGTCCTTCGGCACACTCTGTTTTATTATTATATAAAGGCATTCGGCTCTTTCAGCCGACTAGTCATTATGTACTTCTTCTATTCGGCTATTTCAGCCGACCAGTTACTGTGTACTTCTTCCATTCGGCTCTTCTGCCGACATTGAACCCTGCACAATTCGTACATTCGGCTCTTCCAACCGAACAAGTTTTATAGTGAAGGTTTTCGGACCCGGCTGATTTGATCCCTCATCAGCTGAATCGCTTGATACAGTCGACTTCGACGCAAACTTAGAGGGTCACTATCCACAGCCGTTTGGCATCCCGACGCACTTCCCGAGAAGGATCTTTGACTAGGTCAAGGGTCGGGACATTCGGCCACCAATAATTTTGGCACGCCCGGTGGGACACACTCAGGTTTTTCTAATCTAAACTTTATCATATGGCTGACGATACTGCTATGAACCTCCGAAATAGAGCCATTCCCAGGCCTTCAGGGAATAACCAAGCTAGTAGCGCCAAAATACGAATGAGAATCAGGCGGTGCTACCTGTTGGAGGCGAGACTAGTGGACAGTCGGCTCATCAAGAGCCGAGTCTAACTCAGGCACTCGGCCAGATGGCCCGATTTCTGCAAACTTTAGATCAAAATATCCATCAAAGTACCGCTCGACTAGACGTGGTGCTGGCCGCCATCACGGCCTATAATGAAAATATTGTTCGAATCAGACAGTTATTTATCCAAAACGAGCAACCTTACAGGGGGCAACAGGGGCCCCTAACTGCGCCGGCACAACAAAATCCAGTCACGCCGGCGGTTTTACATGCGCAACTGCAAATGGCACATTTTCAGACTGCTTATAGGCCGACGAATATAAACGCCGGCCCGCAGTCGGAGATTGCATCAGGATTACCTCCTTTACCAGCTTATCACCCCCAAAATGCGGGGATTAAAGCTTGGGGATAGACCCCTGATGCTATGCAGGGAGCGAACCCTGCAATACAGAATTATAAAGTTCCTCAAGGGCCGAATTCGGCTCAAGCACAAGCTTCGCCTCCCATACAAGGGAATAACAATGAGCTGTATGATCAGATTGAGGAAGTCATTCGGAATACCTTCGGAGTAGGGGCCAGGCCGGCTATGTTTTTCGATTCCCGTATCCCGCAAACATAGATGCAGAGCATCCTTATTCGGCGAATTGAAAAATGCTGAAGTTTGACAAGTTTTTCGAAGATGAGACCGAAAACACGGTCGAACATGTTGCACGGTTCACGGCATAGTGCCGGGAAGCCGCCGCATACCCATTTTTGAAACTTAGGTTATTCAACACCTCGTTAACCAAGACAGCTTTTACTTGGTACACAAGTTTACCCGCTAATTTCGTCCGAGATTGGGACGAGTTGGAAAGAAAATTTTATGAGTGGTTCTACAGATCAGAACCAGAATTGTCGGTAGCTGATCTAGCCCAATTTAAACAAAGAACAGGTGAATCGGTTGAAAAATATTTAAACCGATTCAAGACGGCCAGAAGTCTATGTTTTGTAAGGATGTCGGAATCAGAGTTCGCCAAAATGGCGTTAAATGGTCTACATTTTAAGATAAAAGATCATTTTGAAGATAAGTATTTTTCTAATCTATTTGATCTAGGTGTTCGAGTTGCCCAATATGAGCAATTCCGAAAGAAAAGTGAAGACGATTGGCTGCAATGGAAAAACACAATGAAACTATAATCAAAGAGTTTATCGTTTAAAGAGT
This sequence comes from Aechmea fasciata, assembly GCA_025177825.1. NCBI lineage: Eukaryota > Viridiplantae > Streptophyta > Magnoliopsida > Poales > Bromeliaceae > Aechmea > Aechmea fasciata. The sequence goes on along the minus strand of CM045935.1, from coordinate 5,530,861 downwards.
TTATCAATGAAAATATAACCAATGATAGTATCGATAGGATGGTATCCAAATCAAGTCCACATATGTAATTCAATGCATTGTGTTCATTTTTGCGTCTATTTTCTTGTGCTTCGACTAGGTTATCGCTATGCAAACTTAAAAGTTATCACAAACAGGAAATTCTTTGCCTTCTTTTACATCTGTTCTATGTGATGATCCAATCAAAAGATTCGGTTTCTGTTGATATAAGAACATATTAAGAAACACGGATAATCCGCAAAAGGACTATATTACTAGTAAAACAACAGTTATATTAACAGGTTAATCAAAAGTATACACTCATGTAATGCTGCAAAAAGAAAGAGCTATTTACTGCAAACTTTGCAAATAAAATTCAAATAAAATTCATGCTTCTATATCCTTTATCAGTCAAGTTCAATTAAAACTTTCAATGTATTTTGAGTTTTATAGTGCAAACAGGATCATTTACATCGTTTATGAATCAAATCAATCAAACCCCAATGCGATAAACCACAATTTTCACAAGATTTTAGCACATTAAAAGAAGAATAAACATGGTAGATCTAACTGCAAATGTAGAACAAGCCTAATTAGCTACTGCAGTAATCTCCATGCTTTACTAATTTGATCTAAGGGGAATAGATATGTGTAGAAGCTAGTAAAAGTCGCATTTGAATCATTTTGATCGCATCGTCCCGAGATCTCGACCGTCGAGAAGCATAAGCGGATATACGTACAGCTTACAGAATATCAAATAAAGGAAAAGGTGAACCATGTCATGTTCCCCTCTTCAAGCTACATGAAAATATCTGGGAACTGTTTTTGTCTTTGCTTAACAATTTAACTTAACACCACTCAAAACCAATATTTTCCACATGTGGTAGAGTTTTTCAACTCATCAAACACAATTTTTTAGAATGAATTTGTGTTTGAACTTTAATAGGAGAATTTGAAGCATGCATGTGTACCAAACTAAATAGTTTGTGTCACTTCGACGATATTCCGACGGCGATTATTCACTAATTTCTTATCAGATTTTCGAAATTCAAAATTGTACTATTAGATCTTCTCTCTTTCTATCATTTGAGATCAGTAAATAAAAAGAGAGTGCTCAAAGGAACCTTCAAAAAGGCTAAAGTTCTCACCAAACTCACACAATAGCCTGGTGCATGACCATTGCTGCTTTAAATTTGAATTTCTCATGGAATACTAGGCCAACTGAAATGATTTTACTCTCATTTTAAAGCTAAGTTCCTTAGCTTCAGTTTGATTCAAATTTCGTTTGAATCCGTAAGCTGAGTCTCAAGCTATTGAGACGTGAATTTGAGGGAAAAACACAATGAAACTATAGAGGCCTGTTTCTTCTCGTTCCTAGCTGATTCGCCAATCCGCATTCCACCCATTTAACCGCTTTCGACCGTTGATGCCCGGTTAGATCCAAAGGTCGAATTTAAAAAATAGACGGATGAGGATCCGAGGGCAGGGGGTGTGTACCAATCAGAACCCGCCACGCGTCCCAGCGCTCGCCGTCGCCCCCCTATTTAAACCCGTTTCGAATCGTCGTCTCCGTCGTAGTCGACCTCCGACTCTCGCTATCGCATTCCCCTTCACGAAGCCCTAACCCTGAGCCTAACCCCATCTCTTAGCTGCTCCGACCGATCCCCTTCCATGGCGACGGAGGAGGCGACGAGCGGCGGCGGCACCGTCCCCGCGGCGGAGCCCGCCGCCGAGAACCATGCTCCGGCGGAGGGGACGGCCACGGCCAATCCGAAGAAGCGGCGCGCCCCGAAGGAGCCCAAGGAGAAGAAGCAGCGGAAGCCCCGGTCCCCTCCCTCCCATCCCCCGTACGTCGAGGTGAGCATCGCATCGAATCGAATCCTAGCTTCTTTTCCTGTGTTCTGTTGTTTTGGGATGTGAAATCGGGATCCGAGTAATCCTAACCCTAACGCTTAATCCTAACGCATAACGCATAACGTAGATGATCGGGGAGGCGATCACCGCGTTGAAGGAGAGGACGGGGTCGAGCCAGTACGCGATCACGAAGTACATAGAGGAGAAACACAAGGATCATGTACCCCCCAACCTCAAGAAGCTCCTCCTCTTCCACCTCAAGAAGCTCACCGCGAGCGGTAAGCTCACCAAGGTCAAGAACTCCTACAAGCTCCCCCCGCTCCGCCCCCGCGCTCCCGAAGCGAAGCCGAAGCCGAAGCCGGAGCCGAAGCCAAAAACAGCTGCGGCCAAGCCGAAGCCGAAGCCGAAGCCGAAGTCAAAAGCGGCCGCTCCCAATCCCAAGCCCAAGCCCAAGCCCAAGCCCAAGCCAAAAGCGGCTGTGGCTAAACCGAGCACGAAGCCGAAGCCGAAGCCAAAAGCAGCTGCGCCGAAGCCGAAGCCTAAAGCGCTGAAGCCAAAAGCAACGGCGGTGAAGCCGAAGCTGAAGACGAAGGCGTCGCCGGGGAAGAAGAGGGTGGCGCCGAAGAGGGCGGCGGCGGCGCCGCCGGCGAAGAAGGCGAAGGTGACGAGGAAGGGGAAATAGGTGTAGTTTGCTCCTTTTTTTTTTTTTTTTTTTTTTAAATTTCTTTTCCGGTTGGTTTAGTTAGAGTGGTAGCGTTTGTAAATTTAGTAGTCATGGTGCGTGCGTCTTCATGTTGTTTGAGTGGGAAAAGAAAAGTTTATAAAAATTTAGTCTCTTCCTTTTTCATTGTATGTTTCTTTGTATTGAAAGTGGAGGGGGTGATAACTGATCATTACTTTTATGTTTGTCGGTTTAGATTCAGGGCTGTTAATTCAGCTTTTGCTGTCAATGAGTTAGATTGTTTGATTTGATTTAAGATAGGCTGAGGTGGTTTGGTCGCCTAATAAATAAGCCAAATATGATCTGATCTAAGCTAGGGTTAGTTTATTTGTGCTTGGTTCGATCTAATTTATGCGGTTTGAATGGGTGGATGGTTGAATAATTTAATTTAATTGGTACAAATGATTAAAAAGCTATTTTTAATAATTAAAATTTTGTAAGAATAAAAATATTTGTATTTAAAAAATTATAATAGCTGGATTTTCTCTTTTTATATATTATTGGCCAATTTGTATAAAAAATTTACTAATTTTGTATTTTTGTAAAAGTATGTCATTTTTTTTAATTTTGCAGATTCACGTCGAATTTTTAATAAACGATCAAAATACTTTTATCTCGTGTTCTTTTTTTCTTTTTCTTTTTCTTTTTTTTTCCGAAGAAGGCGATAGGCGAAGGTGAAAACTGCTATCCTATCGCTCTACTCGCCTTCGACCCCCTTCACTCAATCCAACCCTCGCCCGCGCACCTTTTGCTGTACTCGCCTTCGACCATGCTTTGCCCTACTCGTCTCCCACACCACCTGTGAGCCTCCGATCCCCTTTCGCCCTACTTAGCTTCGGGACACTGCCTGCGAGCCTCCGATCCCTTCGAAATCGTGCTGTGACTTTCTTTTTTTTCTCTCCGACCCTCCACCGCCTTTTTTTTTTCTCTTCGAACCCTTCACCGCTTTCGTGGCCCTCTGCGATAATAACGAGAACGGTAACATCTTCCTCTAACTTCGTCCTCTACCTCTACTACAGCAGATTTTCTACCCACCAAACAAAACCACTGTGCCCATTGTCGCTGTTGGCACAGGCAGAGTGCTTTCGAGGTTTGTGTAGCTACTTCTCGCGAGTAGAAAGGTAAAAAACGAGCCGAACGCGACGCTACAAAGATTGTTTCATTAAAGATCGGTACTGTACTCCGGCCAAGGCGCCACGACCTCTACTAACGAAACGATAAATAAAAAAAAAAAAGATTAAATATATTAAAAAAATAAATTTATAAAATCTTATCCATTATATTTTGATTTAATAGTTAAAACTTTATATACAAATGAGTCTTTTTATAATTAAGCTCGCATTTATATATTTATTTTGCTAAAAAATATATATTATATATAATTATTTATTTATATATAAAACTATAAAATAAATAAATTATATAAGTATAAAATATATGTATTCGAGCTGTTATCGAACCGAACAAGAGCGAGCCGACCCAGCTCGTGTTCGGCTCGTTTATTAAACGAGCTGCAAAATTTAGTTCGTGTTCGGCTCATTTACTAAACGAGCGAGTCGATCTCAAGCTCATTTCAAGCCGAACACGAGCTGGCTCGCGAACAGCGAGCTGGATTGCCACTCCTACCTACGAGGGAAGGGGCATGTGGCCCACCCACCTACCTCAAAGTGCTTCTCAGGGCCGAGAAACTCGCATGCGAAGGAAGGGGCACCCGCCCACCCACCAATCTCGAGTGCGGCGGCGGCGCGACTCGGCGGTGTCGGAGGCGAGGAGGGCGAGGAATGCATGAGAGAATTTCTGAATTAACACTTTTATTTGTTTAAAACAAAAAAGTAAAAATAAAAACCCAAAAACTAGAGAATAATAAAGAAACCCAGGAGAAGAAGGAAGAAGAAGATAAATTTGCACTGTAAAGATTAAATTGCACTTTTTAAAGAAAACATTACATTATTATGGACGTAAGTTGCACTCTTTTAAATATAAACTGTACCATTTAAGATGAAAGTTATACTATTTAAATGAAAGTTATATTTTTTAAGAAATATTTATACTATATTTTCTCTTATTGCACTTTTTAAGAGGAGATTTTTACACTATTTCTTTTGTTAAAGAGTGTAGTTCACATATCAAAAGAGAAATAGTAGAACAAGAGAAGAATATTATAAATATCTTCTCTTAAAGAGTTCAACAAGAAGAGAAATATTGTAAATTTCTCTTAAAGATTGCAACTTTTGTTTAAAGAGTGAAGAGTGTAACTTTTATTTTAAAGGGTGCAGTTTATATTTAAAAGAGTGCAACTTACGTCCGTATTATGATAACTAATATAGGTCCACGCTTTGCGGCGGATTAACAGCATTTCAAATAATCAACATATATACTTATTTAAATTTTAAAATTTAAAAATAAAAAAATTCAAATAGTTTTTAAATTTTAAATTTGATACCAAAAATTAAATTTAAGTTACGATTTAAACTCAAATTTAAATTTTGATGTAAAATAGATGAATATAAATATTATTTTTTAATAATCGTTTGTTTTTATTTAAAATATTTTTAACGAATGGATCATAACTTTTCATGGGATTAGATTTATAGATGGATATAAATATTATTTTATTACAGATTGATCATAATAGTTCGTTCATTCTTATTTGAGATATTTTTTAATGAACTTATTATAACTTTTCGTGGAGAATATTGATTTTTTTTTTTTTTTTGATTCCGTTGTAGGAATTTCTATATTTTTTTATATATGTAGTATGGATAAAAACTAATATTTTATTAATATTTGTTAACTTTCATCATTTATAGAGTTAAAATATTCTAATAGTTTTACTTAAAAATTCAGTCAAACTTAATAGTTTTAGTAGTTATTTTATAAATAAATTTTTTAATTAAAATGTTAAAATTTGAGGTCTTATTTTAAATTATGAAATATATGATGTTTTCTTTAACTTGTGTAAATTTAATTGAGAAAGAAAAAATTATTCTATGCACCTAGTGTATATTAACATATTATACACCTCAACTTACATTAAAAGACTAATTTCTAATATCAAAACTTAATTTAATTATTTGAATTACAAAGTCTAATAATTTAAATATATTTACTAAATTGAATTTTAAAACCACTATTAAAAATTTTAAGTATGTGGTTTATATTTTTATACAGACCCGATGCGTCTAAAATCCTTATTAGATTTGTGGAAAGTTTTTATTGGTCATTGCCTCGAGTGAATAACTGCTAAATTATATAGAGCTGGGCTGGTATACTATCGGTAGCACGGAGGGCTCCGTGCTACCGAGTTGTTTTCAATGATGTGGCTTTTAAATCGATGATCGGCTCCGTTAGGCTTGATCTACATCATTGAAAGTATTTGGAAACTAAATTTCATAATTTTTCGGCATCATTTACCTATTAAACGAGTAGTCTAAAAATAAACCGCTGGAAATAAAAATTTTATAAAAAATGATGATAAAAGACTTGAATTTAAGATTAGAGATACAGATCATACTCTAAATAGTGAAAAAAAATTTCTATAAAAATTTTATTAGATTCGAATTGTTTTATACTGTTAAATTCACAAACGCATCACATCTATAAGTAAAATTGTCAATTTTGAGACATTTTGATTACTAGTCAAATGATATCGAAAAATTATAAAATTTAGTTTCCAATTACTTTTAATAAGGTAGATCAAGTCTAATAGAGCCGATCGTCAATTTGGAAGCCGCATCATTAAAAACAACTCGATAGCACGGGGGCCTCCGTGCTACCGATAACATACCAGCATAGCTCAAATTATATATCTAATCTTATAGATTATACATTGGGAAGGCGCTTTTATGATGTGATGAATTGTTAAATTATATATCTTATCTTATTGATTATACATTACCAGTTTACACAATGCTTACTTTTTAAAGATATTTGGTATTTAATCAGATATTAAAATAGCCTTTTGTTAATAAGCAAATATGAGATAATTAGTGTAAGCAATTTTTCATATTGGAAACCGACGGTCTCTAAAGCAAGTGGCAAAGGGCTTGGTGGTTGCATACGTACGTCGAGGAATACGCGATGGGCTTTGGTATCCGAGGGGTATTTTGGTCAGGCGGCTGAAAAAGCGGCCCAAATACGTACGTCGAGGAATACGCGATGGGCTTTTGTATACGAGGGGCATTTTGGTCAGGCGGCTGAAAAAACGGCCTGAATCTGCAAAAACGAAAAAGATGATCCGGTTTTGCAAAATTCGAAAATAAGTAAATTTTTTATGTAAAAAAGCCAAAATATATTTATAATTCACTATTATAATTGTAGAGATCTGTATGCATTTAACCCTTTCTTGTAATCCAGCCATAAGCCTTTTATTTATGGTGCAACTGGTCATTAATTTTAGCTACACTACTTTGTTGTATTCTTTTCCATTAATTGCACTTCTCCCTGGCTCTGTTGCTCGCTGCAATTTTGGTTTTCACCACAGTATCCGCCTGTCAGCCTCTTTTCCTGTTTCAAAATCTTATCAAACATTGCAGTCTGCTTTCACACCCAGCGAATTCTTGATCTTGAGCCAGCCTGCTTTCCTGGCAGCAAATTCTTGATCTTGGGGTCTTGACGGTCACTCGGCCGCCTATTCCGTAATGCAGGTGCTCGGGCGTACATCCGACGAGCGGTACTTGATTCTCGACGAGATCATTCGTTGATACAAAAGCTCAAGTGACAGTTGATCAGCATGTTCGGGACGTTGTTTTACGTGTTAGTCTCGTTAGCTAGATCGCCCTATCATTTCGATTCATTTTCGAAAAGCTTTTATTGATTCAATTCCTAAAGGCGAAGGATTAATGTTTCGTTTATCCCTTTCCGATCGATCATCTCACTTTGCTCATTCCACTTTCATATATAGATTCGCTTGGTTTGTCGAAACCGTTTGAGAGGTCAAAGAAGATCGACAGCTCTTCGACATTTTGAACTCATTGGGGTGTAAAGGAGATCTAGCGATCGGTTTGTCGGGGACTCTTTCCTTTGATCATCCCCTCCCTCGACTTTTCGGAGCATGCTTTGATGCCAAATATCCTATTTTGAACCTTTGTTTCGTCATTTGTCAAATGTTCATATCTATTTTGATGGTCATGCACTATTTTCGGGCCCGTTGCGTCGCGACCCGATATCGGCTAGTAACTTGAATATGAAGTATAGCATATTAGAGATGATGATGATGCTTCTGCTATCTACAAGTGCATCGATGCGACTAGGTAGTCACATATCTATGTTCGCAATCGTCACCGATAGTCGAATACTATACAACTTACGTTCGAGCTAAAGATGTGGTAGAGTCGTCTCCGCCTCGAAGTTTCGTGATATGTTTTAACAATTTTTGCACACCTTAGATGTCCTTCAAATGCTTGTATACTCAACACATAGAAATGAATATATTTAGAATCTCTCTCTTTTGTTTTTGTTTAAAAAACTTTTGATGTAGAATTCAGTGAAAGTGAAAATCTAATCCCTTCGACGGAAACATGTAGCGCCTTTTTCGATCTCGCGCATGGTCGATCCGGGATCGACAGGGTTGATCTATGCGGGCTCTCTAAATGTCGTTGAAGGTCCTCTAGTGACCAAACTCGTAGTAGACCGAGTTAAGAACGAGCTAGATCTTGGTTCTACCTTTCAAGTCCCTCCAGAATCCAACAGTAAGAACGGAAATGAACCGCTTTCGCATCGAGCCTGCCCACGAGTGCATCTGATTCGGTCTAACCAAATCCCAACATTTGAAAAGAGAAATCTCTCTTTTATATGTTCGGTATCTCGATATATCGCATCAGCTTAAATTCGTTTAAGGCCGGTTTTCCAATGATTGCTTTTCTAATTTTGACTGCAACTACAGAACGTTTACGTAACTCTCACCAAACGACCAATTATACCGCGCAGCTTGAGTAAATAAAAGAGATATGTTAAACACAAAATTCGTCGACCCAAACGAAACCGTCGAGTACTAAAACTATCTTAAAATTAGCATCAACAATTGACTAGTAGCTAATGCTTTCTTGCAACTAGAACAAAAGAATAATCTGGCGAAGAAAGGTTATAGAATTCTTTTCTTTACTTATCCTAATTCGGTTTTATGCTTCACTGGAATCATGTTACCAAAGGAAAAGAAATCGAAATCGGCGAAAACGTAACATTTAGTGCCACTTGATTTAGTTTTGCTAAAGATCAATCAATAGGATTCACATGAAGGGAAAAAAAAGAGAGAAGGGGAGCGAGAGGACCCAATTAAAGTGGCGGTAATACTACGATAGCAATATGATGCACAAGCAAAAAGAGAAGTTCCATTTTGTTCATCGTTGTTTGATGCGACGATCCGATACAAAGATTTGATTTTTGTCGATCGAAGAGCTTACAAAGAAACAGGGATAGCCCTCGACTTAATTCACGGAACTTTGAATGGCTTGAATGGCAAAGAGTCTAGCTTATAAAACCAAATTGTGTAAAGCTTCAAATAGTTAATGCCAAAGAAGCGATATCTACTGCAACGTAAGAGATGAAATAGATGCTCAAACATAAATATTAGTCGAGTTCAAGCAACACCTTAGCAAATTCCAATGCGTCAAGCGCACGAATCTCATCGCGAAACATCATATGCAATTGTACTCACACTTTTACTAATTCCATATAAGAATTGTAAGGAGCTAGTGAAGTTGTTAGATCACAAGGAACTCTACATCATGTTGATGAAATTGTTCTTATTGTCGAAACGCGTACTTTTGACGAAAGAGAGCATATGAAATCAAATTCCGAGAGGTCGAAATGCATCAAGCATTGTTTCCTCTTCACACATGAAGATGTCTATGAACAAACAAGTACTTATCGGGGAAAAAAAAACGAATAGTTCGAGCAGTAGCATTGTAAGATGCTTTCATACCACAAACCATCTAAATCGACAGCGTAACTTTTGAATCGCGCTTCAAATTTTAAATTAGGTGCTTTGCTTGAAATTTATGCTATGATGATTTGAAGCATATCAAACAAATCATGATCACTAAAAACATTTGTGTCACTTCGATGCCGTTCAAAAGGCGTTTAATCTCTCGTTTCTGATCGGATTTCGATGATTCAAAGTGCGACTATTAGCTATGCTCTTCCTCTATCATTTGAGATCAACAATACACACCAAAGTGATCAAAGGATCCTTCTAATAGGCTAAAAACCTCATCAAACTCACACAAAAACCTTGTGCATGACCAGTGGAGCTTCAAATTTAAATTTCTCTCAAAATGTGGGACCATTTTAAACAAATTTGCACTCATTTGAAAGCTAAGGTCCTGAGCTTCAACTTGATTTAAATTTCATTTGAATCCATGGGCCACAGCTAAAGTTATTGAGATTTAAATTGGAGGGAAAAGCACACTGAAACTTTGGCCAATCCCTTTGTAGTCCTACCTATGCTCTATCCTGGCTCCATCCATTTACCTACTCCCTACCGTTGATGCGAGTTTAGATCGAACGGCCCATATTTGAAAATAAGGAGGGAGTAATCCGAGTGCGGGCATGTCGACCAATATCAGAGCCCCACGTGTCGGCCGCTCTCTCACATCGCCCACTATTTAAATCCATTTCGTTCTCTTCCTCGCACATCATCGTCAACCTACGCTCTCTCTCTCTCTCTTACTATCTCTCATAACCGATCGCGTTCGTCTACGGGAGACTCTAACCCTAACCCTAGCTCGATTCTATACGCTCCCCGATCCATGGCGACGGAGGAGGAAGCGGCGGAGGGCGGCGCCGCCCCGGTGGAGGAGGCGGCGGCGGCGGAGGAGGAGCCCGCCGCCGAGAACGAAGCCGCCGCGGCGGAGGGAGCCGCGGTGGGGAACGCGAAGAAGCCGCGCGCCCCGAAGGAGCCCAAGGAGAAGAAGCCGCGGAAGCCCCGGTCCCCTCCCTCCCATCCCCCGTACGTCGAGGTGAGCATCGCATCGAATCGAATCCTAGCTTCGTTTCCTCTGTTCTGTTGTTTTGGGATGCGAAATCGGGATCCGAGTAAAACCCTAACCCTAACCCTAACCTTAAACGCAGATGATCGGGGAGGCGATCACCTCGCTGAAGGAGAGGACGGGGTCGAGCCAGTACGCGATCACGAAGTACATAGAGGAGAAGCACAAGGATCATCTCCCTCCCACCTTCAAGAAGCTCCTCCTATTCCACCTCAAGAAGCTCACCGCGAACGGTAAGCTCACCAAGGTTAAGAACTCGTACAAGCTCCCCCCGCTCCGCGCCCGCGTCCCCGTCCTCGCCTCCGCCCCCGCGCCAGAGCCCAAGCCCAAGTCGAAGCCCAAGCCCAAGCCAAAAGCCGCCGCGGCGAAGCCCAAGCCCAAGCCGAAAGCCGCCGCGGTGAAGCCTAAGCCGAAGCCGAAGCCGAAACCGAAGGCAGCTGCGGCCAAGCCTAAGCCCAAGCCCAAGCCCAAAGCGGCGGCGCCGCCGGCGAAGCCGAAGCCGAAGACGAGGGCGGCCGCTTCTCCGGCGAAGCCGAAGCCGAAAGCGGCTCCGGCGAAGGCGAAGGCGAAGCCCGCGGCGGCGGCGGCGGCGGCGAAGCCGAAGCCGAAGGCGGAGACGAGGAAGGCGGCGGCGCAGGCGAAGAAGAGGGCGGCTGCGCCGGCGAAGTCATCGGCGGCGCCGGCGCCGGCGAAGAAGAAGCAGAAGGTGGGGAAGTCTCCGGCGAAGTCGCCGGCGGCGAAGAGAGTGTCCACGAGGAAGACGAAGGCCAAGTAGTAGTAGAGTCGTAGCATTTTGTTTTTGTTTTTTTTTTTTAATTGTTTTCTCATCTTTTTTTTTTTTTTCTTTTTCCTTTTGGAGGTAGTGGCAGTGTTTGTAAATTGGATATTGCGATAGGGGTATGCTCGGACGGAATTTGTGTTGTTTTCTTCAGCAGGAGTATTTGCTATTTGCTATTATTAGCGAAAGAGTTATCACACCGTTTCTCATCTTTAAATTAATTTTATATGTTTGTGAGTTTGTGATATTTCTATCTTAATTTTGTTTATTTTTTTTTAAATAATGTTCATGTGCTACAGCATTCTCCTCTGATTGGGGGTAGCTATTTATGCTAATAATAATAACAAGAGTTTTTTTGCATACATAGCTATATAAATATAGTAAATTGTAGAAATATATATTTTTGCAAAATAAAAATTTAATAAATTATTTTTACAAAAATTTAAAGTTATGCAGATGTTCATCTGATTAATATTTGTTAGTGAACTGTTAATTTTTTAATAATAAATTCGTAAAATAATTTTTTTATTGTTAATTTTTAACAGTAAATTCGTGAAATAATTTTTTTATTCTTATAAATATATTTTTTCAAAAGTATCCATCATCCCTCCCTTCTCTTTCTCTTTGGGCCACCGGAGCGGCCGGCGCGGGTCCGGCTCGCTGGTGAGGAAGAAAAGGAAAGAGAAAAAAGAGGAAGAGGAAGAGGGAAGAGAAAGAAGAAGAAGGGAAGAGGAATAGGGAAGCGCTGCGGCCATAGCGCTGGGCAGGAGAGCGTGTCATCGGCTGGACCGTCGCCTTCAGCGTCCTCTAACGCCTGCGTCTGGGACCAGCGCCTCCGCGACCGCTGCGACCCCGGCTGGTCCCCCGCTGCTGACCAACGCCTCATCAACTTCCTCCAGGCCGCCGCCGTCTTCGTGCTCCCCAAGGTGCTTGTCCTCGTCTGCATTTTATTTTTCATAACTTGGATCATTTGTATTTTTGCGATTATTTTGGAACCTTGCATGCTTTTTCTTTTTAAAACTTTAAGTGAAATTAAAGTATGTTTCACGTTCGCTATTAATTCTTGGGCCCAAGGTTGGTTTGATCGAGATCGAGTCCAGACTCAGAGCTTCTTAATTAGTTTGCTCTCATTCTCGGACTTCGCTGTCGGCGTCCCTATCCCCAGTGCTCCCATCTCCGGGATGAACTTCACCGGTCTCGCACTCTAGCACCACCCCCAGCAGCAGGCCACGGGAGTGGATAGCGGCGGCGGCGGATTATCGACGACGACGACAAAGAAGGAGGAGAAGAGAAGGATACGAAGGAGGAGGCCGTTGTCGGTCGGTGGCGTCGGAGGGAGAAGAGCCGACCATGAAGAAGAGGGAAGAGGAAAAGGGTGAGGAAGAAGAAGGGGGTAAAAGTGTCATTTTATTTATTAATTAACTATGGTTAAATATTTTAACCGTGGTTAACGAAAATTTTTTAACAGATCTGAACGGCAGGAATATATTTGCGTAACTTTAGACTTTTGCAGAAACAACTTATGAAATTTTCGTTTTACAAAAATATTTGGGCAATTTACTGTTTGCAGGATCGTGTATGCAAATAACCCTAATAACAATAATAACAATAATAATAAAAAATTAACAATAGGTATTAAGGTGCGTAGTTTAGGGCCTTTTGGCTTTTGGTGTTTGAGAATTTTATTAAATTTATCAAAATTAATTAGCTATGATTTATAAATAATATATTTATTAAATTTGATAAGATTTAAACATAAAATTTGATGGGGGAAGGGGAAATGGTTTATTTGGTCGGTACTCGGTTGGGAATACCACATTATTATCTATCAGTATAATAATTGGTGTATTTCCATAATCCATACATGTCCCACAGACTATGTTTAGTTTGAGTGGGGAGTGGGTGTAAGGAAGGTACGACTCTGACAAGTCACGTATCTATGGTATTAGAAGATGGTATTGATCAAAGAAGGATGCTTGCTGTGCACATATATAATGACGCAGGAACTGCAAGTGGCTGCTAAATAATAAAATCATCAAATGGTGTTTCAAAGGAAAGCTCGGCAGTTCTGTCTCCTCGCGCACTCGAAGAGCGACGGCACAATGCTCTGATTTTACGCTGCCGTCTAACAATACAGTTTCCAATTTGTTCGCAGGCTGAGGCTTGCTTGACCAGCTACCTCTGACAAAATTTGAAGATGCTGCTCTCGATCTTGAGGAGGGCTACAATGTAGACTTTCTCCTCTTAAGGAGGAGGAGGGGCTTACTTACATGTAGTAATTTGTATATGCAATCTATATATATATATATATATATATAGAGTTGAGCTAGAATACTTTCAAAAGCACCATTGAGGTGGTGCTTTTGAGTTTTTTAAAAAATGTAAGGTTGGGATGATGGTGGTAGGTGGTGGTTGATGGGATAGGTGGTGGTAGGTGGAATAGTGTTAGATCCAAAGGCTATTAGTAGTCAAAAAGTAGATCCAAGGGTTAGAAACTTGGAAGCACCAACCCCTTGGTGCTTAAAAGTATTCTAGCTCCACTCTATATATATATATATATATATATATATATATATATATATATATATATATATATATATAGAACTAGGTTCTTATCTTATTAATAGCACCAAGTCATTGGTGCTACCAAGTTTTTAGCCATTGGATTGAAAGATATGGGGTTAGGATGATGTGGACGTCCTAGAGTTAAGTGAGTGGTTGGTTGAATAGTATAATCTAACGGGTGAGTCTTACGTCTTTATTGATAAGCATGTGACTCTATATATATATATATATATATATAGAGAGAGAGAGAGAGAGAGAGAGAGAGAGAGAGAGAGAGAGAGAGATGTAAATAAAAATACCCACCTTATTTAGTTGGATGTGATATAAAACACTATAGTTATAAATAAATTGTTTTTTTTTTTTAAGAGATAGATAGCACGCTATTCGTTTCGTTTATTTCGAATTATAAATAAATTGTTTAACAGCATATAGTTGAGAATTATATAGATTACTCCCAATAGAAATTAAAACGATATTTTCTATTTAAGAGATGAGTAGAAAGGATAAAGTTATTTTTGTTTGATCTTGTTCTTTTCAACTACGACTACAGTTAAAATTGCAAGTAATCTGGGCATGATGATTCTAACTAACTGCTGTAATTAAATCTTATTGCGGTAGCTAAATTCAAAGCACTAAATCAAAGTCAAAGTTTCTGATTTTAGGGCTCGAAAGTTTAATTCCAGACTTTCTTAAGAAGTGAGAGCAATAGCAAAACAAACAGGGAAGACTGGCTTCGAAAATAACACCAATGGCTGAACCAAATTGTATTTTACAGAAACATTCCATCATATATATCTTCTTTACTCCTTGTGACTCCCACAATTCAAATTCTTCCCCCTGAACCTTGTAGAAGAATTGCACTTGAAAGTTCTTATTCTGTATTAATTCACAAAAATAGGGAGACGAAAAAAAAGAGGAAAAAAAAGAAACAGAATAAAACGCCGCCTCTTTCGTCTCGCGATATCGAAAATTCTGACACACTGGAAAGAGAATCAATACGCAAAAGTGAGTTGATGAATAAGACAACAATTTAATTAAAGTTCATCTCTAGTCCTCAAAACCTAGTTACTAGATTCAGTTTGGCCTCCAAACATTTCAGTAATTATATTTTAGTCCCCTTTGAAATAGGCCATTTTGAAATTGGGGCCCTCATAACTGCTATTATTTTGAGTGTGAACTGTGAACACCACAACATGCAATTATTCAATTTTAGTTATTTCACTAAATTCAATTGAAAATTTGTTAAGTTAGCTGTTTCATCACCTAAGAATCAGTAAAATCTTGTTACTGAAAATTCACAGTTGTATCAGCTGAAAAATTGTTGAGAACAGTTAAATTTAACACATGCACCATGCACCGCTAAATTTAACAAAATCTCTAATTTGATGAAAATAACTTGAAAGAAAGAAAGGGATGCCTAATTTTTTTTTTTAAAAAAAAAACTTTTTGAGTGGTCTATTTCAAAATTGCTCACTGATGAGGAGACCTCCCAACATTTTTACCCTTTGTTATAATCTACATAATCATCATCAAAATTCCACACAAAACAGATTTTCGACTACCTATATAGTAACTTTTAAGAAAACAGCAAAGATGCAAATAGAATGGTTGGTGGCGGTCGGTGGCCAAACTATAACTGCTTAGAAAGGTCAGGGACTTGTAATGGAACTTATAATACGGTTGAAGAGGTTGAGGAAGGCATACCACTGTATAACTATTGATTTGATTTTGCCCAAAACTTGCTTTTTCCTACTGTTGAAGAGATATGACCAGCTGTGAATTTTTCAGCCGACGAACCCTTCTCGCGAACAAACTTTACAGACTCTGACAGTCTATTGAGAAGGTTCACTAGAGCGATCACTTCATTTCGCTGCAGCTGTAACTGAAAAAACACCGAAAAAAAGCGTATTATGATTTTGAAATGAGTTATTAAAAAAGGAATTATGAAAAGAATAGGGGATTTGAGTAATATCAATGCTCTTTTAGTAGTATCAATACTAACTTTAGATATGTTGACCTACATACACCCTGCAAAGTCTCGATTTCCTTATATACCCTTCAAATACTTAATTTCTTACTTATATACTCTTGCGCTTAGTAAAATGTTCTTATTTGAAAACAAATCATTTTGTACAAAACAAAATTCTCATTAATTGGATGACACTCGATTTCTCCATTTAAAATATTCGCATGTTTGTAAGAAATTTCGATATTGGGTTGTATATACGAAAATTCAGCTTTCATAGGTTTATGAGGGCAAACAAAGATGAGAAAACATACAGGTTGATACAAGGGGTGCTGTTCCTCGACAGAGAAAAGAATCTTCAATGCAGTCCCAAGTCCTAGAACTTGAAGCTTTCCCCAAAGGCGGCACTTTTCACATCCAACACAATCCATCAGTGCACTACAATAGGCATATGGAATTGGTCATTGCAACTTTTCCTATGCATCAGAACTTAGAAGAGATTTTTTTTAAAAAATATATATATATATACCCATGCAAACTTATCAATTCTACACGGATATCCCAGAAAAATATGAATTTTCTAAAATAAATCCATATTT
Organism: Aechmea fasciata; assembly: GCA_025177825.1. NCBI lineage: Eukaryota > Viridiplantae > Streptophyta > Magnoliopsida > Poales > Bromeliaceae > Aechmea > Aechmea fasciata. The sequence goes on along the minus strand of CM045935.1, from coordinate 5,514,393 downwards.
GTAACTTTGTATTCGCAAAAATTCCCCTCTTTAAAAAATATTTGGTAATACAAAACTAACTTCCGGATGACTACCTATATTAAGGTGAAGAAAATTTTTTTCCCCCTTTTTAAAGCATTTTTGAGTAGTACATATGAAAATTCAGATTCTATGGGGGCATACTTCAATAGAAAATATTGCAGACTTCTATGTGTAAAAGAACCCTGAAATTGTCGATATTGCAAATATAAACCTGATGTTTCTGAACTGCTTCTGGATCTGTTGCTTCAGCTCAGGCCCATTTTCACCTTGCCAAAGCTTGGCTTCATCAAATGGTAGTGGGCAAGTAGCCTGCAGCTTAGGATTGTAGAGGAGCTGCTTCACTAAAGATTGTGTTTTCAGGTCCTCTTGAGGGTTCTCAGTGTTGTACTCAGCCTGCTCTAAATAATCTGCAGCCTGAAATCAATCCAGGGGAACTACTATTTAAGTTCCAAGAAGAGTAGGGGGACTTCTGTATGCATAAGACTGAAACACATGTATTTGGGTGCACATCCCTCAAAATTTGCAATTTGATCAGCTCATATTTCTGTGTAGATCTCTTTCACCTGAGATTTTCACAAGCTGAAAAGATGGATTCCTATGCTAAAAAAGAGGCCATTGGCTGAAAGTTTCAGGAGGAATCATAATTTCAACTCAAAACAAATACTATAGCGTACAAGCTCTCAATCTTTAGGGTGAACGAGCGAACATGAACTATTTCTAATTTTTGAAGAGCATGCATGCCAATATGGGCTATATTATCTATATATGAGGTGTTAGACACCAATTGCAAATTTTGAGGGTGATACAAACAAACATACCCAAACTAAGACTCTACGAGTAGTACTTGCTAGTGTTAATATATATGAGGAATTGAAATTACAGGAAGAACAAGCAGACATTATGTCAATAAGTAGCATGAAAACATTAAATTTGTATCATATAAGAACTGGTTACCTTTGTCACTGCTCGAAGAACAAATAGGTATGTGAAATACAGATTTCTAACACGATCTGGATACTTCAAAACACGATCATACAACAATCCAAGATTGTGGCCCCACTGAAATGATTACAAGATAGATTAGAAAATAATGTACTATAAAACGAATCAATGCTGGTAACCACGCATTAAAGTGTGAGATGAAAATACCAAGTTAGTAAATTCATCAAGGAGATAATCAGCAGCTATGTGTACTGAAATTGAGGAATGCAGGCCTGAGATCAACTTATACAACACCTTCTTCTCCTGGCAAAGCTCTTCTGAAGGATCTGGAGAAGACAGAGTCAAAAGAGACAAAAAAAGGGTTAGGGCATTCAAACAAATATGATTCTCTACAATTGTAACAGCATCTATATGAGGTTATAATTCCATAAAAACATGACAATTGGCAAATTTACCGAGTTCACCCTTACAAACTCGAGATTTGTTGATGTAATTTTAACTATTGTACCAAGCAGACTTACAAAGACAAGTAATTTTAACTATTGTACCAAGTAGAGTAACAATTTTGCCATAAATATACAATGAAAACTAGGAACTGTACAAGAAATTGGCTAACATTTTGGACAATTTTCTTTGTAAATAGCATCCCATATTCTCCTAGCTGATGCACCGATATACCCAGTAAAACGCTCAGGGTTTAGCTGGAGGTTCACATAAGTCATCTCAGCTGCAAAAGGAAAACAACTAACAAATGTCAATCCACCAAAAAAGAAAAAGAGTAACGAGTGATGTTATAGGTATATAGCCAAGTGCACCCTAACATGTAGTTGATGAGTCACATGGCAGCTAGCCAATTAGATGCCACATTGAAGTCTGACCCATGAGCTACATCTAGGTACACTCCGAGAGAATCATAGAATTACGCTCCAAAATATAATCATATTGCAAAAAGGACCAAATAGCACATAGCTAACTAAAAGTAGTACCATTGTCAGTTTCATCATCATATGTCCATGGATTGTCGATTTCAATCCACCCTTTGAATACTTTACTATCAATTGTTCTATCCACGGTAGCCTGGGGTTTTCCTTCTTGGCAAATCATATCATCAGTGGAAAGACCATTATACGGTTTTTTAAAAGGCTCCGGAAATTCATTGTCGGGGCACTCGCAGACAGTGCAATCCCTTAGACGGCACATTCCATCATCGGGCCAGAATGGACAGTCGCACCATAGCTTAACCTATCAAACAACAAAGAGAAAACACAATTAAAAAACTGAACACTTAGAAATTTTTAATTACAGAATCTGCTTTGTTTCTTTTCCTCAGATGGTTGGTAACAGTCCACCAAACTCCCCCATCCAACGTGGATGGTTGTTTTTCCCAAAAAGATAAATGATGCCTCTGAGATTACAAACAAGTTTTGTACATATAATATGTACAATACAGTAGAATCTGGTATCACATTTAGCAAATATCAATTGAGGTTCAGGAGAATCAGGACCAAGGTGTGATTGTGTATTTTGATCCCTATTGGATAAAAATATATACTATCCTTATGCCTCTTTTATGTCATACGGGGAGATACCATATGAAGGCAAAAGCCATGAAAACTAATCATGACTAGGAGGGACGGGTTAAGGTTACAAGGTAATATCTTTGATAATTTTGTGCACTATATCTTCTCATGCCTTGCTCTTAGAAACTGCTAAACTCCATGACATTTTATAGGAGTACTAGCAAGACTAGCATCTAAATGATCCCTCTATAACTTTTTATTGTGTACAGAACAAGGATGCTTCAAGTAATAGAAATTGTCCAGTCTCTAATTATTGATAACAGACTATTTGTTTAATCTTGCTGGTGGCAAAATTAGACATTATTTCAACATACATTGAGCATACAAGAATAATATGGATGTTTGATTTCACAAAGTCAATTAAATATCTCAATTTAAAGAGTTTGAGTCAAGAGTTGAACTAGCTAAGTAACTGTTGTCAAGACAGGAAAAAAAATCTTGCTTCCTACATCACATCAAGCAAGATATGAAAGTGGCGACTGGTTTGAATTTTGATACAAGAAGTAAAAAGTAGATAACTGGGATCCAATATACACTTCGATGGGCCAAAAGCAGAAGCTCCAACATAAATCTATACTTCTAGCTTTAGACCGAAGTTATTGCAGGATTTCTAATGAAGAAGCTGTTAGGGCTTCTTTTAGCAGCTGTATTCATATAGCATTTCTGCAGAAGTTCTGGCACGGCCAACTGACCCTAGCACAATAAATTATCTAAATTTCCCTAAAATTACTCATTTTAACTTCTAATCTATCCCTTGCAAACTCTTTTGACACCGCATCCATCTACCTCAGTACAAACCAGAAACTGTAACCTTTACAATCACCAAATAGCAGTTGGAATCGGACAAGCAAAAATTCCTTCAAATTTTACCTTAAAGTACCGAAAGAAAGGCGTGGCGACGAGCTCCTGCAGAATCGGATGCAACACTTCCTCGTTGATCGAATCCACCGTCTCGTAATCGCAGCAACAGTCCTCCACCATTCCCGTGTATCTCCTCGAATCCTCTCCCTTCTTAACCTAATCTTCCCCCAAAAATCAAACACACATCGAATAACATACTTAAAACGCATCCAATTCGATTCCGAACTAGGGATTAGGCGATCACCGCAATTAGATTGGGGGGTTGGTGGGTGATCTTACGGGGCATTCGCAGATCCCGGGGATGGAGAGCCTGGGGAAGCTCCTGGAGCTCCCGGCGGTGGCGAGGAGGAGGGCGACCACCGCCCCCGCTGCCGCCGCCGCCCAAAACCATCGCCGCCGCCTCCGGCGCCCGTCGCCGCCGTGCTCTGCCTCCGCCATCGGGGATCAGAGCCCTAGGTTTCCCCTCCTCCCCCGCGAGATCGAGATCACATAGAACCGGGTTGGGCCGGGGGGGGTTAGGGTTTTGGAGGCGTTTCACTTCGAGGTCGACGATGCGGAGAGGGAGTGGTTGGGGGTTGGAAAATGGCGGTTCCGAGAACACGCCGAGTTTCAACTTTTAATCGCGACGCGTAATAAATCGCTTGTTTGAGTCTTTAAATAGAGGGACACGGTGTAACCGTTACATATCACGGGTGTGACCATGACACGCGGGGCCCACATGTCAGAGTAGTCGAGGCCACCGACCTGTGACGTGGCAGTTTTCCACGGTGGCATAACCTGATTGGTTGGATGACGTTGCAGCTTGGATATACAGTTGACCAAATCTATATTTTTTGTCTTTATTTATTTCTCCTTTTGAAAAAGGCTTTTATTGGAATACTATCGAGCGAGAAATATTTATTTATTTATTTTGGTATATTGAGAGCAATTAAAATTTTAAAAATAATTTTTTTTTGGGATATAATAAAAGAATCAAAATTAAGATATATATACAATACATAATTTGAGAGTTGCAAAATAGCTTGAAAAGGAGCCATCGTTGCCCACTAAGGTATGGGCCAATAGTGGCTTGCCATGTGTTCTAAAAAATTTTGGATGCACCCATTGCAACGTAAGCTATGTGTTCTAAAAATTTTTGAACGCACCCATTGGAACGTAAACCGACTCTAAAATATTGGTCAAACATAAGTTTATAGAATAATATATTATTTAAATATTTTATATCTATATCTATTTATTTTTTTATTAATGTATATAAGACTACTTTATAAATTCTTTGTATTTTTTTAGTTATAAGTTTTTCAATTTTAAAGATTTAATTATAATATATTTTAATTGATTGAAATACTATCTATCCGCTGCGAAGCGCGGATCCTATACTAGTTAAGCAAGAAAAGATGGACTTGCCAAAAGTTCCTCGAAATTTCCGCATTGGACGAAAATGAGAGTTCTAGAAAGATCTGGATGTCACTTCTATTCCCTGAACCTTAATAACATGTTAAGGTTGAATATTTGAAGATAGATGCTAGCTGGAACATTTGTAATAAAAATATAGATGTTATAAGAACTATATTTTTATTTAGGAATAATTATTTATATATTTCTGAAAAGTTTTGTAGTTTCTCATAAACTTCAAATTGTGGCATGTGTTTTTGGGGCTTAGAAGTTGAATTACAATCCCCTGAAGCGGAGAAACAAAGTTGATTTTTTTTAAAATAAAGAGATTGTAGTCCATTTGAAATCATAGTAAAATTTGCATTATATATGATAAAAAAGTACAATAACAAAAAAACATTTATTTGTCATGTTACACAATATTATACTGCGCATACCATAATATGTTTGTCACGATATATTTTCCAGTGTCTCCTAATTTCAAAATGGAAAAGCAAACAGGCTAAGAAAGCACAGACAAAGAATCAAACAAGTTTAGTTTCTGGCCCAAAAACCCAAAAATTAGAAAACAAAGGAAAAAAAAGGAGAAAACATGAGTCCTATCAGAAGTTTCTGCTCTATAAAACCAATTTATTCAAAAAAGAAGAAGAAGATGATGCCTTTTCCAATATCCTACTCAAATTAGCATCTTTACATAAGTTCCAGTGGGGAGTGTGATTCCTTTCTTTCTTTTTTTGGGTGCTTGAGTGCTTCTGTTGTGAGAAAAGAATACAATTCCAAAACACAAAGATTATTGCTGCTACTGAGTACACAGGAAGGTCCCATCAAATACTGCAAATGTGTTAGCAGTCATATGCATTGCTTACTGGCCAATTTGGTAGGCAACTCTCCCTTCAGATAGCATGGCCAGGATCAAAATCGAATTCCGATTCGAAAAGAAATCATGCATGCGCCAAGCATCTTCTGCTCTTCATAGCTGACACACAGAGAACTGACTCATCAGCAATATTTGAAAAATTCTTTTGCAACACCAAAATATTACTCTATATTAAGAAAAGCAAAACCACTGTGCTTGTTTGAAGATCATATAAATCTTCCCAATTCTCTCTTATGATCTTTATCACCACTCCAATTATATTCATCATTCCGCTTTCCATCAGATTCTAGATCGGAGCTCCTGTAAAACACTCGTCTTTCACAACAAAGTTTCCCAGCTTTTCACTCGACTATAAAACATCACCTCATCCAAGATGATATAACTTCTCAACTGTTGATTTGTGAATCCTCCTACTTACTAGTCTTGTTTTTAATCTACTTCAGATTCAACAAGCTCCTTGTAAGCCACCTCCAGGTGCTCATTACATTTCCATCGAAACACATTAGTAACAATAACCTATCCTTAGTTTGATAATTAATCTGCCAAAAATGCCAAATTGAGGGTATGGATTGATTCTTTTGATCCACTACTGATTCGACACCAACGCTGCCAAACAACGGCGCAAAAAACTGAACAGAAATGGAACCTCTGCCCTGACATTATTCTAAATTAATACATGCAAAAGATCCAATGGTGAAGTGATTCGACGACCAATAGGAAAATCAACCAATTCCTCAATTGCCAAACATAATGCTTGCAACTTGTTAATAATAGAATCATTATAGGAGATCTAGATATGCCAAAGAAGAGAAAAAAGTTCACCTGTAAGGTCATTATTTCTCTCTTTTCATCATAAAAAGAAAAACTACACTATTCAAACCTGAAATGAAACAGTTAATTGTCCATAAGATAATGAAGGAAAAAATTACTGAAAGGCTGTCATTCAGGACAAGTAACTACACTAACTAGATACGGAAATCTATTCAAAGAATATGTTTAAAACATTTCTCCAAACTAAGATTTGTAAGGTAAGTAAACATCATATTATTAAATAAGAAAAAAGCAAAACATAAAGTTGCAATTATTATTCGAATCAGCTTTATATGGATCCTATTTTCCCCTTCTAATTTCTGTTTTGTAAGTTTTTCTTCACCATCTCCTCTAATGTCAATTTTATACTGCTCCTTTCTCTCAAAGCACTCGCAATACCCAACAATTTTTTCTCCATCCAAGGAATTTCAAGGATTGACTCATCTTTCCCTTGTAGATTGATGGTTCCTGAGAAAAATTCTTCAAATATTAATGCCGATAAGGATACAGCATGTAAAGTCTAAGGAAAAGTAAGGAGAATCACACTCTACCACTCTCGATCCAAAAGATATTACAGAGGAAAAAAAAGAAAAAACAAGAGACTTACATATATAAACATAGATTAATATAGTCCCCACTCAGAGTAATGAAATTTACTGCTCAATTCCATGAATATACTGTTTGTAATTCCATGCGCCTTTTCTTCGACATTTAAGTGGTTTATGTTGAATCATGCACTTACCTGTATCCACCCAGTAACATTTTTCAACTTATCTGAATCAAATTATGGACCAATATCGACTTGTTCATTAGATTGGCACAACTCGCATTAAATCTCTATTTCAAATATGTGAATTGCTGCATAAATTGAGCAACAACAAGGGAAAAGAAAAGAAAGAAAGGAATTAAAGCATATTCATTCAAATTTGTTCCAATTATCTTATTTTACTGCTCCAAAATTGATGTTTTACACACAACAATAGAACACAAAAATAGAAGAAATAAATAGAAAAAGGGATTATAATAGTAAAAGAGAAAAGCCCATTCAAATTTGTCCAGTTGTGTTATTTCACTGCTGCTTCTAAATTGATAGTGTACACTACAATTAGAACTCAAAGAGGAATCCGAGAAAAGGCGAAAGAGAAACCCTAACCTCCTCACTCCAAAACGACCTTAGCGCCGATGTCCTTCATCTTCTCCACGATCTTCTCCGCCTCCTCCTTCGCCACCCCCTTCTTCAGCACCGCGGGGGCCTTCTCCACGAGCTCCTTCGCCTCCTTGAGCCCTAGATCCGTGAACGTCCTCACCTCCTTGATGATCTTGATCTTCGCCGCGGCGTCGAAGCTCTCGAGCTTCAGATCGAACGCGGTCTTCTCCTCCTTCTTCTCCTCCGCCGCGGCGGCGCCGCCTCCTACAGCGGCGGCTGCGGCGGCGGGGGACATGCCGGGGGTGAGGATGGCCATGGCAGGCATCTGGTCGACGCCGAGGCGGGCGCGGAGGGCTTCGGTGAGGTCGGCGGCTTCGAGGAGGGTGAGGGAGGAGATCTCGTCGACGAGGGCGGCGACGCGGGGCGAGGGGGGAGGAGGGGCGAGGGAGGAGAAGGAGGCGAAGGGAGAGGAGAGGAGGGAGGGGCTAGGGCTTCGGAGGGAGACGAGGCGGAGGAGATGGGAGAGAGGGGGCCTCATTAGGGTTTTGAGGAAGTGGGCGGGGTGAGAGGTTTAGAGAGAGAGAGAGAAAGAGAGAGAGAGAAAGAGAGGGGGATGCGATCTCTATGTCGGCTTCGATACAACATAAACAGCCATGGTGCACATTCGGACTCGAAGTCGTCGACGAATACGTTTCCATTTGCCGGTTTTACATAGGCGTCCGGATTACGCTGAAGTCGGCGGCGAGACTGCTCAAGGTGCAGACGTAGGTATATAAGTCGGTGGTGAAAACCTACCGGTGCCGATTTCATGGAGAGAGTGGACAACATAACTCGGGCATCTAGAATTCACTTGCACAGGATAAAATAAGACTACTATTGATAGAGAAAGGGTTCAGCAACACAAAGGAGTCGTAAACTATGACTAAAACAGGAGGCTTAAACCCATCTCAACAGGATCCGCACCTCTGAGTTGCTAAATGCAATGTCGATCCCCGTCTAATCTTTATCCAATTTAGATCCCTGCGGCCTCTGAGTTGCTAAATGCAATGTCGATCTCCGTCTAATCTTTATCCAATTTAGATCCATGCGGCAAGCAGGCTAGGCTACCGAGGGCATAAAAAGTGTAAACAGAAGCAGTGTTTATACAGAAGCACATAAATATGGCCCCCCTAAGAAGTTCATCATAGGCTTACATGGCCTCTTCTATCCTGTATAGAGTATTTACATAGAGCAAAACAGGTAACTAGCAATAAGAAAGAGATGCAGATGGTTCACATTTATATCACCATGAATAGTAGAAAGCCATAAAAGAAAACCTAATCAAAAGTATCATCGGCTGCGCAAGTCTTTATAGCTGCGGCAATTATAACTAGTACACAGTGCGCTACACCACTTCCCTTTGCAAGCGCCTTGTTGATAAAACTGTTAAAGGATCCACAGAAAGAATAAGCCCCATACCTTTCTAGCATCCGAAAGCAAAATAAGCTATTTTCTGAATAAACTATCCACCGAAGGTCATCTCCATGAACGAAGCCCCTGCGATCTCAAACCATCAGTGTGGTGAATCACCTCAGTCACATTTTTCTCTGCCAGATTAAGAGTATTTAAAGAGCTTGAACCAGTTATGATTTAAGGCTTTTTAACTTGGTCTTTCAACTCTCGGCTGTAGCAGAAGCGGATGCACAGTTCTTATAGAAAAAGCTCAAGCTTGTACGAGATACTGCTGCTCCAAACAACGATGCCCTTGTTGATTTCAAAATATTTACCTCAACAAAATCCCCGATTTTAGGGTTTTGCAAGCCATCAGCTTCAGATGAGTGCTTTATAGGGACATTAAGAAAGGAAACCCTATGTCCCCTATCACTTTTGCCAACTAGTTCAGTTTCAGGAGCTCTTTTATTTGGTCCTTCGACTAAAACAAGTTGAACCGTGCCGATCTGTGAATCATACCGCTGTCCTGTGCTTTCTCGAAAAGCTTCAATGAGTTCGGAAAGTCTTCTTTGCTTAATACCATCAGGGACATCGTCGACGTAATTTCTATGCGCATGAGTTCTCTCTCTCATACTATAGGCAAACATATATGCCATATCATACCCAACAGCCCTAATGAGAGTTAGGGTGTCGGCATGTTCCTCCTCTGTTTCCCCACAAAAGCCTGCCAAAAATTAAGAAACAAATTTATTAGCTGAAGAAACTGAGAATACAACAAAACATGTAAATGCATATCTAAAAATATGGAGAGAGAGAGAGTAATGGGATCTAATGTAACAAATTAGATTTATTTAAGGCTGATTACGTGAATTTAGATGAAGTTTGTGTTTAATAGAGTCTAAACTGTGTTGGCTCAATTTTGCTCATTTGAGTCAATTTGTGAGTTAATTGTTGTAAATTTGAAACTTGATTAGTGTTAACTCAGTGCCGCCTAAATTGTTATTGATCTCAAGGTTCTTTCTTCAAAAAAATGTAATTCCTTCCAAAACTATGCAATCAAGAACAGAAAAAGATAAAAGAGTTTGTGCATGTGCCAAGAGAAAATAAAGGCGGAATGAAGTGAGGATTCAGAACTTTAAGTTGCTATAAAAAATTCAGTAAATATAATTTACAGATGATTTTTAAATGAGCTTGAAGAAATTAAGAAAGGGAAATTGAATCTCTAATCAACTTGAGACGCAGAGAAAAGAAGGAAGTAAGGAGTGTCTTTAATCAGCAACAAAGTCTGAAAACAAAGAAAAGAAAATATATTAGAAATGAAAGAGAATAACAGAAACCGAGGAGAGATCGAAAAATCACACGCCATCTAAGGCTCCATTTTGAATTGCGTGGAGATTGCGTTACATACAGTGGCAAAATATGATGGAAAAGTATCTCGTTTATTTCCGTACATAATATCACATTGCACATATCGAAAAAAGTCAATTACGATATATTTTTTGCAATACCACCACAAAACAGAGAAGCATATCCTTATATGCTTTTGCCCAATCTCCATTGTGCCTAATGGCGTTAGATGGCCCTCAATACTAAACAGCCCTTAATAACACATAATTAGCTTTCTACTGTTGGACATTGCCAAAAAACTCGGTGAAAATAGTCGCTTGGCAACAACTGTACAGTTCATAAATCATACTGCAAACAAATTAGTGTTTACAAATGATTAAATTGATAACCTCAAAAGATAAAGCATGATAACTAAGGCCAACAAAAAACCACAAACACATTGTGGAGTAGCTATAATGAATCTAGAATACCGCTTGATCAAACTTAATGATATAAGCACTAAAAAATGCACAAGGAACACAAAGTAGCAAGACATTAATAACCAAACAACTATTATAGAAACATAATATTTAGAAAAACCCAAACAAGTCTTACCACATATAAAATCGCTGCTTAAACCCACATCTGGAATAATGTCCCATATTTTCTGCACCAAGTCCAAGTATGCCTCGCGAGTATAACCTCTCCTCATTCTCTCAAGAACTGTTGTGCTCCCTGTCTGAGCTGGCAAATGAATACTTTGGCAGACATTATACCTATCCCGCATTAAATACAGTAAATCATCCGGAAAATCTTTTGGGTGTGGCGAAGTGAATCTAAACCTCATTTCCGGAAATTCAATTGATAATCGATCCAGCAAATCAGAAAATCTCAGCCCCATATTTTTCACTTTACACATGCTCGAAAACCCTTCACTTAGCTTCCAATTAGAACCTGGCTCCAAATTTTCAACTTCCGAAGCATCGTTATAACTGTTGACATTTTGACCAAGAAGCATTACTTCCTTCACACCCTCTTTCCATAATTCCCCAACCTCTCTAACTATAGAATTAACCGGACGGGACCTCTCCCTCCCTCTTGTAAAAGGCACAATGCAAAACGAACACATATTATTACACCCTCTCATTATTGAAACAAATGCTGTTACTGAATTGCTTGAGATCCTTACCGGACTAATATCAGCATAAGTTTCTTCTAGAGAGAGCAGGGTATTAATTCCCTTTTGCCCATACTCAACGGCTTCTAATAATCGAGGCAGGTCCCTATAAGCATCGGGACCACAAACTACATCAACCATCTTATCAGCGTCAAGTATTTTATCTTTCAGTCTCTCAGCCATGCATCCCAAAACAACTATTTTTGGAGGTTGAAAAGATTTTGACCTTCCAACTGCAACATTACTCTTCCATTCCCTTTTCAGAAACCAAAAATAGTTAAGTCTTTGCCAAACTTTTTGTTCAGCATTGTCGCGGATGGCACAGGTGTTAATAAAGATGATCTCAGCACTCTCTGGATCTTCGACAGTTTCTTGATAACCTGCATTTTTCATGATGGATAATACTATTTCCATGTCGTTTATGTTCATTTGGCATCCATATGTCTCATGGTAGATACGGCCTTTGCTGGTACTTTCTGAAGTCGGTACTAGACTAGATAAATCATAAAACATAAATAATAGTTCAGCTTTAATTATAGATGGCAAAATTTGCATGTTCTACCAAATTACAATTTTACAGGAGCCTCTAGCGTGCCTGTTTGGACCCGCTCATGATTTCTGCTTTCAACTAATGCCATCTCTAATAGATCATCTGGCAAGAAAGGAACTTGTAGAGCTATTGCTACAGTGGAAAGCAGAAATGAGATTACAATCCCCAAAAAGCAGAAGACCCAATTTGGAACGTCTGATTTGCTTCTGAGAGAAGCTATTTGGGGGATTTAATTATAATACTTCCTCTACCAGCACTACTTGAAACAACACTCTACACCCAGCAACAGGGCCAACCATTTCCACGTAATTTACAGAGAAATTCAGTGGAAAAGCTAACACTGCAACAGCACATAAAAGGTTAGGAATCAAATAATAAAAATTGAATGGTACAGAACCACATTGCGACTACAATAAAATGGTTGAGGATCCGTTTTGATATATGAAGCATTACTTGTATCCACATTACCTAATAGCTCTTATCCACTCAATATTCAATAAAATTCCAAAAAGATAAGATAAATTTCACCAAAAGTTTCTCCCTTCACCCACAATCTTAGAATCGAGCTTGTAAATGAGTTATTTTACAACAATAAACTTAATATCATATTGCAAATAGGCGGCATAATGAGAAGACGAGGAACTTACTCTTGTTGGGTTTCCGCGGTGGCCGCGGCCGCGGAGGCGGAGCAAATGAAGCGGCGGCGGGGGATTGTTACATTAGGGTTTTGGAGAGGGACTCGGGAGTAGAGAAAACACCTCGAGATAGGGCTTTGAGCAGAAGAAGAAGAGGATGGGGTGGGTCGGAGATGATGGGGTGGGGAGAGGGAAGAGGAGGAGGAGGAGGAGGAGGAGGAGGAGGAGGAGGAGGAGCGGTTAGGGTTTGATGAGGCGAGGGCGAGGAGGTGGCGCCGCCGCCGCCGGAGAGAGAGGTGAACGCCAATGGCGGAGTGTGGGTGGCGCCAGAGGGAAGAGAGAGGGGCGAGAGAGGAGGAAGACGACGCCATGGACGGAGGGGAGAGAGAGAGAGAGAGAGAGATGAGTGGTGTGGGTTTGGAGGAGGGAGGGAGGAGGGGTTGTAGACGAGCCGAATACGAGGGAGCCGAGCCGAGCCGAGTTCGAGCTCGGCTTGATAATGAACGAGCCGACCTTGAGCCAGTTCATTCACTCACAGTCACTAGTTTGGCCTCCAAATTGATTTTCAGATTTAAAATAATTTTAAAATAAATTAAATTTTAGTTTTTAGTTTTTAGTTTTTTTTTTTTTTTTTTTTTTACTTCGCTAATTTGTTTCATTGAAATCAATGAATGTAAAACAATACTTATCTTACTTTTTCCCGCCGTTATTTATTTAAATTTTTATTTTTTTTTCTATAATTGACTTCGATTCCACACAATGAAAACGTAATGTGTTAGTTAATGTGCAATATGTTTGATTTGCTTAATAAATTCATAAGTAATTCCCCATTTTTGTGATTTTAACCAAGATTAAAATAATAATGAATAATTTGAAGAATTATTCCTACAACCAAAACTTATTGTTTTATGAGTTTTGTTTAGTTTGAATAATGAATAGTCTGAAGATGTAACCACTTCAATTGTTGCTCAAGTCAAAGATAAGCTACAGTTTAGTCCCTAATTTTTGTAATCCACATATGGCTTTCCATTTTAGAAGATAAAGGACTCAGTAAGTTAAAATAATAATAATAATAATAAAACTTTCGAACAAATCCAAACAGGAAATCCATAGGTCAGATTCTTGATTTTTACCTAAACCAAGCACGAAATCAAATCTCAAAAGTATATCAGGAACCAAATGATAATCAAAATTGAACCTGTTCAGAAAATCTGAATACCATGCTTGATACCAAAACAGGATCCAAACCATTCAATTATACATACATTAAATTTCCATGTCAAATGATTAAGACATAATTTGTTATGCATGAAATCGGCTTTTCGTGGATATGGAATTGTGCAGCAGATGAACAGTTTATAAGGCAAACCAAAAAGATACAAGACATATTATTTACGCACAAAAGAGGAAAACCAGTTGCATGATCTCATCTCATCCCCAGCTCTGATGTAATACAAACACTATATTGAACCATCATTGTTTTGGTTATCCCTCTATTTCCCTATTACAATTTCTCCGAAAGATCATTTATCACATACACTTGAGAAAGTGCAAAAATGTTATATTTTCCTATGCTTTGATCGGCGACATGGGAAAAATCTGAGTGAACAGAGGAGAATACAAATTGCTCATTCTAATGCAGAATAACAAAGGGAGAGAGAAGTATTTGCAACATTCTGATGCGCTAAAGAGGAAGAGGTCATGAGGAAGAGCTCTTTACTTTATGTGATGGGGGCCGCCGGAGATTGAGGAGATGAGAAAGGCCCGCGATGACATGCAAACGGCTGGTCGGAACTCCTGTTTTCGCCAAAGCCCTTCCGCACTTGTCCAATAGCACAAAGCAAGGAACATATTTGATGTCGTAATGGAGAAGCTGCACAGGGTCAGGAAAATACACATTTACTACGTAAATAGAGTTCACAACACGGATAGAAACTTTAATGATTGATGATTATCTATACAGGTAAATTGAATCACGTATCCCTATACTTCTAAATTGTTATTATTAGGTTCCTATCATTTGAATTCCGCTTTAATCTACGTACATGTTTGGGCCAGCTTCTGCTCGGCCAAACAGCATGGTGCCCAATAATTGTCTGTTCGGATGAGGTGTGGTATATTTTAGAATCGGAAAAAATGGATGGTCCGCAAACCAGCTGCAGAGGCTCCACTATTGGAGCTTCTGCAATGTGGAGATGGCGGAACGTGGATTGCCACTTTATAGCTTTTTCTGAAAATAACCAGAATACCCCTAAAGAAATAATACAATTCAAATCTGTCCAGAAAAAATACTCTTCTGTCCATTAATGTACTCTCTCTTTCCTGCCACAAATATACTCTCTCTCACTCTTCCTCTATCTCTCTCACTGAGGCAGGGGAACCCCTCCCTCTGCTCCCAGAAGGGAAGGCATCACTCTCCTCCTCTTCTTTTTGTGTGTGGGGGGGGGGGGTTCCTCTCTCCTCTCTCCTCTCTTCCTCTCCCCTCTCTCTCTCTCTCTCTCTTTCTCTTAAGTTTCATGAAATTTAATTTAATTTTTTATTTAATTTTGGTAAAGCTTATGGTATAGATGTACTGAGACCAATTCAATCATGTGCCATTTTCAAGTGATTCACTCAACTTCACTTTTTCTCACTAAAAATATAGCTTTTATTTTTTTTTTAACTTACTAAGTTTAAAAAATTTATTTATCTAACAACTCTATTAATTGTTAGCCACCAGTTGCTTTAATTAAATTTGCTAAAAAACAACTCAATGATAGAATTACTGATGAAATTAATAAAATTTAATTAATATTGAAAAGTAAACTATATTTCTTTCAATTTTCTCTTAATTTTCATCTATTTTACTTTAAGATACTTTAGTCAATAAAATTAGAAACTTGCTTAAGTTAAATAATTTATTAGCTATCGATCATCAATTATTAACAAAATTAGCACTTTTGCAACTAAAAAGTAATTTTATCTTTAATACTTTGCAAAATTATTAACTAGTTTAACAAATTTTTATTCAATTGGATAAAATAACTCAAATCAAAATAAAAGAACATAAAAGAAGGGAGTACTAAGTTAAAAGAAATAAAGTTAAGAGACTATTACACAATGGCGTATAATTGAGGGGTTTTCCATACACTTTGATATTTAATAATTAGTTGGTTTTGATATTTAAAAAAAATTAGTTGATTTCTTTTAATCAATTTACAACAACATTTTATCAGAATTTTTGCCAAAAAGCTTTCTACAACAAACAACATTTTTATAATAGAATCAACCAAATATTCTACAGCTTTTTTGTTACAACACTATACGACTTTTTCAAGAGCACTATCCCCAACAGCTTGGCCAAACCTACATTAAATTCATCAGTTTTTTGTAAATAACAAGTCGATAAGTTACTTCTCATACGGTTAGAAGATGGTTGCATGAACATTTACACCTGATTCGATGAAGAACTTCTTTACTAAACGGAAAGATGACTCAAAATGCAAAACCTGGTGATCAAATTGAAACTATGTTAGAAAGTTGAGGACCCATTCTACAATTTAACCAAATCGTTATCGTCCCCTTAATGTGTTGACACATAATGAAAGTGAAAAAATATACATTTTGATTGCATTCTAGTGGTAGTGTTCGCATTCTTCAGCAAGCTGAAAAATAAAAAAGCCACCAACTACTTTTGGAAGCAATAGTAGTGGTTTGAACTTTTTCTATCTTCCGTTGATTTTTTTTCTTTTTCACCACAATGAGTAGCCAATGTTCACAATAGAAACAACATGGTTGGAGACTGCATATATTGGTTTCCACCGCAATATGTATTTACCATAGGAAATTTGGACAATTTTTGGTATCTTGTAGTTCCTCATATAAGATCCGTATTAAGTTATAGCAATAAGTAGTTTCCCGAATAAGCCAGGCGATTCTTCCATTTATGGACCGAACAACATAAAGAATCATACAAAGATTGAAACGGGGAAGTTCATTATATCATGAGAAGTTAATTCAGTGGAATGCCATAATTAATGAACGGAAAGTAGTTAACTCCTTAAGAAGTTTCTCGCAAACAACAGGCGAAAGAATGCTCCGACCATACTCTGATAGAAGAGTAAGATAGCAAGAAGCCAACAAATGCAATTGTCAAACTAATACAATGATAGCACTCATCCTCTATCTTGTCTGAAATGTTACCCCGAAGTCCCTCTATTTCTTACCAATTTGATCCAAGTTCTCATAGTAATGAACTACAATTAACAAATGACAGTAGCCTTATACTTGCCTACAACATTACACATCCTATTCAAGCAAACAGGTAAAATTATACATATTTTCCTATGATTCCATTTCACTACATCAAATTGTGTTATATAGCCCCATTAACCTATCAAAGGCTAATGATGAAGCAATCTTATCTCCTTTTATCTACACTAATATTGCTAATTCAGTTAATTGAAGACGTACCATGAGGCATGAGTAATCAATGAGCTTCTCAAGTCATTTTCTTCATTTGTGGTAAAATTTATAATAAGACATGCAAAATAGATTCGAGGTAGCACCTAACCAGACATATCCACACACACCCCTCATTTTCTCGAGCATTCTCTTATTGATGTCATAGAGCACTCATGCTCAACAATCTGATCAATTAGGGGTAAGATACAAACTTCATTGAGGTAATTCAATAAGTGACTTTAAATAAGGGATCCGGCAAAGTGAAGTGCATTTTTTCCCCCTAAATTCTGGGGGTAATGCGCAAAACACGATATATATATACATCCATGGGAGTGAAGTAACTACATTTTAGCCATAATTTTTCAATCCAATATCTTTCTACAAAAACCTTAATTGATTAAGAAAAGTAGAAATTTGGTTACATTAGCACAATTCAAACACATTTATAAAATATGATCACTACAATTAGAGAGAGAAGAGTAGGAAGAACATAAAGAGCGCAATACCTCCGGGAGCCACATCTCGTTCTCGGCGTCGGCGAGGACGAAAGAGACCCAGTCGGAGTTCCGGGACTCGACGTCGAGCACGAGGTCGAGGAGGGAGGCGCAGAGGCGGCACTTGGGGGAGTAGAACTCCACCACCGTCGCCTCCTTCCCGCTCGCCAGCGCCGCCGCGAGGGCCCGGTGCTCCGCCTCCCCCTGCTCCTCCCGCGATCGCCCCCTCCCCCCCGCCGCCGCCGCCGTAGGGCGCCGCCGCGGAGGAGGATCGGGAGCGGCGTCGGAGATGAGGAGGGACTGAGCGAGGGTGGAGAGGGTGTGGAGGGAGCGGAAGAGCCAGGGGAGCTCCGGGCTCCCGCAGGGGTTGGGGTTGGGGCTAGGGTTAGGGTTAGGGTTGGGATCCCACGGCCATTTCCAGCAGAGGAGCGAGGGTTGTGGAGCGGCTCCCATTTTTCGATCGAGAGTGCCAAAGCCGAGCTCGGTAGGAAGAAGATGAACGGGAAAGGTAATAAATAAATAAATAGAATGTGAAAATGTATGGAGACCCCTCAACTATACGACGTTATGAAAGACACTCTTCAACTTTCTATTATTATTATTTTTTTTTGGGTAAAAGCTTATAGAACTTGCCTTAGTATAAATTATTTTGAATTGACTATTTACTCTTCCAAAATTTAAAATTTACTATCCAATTTTTTTAATTTATTTGATTTGAATCGATCAACGGTACTTTACCTAAATTATACTTTTACATTTTTCAATAAAACTGCACAAAATATATCACAAAATATATCAGAACCGATCCAATATGATGTGTGAAACACAATATTATATACGAAAATAACCAGAATACTTTTTTTATCTACTTTCTCATGACACGTAGTGCAATCTCCCTGCAATTCGAATAGAGCCTTACTTGATTAAAACAATTGTAGAAGCTCCAGCAAAGCTACACAGGCTTTTATTTAGTGCAGGGACAGAAAATATTGGAAGATTAAGATACCTCCAATACTACTTGTTATCCAACACAAGTTATCAACATAAGTTTCGATTTCTCGAAGAAAAAAAAAAAGAAGAAAAAACAAAGGAAAAAGAGAGCTGTCCCAGCATCCAATCTAAGTGAGGCATCTTATAATACAAAATATGAAGTTTGATCAACCAACTAATTACAATTTGGCGAGCCGATATCTGCCTAGAGATGATCAAACTAAACAAACCACTATCCATTATAGTAAGTCTTATTTCTGGAACATTAACACAAAATTTTGTAAGTAAACAAAAAGAATCAAAATTGAGACAGGGCAACTTTAGTGATGCACAAATACATGCCAGCATCAGTTCATGTAGTAGTAGGGTTCCATTGCGACAATGCGTTTAAGCGATCGGTTAGTTGTTTTCCATATAATTCTAGAGAAGACACGCGAACTGGTTGGTATGGTCATTCATTTATCTGGGTTTGAGAGGAATTTGCCGAAATCGCTTGGGCCTACCTGAAAAGAGAAAAGGATATATTGTAATTGTCCTTCTTAATAGTATCTTGAGATACTGTGGAGGATACTTCACATATTCGTCAGCATTAGTGGCAATTGGATTATGGATATCTGAAGTGAGAACAATTGCTGTGTCATCGCTTCTAATTTCTGAGTCACTAGCGTCAACCTACGGGGGAAAAGAACTGAACAAGTAAGATAAAACCAGGTACATTTCAAAAATGTTACAGGCAATTAAAACAGACCAGATCGTTTACTTCGGTAGGATTTTGAATACCCGGTTTAGGGGGCTTCATGTGACTTCTCAGAATACCCTGCAGATTTCAAAGATCCAACATTCAAATTGGGTAGAACATTCAGGTGAAAAAGTTAAAAAGAAAAGCCTTTTCTAAAGTTGGGGAAGATTTTAATTACCTTGTTTGCCCACATCAGCCCGCAAGCATTGCAAAGAGACCTAGGACCAGCAGGCCCACGACGCATTGCTGGAGTCAGCTTTTCACTGATGCCGCAGTTTTGGCAACTGCAGAAGGACACATGAACATTATTATTATATGAAGTAGAGAAAAAAAAAAAAAAAATCCAAAAGTGGTTTCTTCGGTTTTGAAATTAGAATTAGTGATCTTAAACAGCAGGAAGTTAAGAGAAATTGGAGAATGGAAAAGAAGCTGACTTTCTTTCTTGTGGATTATCGTCCTGGCTTTTGGCTGGAGGAGAACCACAGCTTGGAGAAGCTGATGCTTCCACATCAGGATTAATCTTCCCAGCAAATTGCCCTTTTTGCCTCTTCATTCTAACAAGATTGATCAAAAGGTTTGACATAAAAGGGGCCATTAATAAAGAGTAAGTTTTTTTTTTATAAAAAAAGCTAGGCCTTGTTGTCTATGTTTTTTGGATGGACTTTCCAATCCTCATTATTTTTATTAGCTTGCAATCTCATCTCCTTGACAAAAAAAAAGAAGCAAAAGATACTACGAAATTTCTATTTTTGTTGCCAAACAAACTTAGGAAGCGTAACAAATTGTGCAGAATTTGAGTTACATTCCAGACAATAGAAGCGTAACAAAATAGGCCCAGTTTTGCCTGCAACATTGTGTCTTTGTCTACGATTACTTCTTCTTTTGTTTATATAGGGGGGTATATACAGACATTCATTACGAAATATGTTCAAAGGTTCTAAATTCTGATGCACGATAACACCTGCCATACCCAACGAGTACAGATATCTGATGCATGTTCAATGCGAGCAACGCTAATGCAAAAAAGTATCCATGAATTAAAACCCACCACTACAAACTATAAAACTTTCGACATTAACATAAAATAAGAAGGAACAGTACCTGAGAGCAACTTCTTTGCGGACAGCATATCTAATTTTCTTGTCAAAACACCTTTCCTTTCTCTTCTCGCGAAACCTATTTAGAGAAGCAATCCGACTTGTAGGTGCTGTCATACTCTGTTTAATATTTTTAAAGAACTCGAAATAAATAGCCAATAACCCTCTGAAAACATGCAAAACTCTACTACCAGCCTTATTACGTCAGAGCACTAGCATGTGTGCCCCTAAAAACCATGCTTATTTGCTTTGCATTAGTGTCTCTGCCGGGGTATCTATTTTAAAATCATTTTTGCTTATGTACCCAGCCCCGCCTGAATCCAAATAAAGATAGTTTTTAAAGGAATGCAGCCAAGTACCAACCTCACAAGAGTGTTCGCATAACGGCAAATATTTTGCAAATGTGTATATATATGCAAAACAAAAAAGAAAAAACCCTAAAAATTAAGTTCCAATAAGAGAGAGGAGCACCTCATCTACATTGAGAGGGGGAACTGCCAAAGTAACTGCACTAGAGGGCACTTCACACCCTCCCAATAGTAATAGCACCGCTTGCACCTGTAGCACAATCATCCAATCAGAGAAGCAGATAATGTTACAAGGGAATAAACTAAAAAAAAAAAAGCAAAATTAATTTTCCAAATCACATAAAAGTAAGAAGTTAAGAAGCACGAGCAAACCATGAAGACAAATAGCATTTATATATAGTAATTGCATCGAAAAAGAAAGGCCATTTGTAGGGCTCTGTCGTTCTTCAGTAGGTGAAAGTTAACAATAAATTTTACAACCAAAGAAAGAACGGAAAAAAAAGGGCGGCAAAGAAACAATGTTGCATCAACAAAAGAACAACTGAAAGATCCTAAAATATGAAAAGTCTCAATAAATTCGATATGCTACATCATGAAACTTCACTTGCTCGCACTCCTCTTATGTGAAGCCATTGAATACTCAGTTGCAGCAATCAATGGTTCTCTCGGTCATCAAATGATTCACTAGAAACTAAATTGTCTCTCTTGGTCATCAAATGATTCAGTGTAAACTAAATTTGTAGCGCATCCGTTGGGCGCCTCACAACATATAATTCCAACCTAAAGGTTAAAATTGTGCTATACCCTAACAACTCTTGATTCCTTTGATTCAGTTATTTCTATCGATTAAAATGGGGATTTTGTTACATTGTGATCGGCTCATAGCTGATTGAGCATTTCATTAGAACAAAGTACTGATTTCAATTTATGAAAATAACTCAAATCAAAACAATTCCGAAGTTGAGGGAGTGTTATGAAATAAAAAGAAAAAAAAAAAAAAAAAAAAAACTCAAGTTGAAGGGCCCATTTCAAAACAACATAAGGTCGAGGTAGGATAAAGTGTTTTTTTATAAAAGAATACAATGGAATGTTTGATCCTATGATTTAACCACAAAAACAGAGGAAACTTTTAACTTTTACCCAAAATTCAACTCGCTTCCTCACCAAATAGCCCAACCAAAACCAAAATTTACATGAAAACAAATAATTTAAAAAGGAAAACCTAAAAGGAGAGATAGATAGCAATGTCCACAATGTGGCATATCAGCGTTTAATTTAGAACGAAAACAACAAGAAATAGTGAAATGGCGAATGGATTGTGAGATTAGGGATAGGACCTTCTCGGGGGAGACGGATTCGAAGACGTAGACCTCGCCCTGGTACAAGAGCGTGAGCTGGTTCGAGGCGACGCCG
Source organism: Aechmea fasciata (assembly GCA_025177825.1). Lineage (NCBI taxonomy): Eukaryota > Viridiplantae > Streptophyta > Magnoliopsida > Poales > Bromeliaceae > Aechmea > Aechmea fasciata. Next base: position 5,492,157 of record CM045935.1, on the reverse strand, counting down.
CCCCCGCCCACCACCACCATCGGCGCCGACGCCTCCTCCTCCTCCTCCTCCTCCGCCGCCGCCGCCGCCGCATCGTCGCCGGCGGCGCCATCCTCCGCCGCCGCCGCCGCCGCCGGAACGGTAGGCGGAGGGCGATCCTGGCCGTCCGTCGGGAGCTGATCGGGCTCCGGCATCGGCGCGAGCGGTGGTGATGGGCGGAGGAGGGGGGAGGAGACGAGGCGATGGGAGGAGGGAGGGGGATGGGGGTGGTGGGGGGGGAGAGAGTGAGCGCGAGATCGGGGCGTGTGCGATGGAGCGAGAGCGAATCGGAGCCGTTGGATTTGATAGCGCGTGGTGAGTCTTAGCGGTCGGATTCGGAGATATCTATGGAGAGCGGTCCATAGATACGGTGTGCGCGCGCTCTATCTTACCCAATCACAGTCACATTCACAATGCACGGATTTTTCTTTTTTTCTTTTTTTTTTTTAAAAATACTATATTATATTATATAATACAAACTATAGTCCATTTCATTTAAACCCTTCAATCCTACAAATTTATTATATATTTATTTAGTCATATTATACTATACATACATAGTTGTTTGATAAAATAAACCTTTGATTTAACAAGCACTTACGACAGAGTTATTTATTTATTTTCCAGAGGCATACATAACAGTGTGCCCCTCTGAAATGTAACTAAAATATATATGCATTATTATGAAAAAAAATTAAAAAAAGAGAACTCCTCTCCTTTAGGGCACCGTTTGAATTAGGAATAAAGGGCGAAATAATTTTTTATCTCCACCTTTATATTTCAAATGTTAATTTTTTATTCAAAAACGTAAACAATTCAATTTTCATCCAAAATACTATTTTGCTTATATACTTATATCTATCCCCGTAATAACTAGTTCTTATTTATACCCGAATCTATAAAATGATAGTTAAATTGTCAACTCAGAAAAATCATTTGAAAAGAATATTTCTCTTGAAACAGTTTTCACCCTTCTTTTTCCAATGCACTTACAATTATTTTAGACACTCTAAAGCAAGAAACCAGCAAATATTTATTAGAGAACATATTTCTTCTAAACTAAGCAGCTATGAGAAGCAAAGACACACAACGAAAAAATACTATAATATACGGACAACAAGATACAAACATAGTATTAAAACCTAATTTAAAAGCGAAGTATCAAAATGCATCTATTTTCACACTCAAAATTCGCAGGTAGCTTCAATCTTTCCCGCAAAATGTTCTAAAAAAAAAAAGAAAAAGGAAACAGCTTTTCAAAACATAGAAGCAAGTGTTTTTCGACACCGCATTCTCAAACTAGGCCTAAGGCTAAGGAAATACAATTTAAGTTGCATTCTTAGAAACAGTAAATAAAATACAGGTCGCATGTTGATAGAACTTCTCAACAACATCAAAACTGCAAACTCACAATTAAAAAGGAGGGGGAGAAGAAAAAAAAGGGAACTAAGAAACATGTTTACTACTAGATACAGCGGCGGGCCGTAGTTGGATGAAAAGAATACAGCAGAAAAAATTAGCAAGTGAATGCACTTAATACTTATAACCGGAAAAGTTAGCCGTTGCAAGACAAGAGTAAGCCCACCGCTCGACTAGTAGGAGGCCTGCTGAAACCCTCTCCCGCGGCCCCCAGCCCTTCCGCGACCGCCCCGAGCATAGTATCCTCTTCCGACGCCCCTGCCGCGTTCATATCCGGAACCTGGCAAATTAACACGGGAAATGGTATTATATGAACTCGAGTATGTCTATGAGTTTCTTCGCATCGTGAAAGTATATAATTCGATAGTGGTTCCAAGTAAATACAGTTGAGTGCTTACCGCGATAACTCCAATTCCCTCTACCTCGCCCGCCACCTTGACCCCAATTTGGGCTCCATCCACCATTTTCTATTGAGGAAATGGTTACTTGAGTAAAAAATTTTGAATTCGAGGGGTGGAGGAGGGGAAAAGATGATAGAGAACCTAAAGGAAAATAATTCTACCACTCATGATAAAAGACGCCTCATAAAACAATGTTTCAAATCTAGAATAAGCCAATCCTATCCTACAAGCTAGATATGCTATTTAGAACATACAGAAGGCTTCAGGAGATGTATATACTCGGGGCCTATGTTGTTTTCGATGACTATGTCACAATATTGCGAAAGTGCAAGAACAGTCCTTGTATTCTATGCCAAAGTTAATCATGCAATGGATGAGAAATCAAACACCGCTACCTTGGTCGTGTCCATATCCTCCATATCCACCTTCATTGTTCTGATATCCACCATACGCACCGTCATTGTTTCGATATCCACCATATCCGCCCTGATTGTTCCTATATCCACCTTGATTGTTCCTATATCCACCGTACCCACCTCGGTTGTTTCCGTATCCAGCATAGACACCGTATCCTCCTCTAGCCCAACCCCTTCCTCTTCCTCTCACCCTACCCCTCCCTCGTCCATAGGAATCTTCATCAACGAACACAAAAATGTTAGTATTGTTTTCATTATCAGAAATTTAAACTATGATGAGATGCAACTTCATTAAATTGACCTTGATTTTGTCTTGGTTGATACTGTTGTTGCGGTTGATACTCCTGCAGCTGTTGGGCTTTTTGTTGGTGCTTAGGCTGCTCTGCATACACTGGAGCTTGATATCTACCAAAAGAGGAAAGATAGTCCATAAAGAAAAAAAAATGCAAAACCTTCGCGCACAAAGAGACTCACCAACACAGCTCGACAGTAGGGGCATATTTATACTAAGTTCTTGCTTTTCTCTTTTGTTGTCCATTTCAGTTATCTGTTCTCGTTTTTTCCTCAAGTTCCATGTGATTGGAGGCCGCTAGGTTTGGCCTTACATAATTTTGCTATTGTGGATTAATGACAAAATGCCACATTTATGGTTTTCTTAATTTACGGTATGTAATTTTCTTTTCCTGCTATTTGTTTTCTTTTGAAAAGATGAGTTTGCGATTAGTCCATCCCTTGGCAACTTCAATTGCATAGAATTGATGTCAACCAAAAAACGAAACATGAACAATGCCAACAGCACCCTAAATATTTGATTGCCAGTAGGAACATTATTAATCTGATTACCCAGGGGAGTCCTTGTTTAGCTCTCTTGGTGATAGAGTGATCGAGATAACTGAAACATGGCGTGTCGTTTCCAATCTGGATAAAATAAGTAAAATATTAAAAAAATTTACAACAAAGGTATTCTATTTTATAGCTGGTGCAAAAAGCTGCAAAGAGACTTAACGGTACAAGGCCCTCCTCAATAGGTTCCCATACATCAGTAATACTAACCGAACTGGTCGAGGTTTCTTGATGCAAACCAGGAATCCTTTTCTGTAGTCAAAATAGATGAGTGAAGATGCCAGCAAACATCACAAAAAAGGAAAAAAGAAGACTTAGGTGAGCGGAGATGTTGAGCCGACCTTCATAATCTCTGCAACAGCCACAGTTTTGCTGATCGCCTGTCCCATGGCCTTTAAGACAATCTCTCGCACTCTTTTTTCCTGGTTAGACATAATATGCAATTTTTATTCCTTTGTACACAGAATGGATCGATATTCCTAGAAAACATGAACAATAAAAATATAGCAGCAGGAAAATTTGGTAAAAAAGAAGCAGGGCACAGAATTATATGTGAAAGAAGATGAGAATTCCAACAAATCCACTACTGAGATACTTTTGCAACAACCACCTGATATATTTGCGCAACAAATACATGAGAACCTAATTAAAAAGGCATTCAATTCCTTTTCTACTGTTGAAAATTCCAATCATTTGCTAAATTTCTCAGCAACCTTCTGAAATTTATGAGAAGCGAAAAAGTGTCAACTTCAAACGAACTGTTGTCAAATCACTTTAATAATATTTACTAACACATTCAACCATCAAGATGCCTCTTAAATTCTGTTATAATCCACAATATAATGCTCATGAACAAACAATATAATCTCCAGTATAATGCTTTTAAGGAAAAGTGTAATCTAGCAGTGAATGAATGCGTAGATTAGAAAATATATTTTTGGCAACAAAAACAGTCGAAACACAATAAACCAGATACTTAAAGAGCATAACAAGCGATAAATCGATTACAAATGCACACATTCAAATCATAGCAATCTTATATATGGAAAAAAAAAAAAAAAACATAGTTGACCGATAGAGTACAAGCAACATTCCCAATTTTAGAGATCTATAACAGGATAAAAGAGAGAGAGAGAGAGAGAAATGAGGGATTCACCTGAAGGAGACTAGTGGCGTAGTTGACGTAGTTCCGGATGAGCCCCTGTGTGGTGATTCGAACCTCGTTCTCGTTAATGGCGGATTGGGGCCGGGGCTTCTCCACTTTGTGGTATCTGTCCATGGCGATTGAGATCCTTGTTTCCTCCGAGAGAGAGAGGCGAGAGGAGAGTGGAGGGGGAGGAGGGGGGCGAGGCGGTGCAACTAGGGTTAGGGTTTCGAGGAGAGAGAAGGGTCTCTAAACCCTAGAGGGGAGCGAGTGTGCGTAATAAATAAGCTTAAACCTCCGTGGGATTCAATGGCGATTGTGGCGTGTTACATGCCAAATTATGGGCCGAGTTAATTAGACCGGATCCGCCCATACAATTATTAAAAAAAAACTGGCCCGGTTCATTTACGAGTGATTCTATTAGGCCGGATCTACGAAGGCCCAATAAACTGGTTAGGGCCGGGAAACCCAATCGAAAGAATCTTCCAGAACATCTCACCACGTCATCCTCCTTCTCATTTCTAATAGGCGGGTTCATGGATGCCGTGGTGGACCCGTTTCACGTACCTAACGCTGCTCTCCGCGACGTCGTGTGAATAAATTTTATTTATTTATTTATTTATTTTTATTTTTATTTAAAAAAAAAAAAAAACCACGAACACAACCCGTCGATTCCCGTCGCCGCCTCCGACCTCCCCGCGCCGATGGGATCCGGTCACCGCCTCGTCGTCGTCGTCGTCGTCGTCGTCGTCCTCTACGCACCTCTACCCACCCTCGCCCATGGAGACGACGACGACGACGCCCACGCCTTCCTATTCGACCCAACCCGCGTTATCCAACTCTCATGGCACCCTAGGTTTTTCCCCACCCACGCCTCTTTCCAAATCCCCCCTTCCTTTTTTTCCCGTACCTTTTTACCACAATTAGGCTTCGATCTGAGCTTTGGGCTTTGTTTAGGGCTTTTTTGTGCAAGGGATTCCTCTCCGGCGACGAATGCGACCACCTAATCAAATTGGTAGGGAAAAGTTTCAGTTTTTACTCTTTTTTGGTACTAATTTGCACATAAAATTCTACACTTTTCTCTCTTTCTCAATTACCCCCCCTTGCACTTTACTCTTGTTTTGAATAGATGCACGAATTTGAGATTGCGAAATTTTGGTGGACAATTTCACTTTAATGGCTTATAAATCGAGTAAATTGTCGATAAATGCCAATTCAACTGGCTGTTATAATAAAGAGGATCCTTTTTTGGGTCTTAGATCTATTATTTAGACTACAACATTTCTTCTATAGAATCAACGTTATGACCTACATATAACGATGTTCTTCTATAGAATCAATGTTATGACCTATTTGAGACGGCACTAAGTTCAAAGGTTTAAATTGTTGAGTAAAATTGTGAGGAGTTAATTGAGGAAGAGGGGAGAGTGTAGGGATAATTTTTTTGTAGTTTAGCCTATTTTTCTTGATATTATTGATTAGATTATTGGAATTTGGTTTCGGTTTTGTATTGCGAGAGTAGGCAAAAGGCAAGCTGGAGAAATCAATGGTGGCGGATAATGAGTCCGGGAAGAGCGTGATGAGCGAGGTCCGCACAAGCTCTGGAATGTTCCTTGAGAAGCACCAGGTTACTTGAATCCCTTAATCCTTTTTGCATTTGTAACTGTTCAATAAATTTGCCTGTTTTGGTTCTGAGAACTTACATTCAGACTTGCGATTCTGGTGTTGTTCTTCATTGATGTATTCAATGTTGTGAGCTTTTCTATATATGCAGTCATCTTTTGAGGATTTAAATGCAGGTTAGCTGAGAATAATACACATGTTGTTGCAATTTGAAAGATTGTTATTGGATGCATTATAATTAAGGGCCTGTTTGAGTTGGATGGGGCTTATGTTTATGCAGAAGTGCTTTTTAAGTAGAGCTGTTTTGAGATTTTTGTGTGTTTTTCCCCTCTGTTTTTTGTTGCTCTCCGCAGGATTTCAAAAAATATTAGTTTAGGATCCTACGGTGGATTTCACTGAAGGTTGTTGTCCCGTGGCAATATTTTACCTTGTGATACTTTTAAGTTAAAATAAAATGAGTTCGAAGAGATGCTGTGCACTGTAACCATTGACTTATCTAAACCATATTAAATTTTTTCCCTCTGTTTCCTTTCTAATTGTCTCTTCCCCCATTTTCCCGCAAAATCGGCACTTTCTTATCTTTTCTGTTCTCTTGACTTTATTCTTCATCTAACAACTTCTGTAGGAGCATATGTGATTGCAAAATTCACGCCTCCTTTCAGATGAATGAAGAATATAATACGTGTTGTCGTTGAGAATCATTAACAGCATTTTCCTTGTATACTCGTACTGAAAATTTCAAGTTTTCAAATATATATCATAATAATTTCCGCTATTTGTCCTGTGAATTACTCTTTACTCATTAGTACATGTTTTCGTTAGTTTGCAATGCGCGATCATATTCTCATCTATAACGAAATTTTCTGTGAGAATTCTAAAATAATATTTTCTTTGGAAAGGACGAAATTGTTGCAAGAATCGAAAAGAGGATTGCTGCTTGGACATTTCTTCCAGTAGGTAAATTAAAGCTGCTGTCTTTTTCTTGGAACAATTATGTGCTGCTTAGTTGATAGTTATCATTTGCTGGCAATCTTTGATTATTAATGTCATCTTACTCAGAAAACGGCGAGTCGATGCAAATTCTACACTACGAGAATGGTGAAAAATATGAGCCCCATTTTGATTATTTTCACGACAAGGCAAATCAAGCGCTTGGAGGTCACAGAATCGCCACGGTTCTCATGTACTTGTCTGATGTCATAAAGGGTGGGGAGACCATTTTTCCTAACGCGGAGGTAGGGATTTCTTCTTCTTCTTTTTTTTTCAATTCTTTAGTTGAAAAATAAAATTTTCTTTCGACAATTATTTCTCAAGAAAAGGGAAAAAAGAAAAAAAAATAATCTTGTTTACTTTGCCTCCCATGCAGAGTAAACTTACTCAGCACAAGGATGACTCCTGGTCTGATTGTTCAAGAAATGGTTATGCAGGTATCTCATATGGCGATTCTGAGATATATCTGTTTATTTTCATCAATTAAATGGTCCATATCTGATGCAAGTTTAATTGTTACTTTAAAATCTATGCGAAGTAAAAAAGCTGTCAGGATTAGTGGAATCAATCATAAAGATAAAATTGAGGCCTAACTGTTATAGAAGTTCCCACCCTATGGGCTCAATCTCACTTTGATACCTAAACTTCAATTTATGTCCATTAGCGGCTTTTAGTCCTGTTATCAATATCTATCCATGAGAGTCGACGAAAGCATGGCTCATTGTTGCACTAACCTAGCACAGATTTTGAGGCATCCTATTTAGCACCTAATTGGGCCCCGAAAGTGGAAGGGCACTTTTTAATGTTTGCGGCTCGTGGTCCCATTTGACCATTTTGGTTGAAAACCTTTACGAAGCTGGGTCGGTATATTCCCACCTACGTAGGCTCAAATTAGGCACTAATTAGGATACCGCATAGTCCGATTTTAAGAAATGTGACTACATATTGGTCTTCTGTCAACTCTCATGGACTAAATTTAACAGCAAGACCTAATTGAATCACTTGATGATATTTGAATAATTAATCAAGACTACCTGAGCGTGGAAACGAAAGTGTAACTCGGCCTGGGAATAGGGAACTCTCAGTATAACTAATGATTTAGAAACCGAAACTGTTTACCGCCCGGAAATATTGCCGGACCATGGGTTAGGGTTACTGGTTCAACCAGTGAGTTGAATGATGTCAGTACGACGTCATCAATGCTTACTTATTAATAAAAAGTATATACTATGCATTGTATTCTATATTATTTTTAAATATTATTATGTTATGTATGATTCAAAATGTATTCAAAGTATATGGTCCGATCGGTCTGAGTCGAACCGGGTTTTAAAACAATGTGTATATAACTTGCCTAAAATGACTCCCAGTTAGTTTCAACCTAATTTTTGTCGATACTATTGTAGCTGCTCAAGTTGAACATGCTTAGATTATAATGCCCACATTAGACATCTAAATATATCATTGCGAAGCATTTAGTCCATCACTAACAGTTCCTTCTTTCCTTTCTTTTTCTTTGTCCAGTAAAACCAAGAAAAGGCGATGCTCTCCTCTTCTTCAGCCTTCACCCTGATGCAACAACAGATGCCGACAGTCTGCACGGAAGCTGCCCTGTTATAGAAGGCGAGAAGTGGTCTGCGACAAAGTGGATTCACGTAAGATCCTTCGATAAGCCAGTGAGTGTGGAGAGGTCGGGCGAGGCATGCGACGACGAGAACACCCTTTGCCCGCAGTGGGCTGCGGGGGGCGAGTGCGTGAAGAATCCTCTTTATATGGTCGGATCGAAAGATTCGCCTGGGTTTTGTAGGAAAAGCTGCAACGTCTGCGCGTTATAGGCACGGATTAACTTCTTGTCATGTAAATAACATTTGAGTGTGGCAGAGAAAAGAATGTTGGTTTCAGAAGCTATTTAGGGATTCTCTTGTGTCTCCACAAAGTTGTACTTCGAATGGTATTTTAGACAATAAGAACCCTTTGATGGGCATATATTTACACTATAAGCATGTTTTATAACAATTATAAGCTGGCACCCCAAAACAAAAACTACTTTTTGGGGTGCCTAATATGTGCAGTAAGCAAAGATTTAGGTGCCGTGGTGCAGGGTCACGACGGAAACTTGCTGGTAAGGCACCGGCGTGCCGAGTCGTGTAGATGCGTGTCCGTTAAAAAAAATTTTGTGTGCCGACACATAATAGCATGAAATATTTATTTTTTTTACCAATAAAATATTCTAATTATTTATTATGTTTTTTTATCACATCTTTTAAATTTTATTGAGAAAATTATTTATTACTTTAAAAAATAGAGAATTTTGAGCTGTGCCATCGGTATGAAGTCTGTATCATACTGGTATTTTGTTGGCACGGTACGACACGATGGATATGGTTCGTGCTGCCGACGGACACTTAAAATCTTGACAGTAAATATATGTAGAAGAAGTTGATTTTATTTTCCTGAGCAAATTTTCTCTAATAGAACATGTTGAAAAAGGAGGAGACGAGAGAAAGCATAGCATAAACAAAGTGGTCATTTGATTTATATATGTGCTGAGGTTACCCAATTTGTCTCATATCAAACGAACATAGTAGTTTTTTTTTTTTTTAAAAAAAAAAGAAGAAAATTTGGCATCATTCTTGATCTTTTTCCACTAAAAAGTTTCCACTTATTAAGACATAATATTTCCTGTGCATGGACCAAATCAAGGGTACAAGATGAAGGATAAACAACAAGACTCTTCCAAATACAAAAAATGGTTAGTACCTGGTTGTGACTTTTTAATAGTTCCACCTAAAAATTTTTGTTTGGATACAATTGGGTTTTTTAGGGCTTCAGTTACATCAAATCATCAATTGTTGGTACTTGCACTGAATCTATCTTCAGTCTCTTACTATTAGGCCCTGTTTCTTTCACCAAAATTCAAAATTGGACTTTAGGTTAAAATTGATTTTGGATTGAAGTGGAGTTCGGTGAAAATTGCTTTTCGTCTACTGTTTGTTTTTATAGTTATAAAAATAAAGTTTCTTCAGTTCTGCTATTTATTTGGCAGGAAGTAAATAATATAAAACTATAATTTATGTATAAATAATAAATAACTTAATAAATAATAAATTACAATATAATAAATAAAAATAATATAATTATATTCTAATATAATTAAAAAATTTAGTCTAAAACAAATAAATTATATTTTAAATATAAATTATAAAAATACATCAATAAAATTATATTATAAAAAAAATATTAATCGTTAACTAATTAATTTTTATTATATTTTATATGTATAAACTAAACGGCATTGCTCTTCTCATCGTCAAGCAAGAGGTGGAGTTCAAGCCTCATGGACTAGCTTAAGGGAAAAATAAAAAAGCTAAATTATATAAAATCTCTCTATCAAAATCTGATTTTTTACTTTTTCTTCCTATTATTTAAAAACCTATATTTTGTCCCCGCAAAAAAATAAAATATTCACAGAAAGATGCAGCGTTAATAGTATTGATAAAATAATCAAAATACACTCTCCCTCTTCCTCTCCTCCTCCAACCCTCTTTTATATGTGGAAGAATATTTTCGGTATAAAAAAAATATAACAATAGGATATGGACAGAACTTTAACGAAACACTAACGGCGGGTCCAAAATGAATACTTTTTTTATTTTTTAAGGGGGACAATGTAGGTTTTTAAATGACAGGAAGGAAAAGTAAAAATTGAATTTTAATATGAGAGTTTTCTGTAATTTAGCAAAAAAAAAAAAAAAGAAAAAAAGAAAAAAAGAAGAAGGGGCTTGCCTACCTCTCGAAGAACTATCAAGCATGAATTTGCAGACCACTTATTTTACCTCCATATTTCAAGCCCTTCTCCATACATCTCTTTAAAAAGTTTAATTAAAAAAAAATTAAAAAAGAAAAAAAGAGAAAAAGAACATATATCCAAGGACAACAAATTGGCAGGCCAATCCTGCCTCTCTCTCTTTCTAAGAAATTTCCTCAAAGTCTTCACAACCCAACATGACCCACAAGTTGAGGAGGTTGGCCCCCCCTTTAATTTATCATTATTTACATCCCGTGCACCACGTCATTGCGTGCACTGCATGTCCTCAGGTCTTAGTCATTCGTCTCATCTCTTACTTCAATCTGTACCATTTAGTTCGCTTTAACTTTTAGGAGTCATAGAATCCGACCACCATTCATTGGATGGCAGAGACCGACGTCTGCGTTACGACGAATGGTTGGGAGGGTGCAGCGCACTGGTTGACGCGGTGCATGCGCGGGGTGCACCAAATGGTTCCTTTCATAGACCAGCTATGTATGCTTTGCCTCCCACTCAATTTTAAAATTACCATTACAAAACCATCACAACTCTCTCCAGCATTTCATGCTTGTATACCTCACAGGAACCTTCCTCTCTCCCTCCAATATATAGCTCTCTCATATTTAGCTTCTTTTTAAACAACAACATTACTCAAACCATTCATCATATACATAACATAACATCTCCTATAATAAACTAACACTAACCTGCTATATATACTCCCTCTCTCTAGATCTCTTTCTCTTATACAATACAAAGCAATGGAGAAACCATCAACAACTTCTCTCTTCCTCAACACCACAAAACTCACTTGGGCCATCAAAACACTCCACAAGCTCTTCCCCACCTACTTGTCACACCTCCAATCCTACACAAATCTCTTCACCACCACATTCATGGCCCCAAATGACCACAAAGTCACCAACCAACCATTCCATGCATTGCAACATGGCCATGAAAGTGAGAATGGTCATGAGGACCCCAACAAGTTGATCACAAGAGAGGATGTGGAGATGATAATGGGGAGGATGGGCATGAGGTTGTGCGGCGACGACGAGCCCGCGACGGGCGGCGTCGACGACCTGTCGGGCTTGTTCGCGGAGAAGGAGCCCAGCTTGGAGGAGGTCAGAGAGGCCTTCTCTGTGTTTGATGAGAACAGTGATGGTTTCATTGATGCAAAGGAGCTGCAGAGGGTTCTCTCCAGCTTGGGGTTTGCAGAAGGGGTGGATCTGCATGCATGCAAGAGGATGATTGATGCTTATGATGTGAACAATGATGGGAGGATAGATCTGATTGAGTTTGTTAAGTTTTTGGATGGTAGCTTTTGCTGATATTTATTCATCCATCCCTTCTTCTTTTCTTCTTTTTTTGAATCTTTTATGTTCTTTTTCTTTAAGTTGTAGAATGAGTCCTACTTAGTTTACAATGTGAGTTCTTTTTTATGATCTAGCTTTTAATTGATACCATGTTCTTATTGTTCCATGTTATTCTTTGGCTTATAATTTTTGGATAACTTTTCCGTTTTCCTACAATTTCTAGCTCAAAATTATTGTAATTAAGTCCGACTACATAATTTGGTTCGCTGAATATTGACAAATCATTAATATAGAAATGATGTAAAAATATTGCCATCGATGATGCAATAATAATTAAGATGCTGCAATTACTTATAAATCAATAATGCGTTAATGTTTAATCAACTAAATTCAGCTATGAGACTTGATTGCAACAATTCTGAAAGTTCGGACCAGAAATTACAACAAATTAAAAACTGAAGGCCAAAATATCACAAACTTCATAACTTGAGGACCAATCGTGCAATCTACCCATAACTTTTTAAATTCTTCACAAGGAGAAAAATGAGCACACACTTCAATAAAATGAGCAATACAATGAACAAGAGATATATGTAGAGATACAAAAGCTACATGGTGCTTGTTTGACCCCACTTCTGCTTTGCATTTAGAGTCAAGGCTTTACATAAAGTAGAGTGTTTGAGGGAGAAGAAAAATCTAAAGATCATGCAAAAGTAGAAATCAGAAATGAGATTCTGAGCTTGAAAATTTGGCGAATGGAGAAATTTTTGCGAGCATTTGTATTAGAGTGTTTTTGCTCAGTAGCATTACTCAAACAACACTTCATTAAACAGCATTGCACTTTATAGTGCTACAGCAGGCACAAACAAGCTCTAAGCTAGTGAACTAATCGGCATTTCGAAGCGACTTTTCGCTGAAAACATTTACTCTGCTGAAGATGCAGAAGCTGAGTAAGGAATTGGTTAAAAGTAAATAGCATTGAGTTTTTGGCTGCTGCAAAAAGCTAATACAAGTTTGTAGGCCACAAAACTACAAAGTTCAATAAAAAAATAAAAAAAAAGCTGGTGAGAGCTTTTTCAAACATTACTACTCGTGTAGAAACTTTAGAACCAAGAGGGCTAAGCTTCATCAAAACAATAAAACAATAGAAGGGGAAAAAGTAACAAAGAAAATATACCGTATTTTGTCGGCAAAGAGGTCCAATAATATTAAAAATCAAATGACACCATTCAGGAATAAAACAGATAATACAATATGCGAAAACACCAACTACAATTTTGATAGTTTGGAGTTGGAGAAGTTATGCTCCATAATTAAACCAGATTATGTACAGCTGGTACAGTTGTTCCTAAGATATGCATGCAGTATTTGACTTTCTAAAGTCAATGACATTTTTTATGAATTTACCACCTACACAATTCCCAAAAAGTGCTTTGTTAGTTACCATCTTGTTACATAAAGTTTGCCAAAATGCAGCTTGTTAAAGTCCATATGTTCTTCCAGTTCAAACTTTATCCATCAAAATTCTTGATTCATCATCTCATTATATCTGCAACTCTTTCGCACTCTATCCCCTGATTTCTTCGTAACATTCTGTTTCTTTTTCTCTACTGGAAATAATAGTGGGTTTGCATTTCGCAAACTAATCGCCAATTGGCTGAGCTGAAGTTCTCTTAACAAACAGTAAATGATTACAACAGTAAATGATGCGAAAAACAATGTTGCAGGAGTTAGTACATTAATGCCCCAAAATCTTAAAAGACCGAACTATTAGCTAAAATCGTAAGATAAATACACTAATCTTACAGAGCTGTGGCACAAACTCATACAATCAACAAATGCAACAACATTATTGTGGTTTGTTCAAATTATATACGTCGGCGAACTCTGTTATTGGTTATTTTCTGCTTCTCTGTTCACTCTTAATGATACCAAGAGAACTTGTTTAGTTTAGCTAGCAGAGACCGTGAAGTTTCACGAGTACTTTAAAAATGCTTTGCAACAGCTGGCTTTGCCAGCTATTATCTTCAAGAGTTAAGAGTTTGCTATAAGAAGTAGAATCTTAAGTCTATTAGAAGAATATAGGAAAAGAGAATCCAAGGCAACTTAATGAAATGAGTGCACTGCTACTGAGTACTGACTCATCAAAACATAATGGATTCATTCTTTTAGAACAGAACATATTATGTTAAGAGAACCGAACCTCACGAAATTAGAAATAAGCACTGGGTCCTTCTCATTAACTTCTAAATGATGAAATCCTTGCAACTAAACTTCACTTGAATGAGCTTGACATTTCAGCAGCTGTTCTGCTCTTTCAGTTGAATACGGTGGTTCTATTAACCAAAATAGAGACTTTTATGAACCATATAGCACAGAAATTATTTAAAGCATCGAATGCAAGCCCATTCAACATTAATACCATGCAAAGAGACGCAAGTATTAACATATTGTTACCCATGTGAATAATCATGACTTTTTCTGCTGTTAGGAGGATGCCTTTCCATCTCAAAGTTTAAATTTGCTTCGTTACTCGATGTGTTTTCTAGCTGCAATGTTTGAACAGCCAAAACTTCAAATTCTTTCGTAATCAGGACTTGCTACAGAATTCAAAATTGATTTTCATTTGCATACACATTGAGTTGGGGAGTTTTATAATACAATTTTCTTTTACAAGCACGATTCAATCACGATCATCCTAAAATGTACTAGGCATTTTGGAATAATCCAACAAGTAGCTACTAGGCATTTGGCAAACAAAAAGTCTAGATCTTTTGCTGTGATGGGAGCATACAGAACCCAAAAGCAAAGCTCCAATTTGAAACTTGTGCTTTTCCTGCAGCAGGAATGTTTCATCTGTTTCTTCGGATAGCTGCTACTACAATTGCACTTCTGCAAAAGCTATACCAGGTCAAATAGACCCAAAGCAGCACCGGTATTACACAAGAGACTCCATAAACAGCTTCATGTTATTCACATCTTCTTTAGAATCGGGGTATCTCTGGGGCTTAAACAGCTTCCACATGGCAGTAGGATGCCGCGGTCTAACTTCAACTTCTCTCTTTGGTCCTCCAAATATCTTTTCGCACTCAGGATATGGTTTCACAAACAAGTTATAGAACTTAAGCCTACTAAGCTTCACAAAATGCTTCATTCCCACCTCATCGCCAAGACCTCCTATGGATCTCAAATAAACAATCACATTGTAGCGTGGAATTATTTGCTTCTCAAGATTTACCCCTAAATACTCAGGACATTCAATTAGATACTCGATACAAAACTTTATCTTGTGGAGCAAGAACTCAATCTTCTTTTCTATGTCCTCTAAATCATATAAAACTATTCTAGGCTCCACGAACAATATCTTAAAAGCATCTCTAAGAATCAAACCATGCCTGTGCAAGCCATCCACTCTAAGCTTTACGTCGATCACGGCTCTTAAATAACCCCTACTAAAGATCTTCTCTTTTATATTATGCCTGCATTTTAAGCCTTTGAGCAATTCCATGCACCGCGAAAGCTCTCCGACTTCCATGCTTAAAAGAAGCCTCGGATCTTCGTTTATTGCCTTTCTAACCTCATTTTGGGTAATACCCAAATCATAAAACTCTTGAAATAAGAACCTCAAACTACCTTCGAAATCAAGAGCAAAGTAACCCGGAAAACTACGGCAAATTCGATCAATCTCATCTATATCAAGTCCCATTCGTTTCAAAATGTCAACTTTATTGCCGATTTCAGCCGAATCCTTCAACAACCCCAAAGGCAACTCCCCCAATAGTCTTCTTAAAGTTTCATCCCTAAAGCCCATATCTTTCATGAACCGTAGAATCAGGCGAAGATCATCCGGCCTGATACTAAACTTTCCAGATTGTTCTAGAAGTTTCTGGACTACGGAAGGAGGAATAGAACCTAATTCCGAGAAAAAGCCCTGCCATTTTCGCAAGAATTCGAGATCCAGAGCCACAGGGCAAGAGGAAACGATCGATAAAAGGGATTTTTGCGAGAATCCGAAGGATAGGAGGATCTTAATGCAATTCTCGACATCGGAAGGGTCAAAATCTGATACAAATCGGTTTCTTCGGACGAATTCGTGGAGATTGGATTGGGGAAATCCGTACCTCCGCAAGAGACTGGCGATGGCGATCTGATTCGAGTACGGAGAGGTCCATGGAGACGATTTTGGGGGACATTTACGCAGAAAATCGGGGGATTGAGAGGAAAATCGGATTTTTTGAAGCGAATTGGGCGAGATTGGAGCGAATTTAGAGGGAATGGAGCGACGAATTAAAACCCTAATCGCCATGGCGGGGACGAACTAAAACCCTAATCGCCCTCTTTAGAGGGGGAAGAAGAAGAGAACGAAAATAATGGAGAGCCCTTCAACTACAGGATATTTTGACATAGCCTCCTCAACATTTTTTTTTTTAATTAATATTTATAATTTTATAATTTTAACACTAATTTAATTAAGTTTAGTAGATTTAATATTGGGTTGGTAGAGAAAATTCTTACTTTATACTAATACTAAAATTCAAATGAAAAAAAAAAAAAATGAACGTGTATCGAAATGAGCTTTTGTTTATATACATTCGGATTTTTCATACCGCTATACCACATTAAAAATTATTCTATAATTTATAATTTTTACTTGTATTGATTCTGATTGAAAATAGAGATAAAATGAATGAAAATATACAGAACATGCCATGGTGTAATAATTCGAATCAGATTTTTCGCTGTAGTTGTAAAGTTTATACCTATATATAGCGTGGATAGCATTGCTTAAAGCAAGAGTATAAAGGGTGAAAACAATCAATTATTTTTCGTTTTGAAATTTGAATATGATTCACATCGTGACATTTAAAACGATGCATTAGAATCTCTCAACATCCGAATCTCAAAGCAACACCACTCCTTTTGAGAGAGAAAGCATCAAAGCAACGATAAGAAGGATCGCGAATCAACGACCCATCTTGCGTACTACAAACGACATAGGAGTAGTAGTTCAATTACAAACTGTTTGGTTGCATGCGGTTATAACTACACATAATTATAATTATAATATAATTAGAGCTAAGCTATAATTTTTAATTAAACTAATTCTACTTTATTTAATAGCGTTGGATGAGTCTTATTTATACTCCAACATTAATAATCATCCAATCATATATCTCTTTTAAAATAATAATTATGATAAAATGGATGAATTTAAAAACTAATCCGATTGGTTAAGAATGCCACGTCGGCAGAATGAAGCCAATAGTGGGCAAAAAAAGTGAAAAAAAAAAAAGGGAACAAAAGAAAACGAGCTCCTCGGATATTTACTTATTACTGATCGGATCGAGGTGTCGGAGTCCATGCCCGTTCGTAGTTTGCGCACAACAACGATTGACGAGCGCGGACTCTTTGGAACCCCCGAACGAACGATTTATCGGCGTCGGCGCCGAGGCGGAGGGCGAGATGGCGCAGCGGGTGCTGCGGGTGTCGGCGGCGGGGGGGGGAGGGGGAGCGGCGGGGGAGTTCGCGCGGGTGCAGGACGCGGTGGACGCGGTGCCGCTGGGGAACCGCGTGCGCACGGTGATCGCCGTCGCGCCGGGGGTGTACCGCGAGCCTGTCTACGTGCCCAAGACCAAGAACCTCATCACCTTCGCCGCCGCGCGCCCCGAGACCACCGTCATCTCCTGGGACAACACCGCCGCGCGCATCAACCACCACCAGGTAGTGGCGCTTAAAAGTTAAAGACCCAACCCCCACTCTTGCTGGGCCATTCCCGCAAACACCTTACGGGCGCCGCAGACGCTTCCGCTTCTGCTTTTGCCTTCAGCTGCAACAGTCCCGCTCTCTCTCTCTGCGCTAAGACGATATACGGAGCAATTCACGTCTATATACCGAACAATCGATTTGACTGCTTCACTTCATCCTTTAGCTAGAAAACCCTAGATCGCATGCCGTAGAGGCATTCCCACAAACACCTTACGAGCGCGGCACAAACGCTCCTCTTCCACTTCCGCTTCTGCTTTCAGCTGCAACAATCTCTCTCTTCTCTCTCTCTCTCTCTCTCTACGCTAAGACTCGTTGAGGCATTCCCGCAAACACCTTACTGGTGGCGCAGACGATCCACTTCTGCTTTCAGCTGCGCTTTAAAAACGGAAAAGTCTGACGCTTCTGCCGCTGCAGAGAGAATTTGTAGAAGAGATTTTAATAAAATGCTTTTTTTTTACTGTAAGTCGCTTCTGCCTCAACAGGCTCTTTGTCTTTTACCACACTAATTTTATCAGGACGATCTGTTTAAATCACTGCACTTCAATTTCTCTTCCAATCAGTCATTATATTATTTTTTGAGTATGAAATGGATGTTGCTTAACTGCTAGGGTTTTGTCATGTCGTGTTTACAAGATGATGTGGTGGTTGAATCATTATTATTATTGGAGTCTTGAGATGATGCTGCGGTTGAGTCAATTACCACATCATTATCGTACTATCTCTTGAATCTTACATGACGATCGAGTTTTGGCTTACTAAGTTAGCTGGCACATCATCGCTCTCTTGGAGAAGTTAAACCGAGTTTGACGGAATGGATTGATTGGGACACAAATTACAGTGCTGTAGTAGATGAAAACTGAAGTTTGGTGAGCTGAGTGAAACTTCCTAAGAGGTCCAGTTGACTGACAGTGTTGATCCCCCCATGCATTCCATTAGTTCGCTTCTGTTTATGTTTCCTTGTAGGATTCCCCGCTAACACATTCGGGCATAGACTAACTTAGCTCAATTATCTTCTTCCTCTTCTCCATAGTCTTCTCGCGTAATTGGAACGGGGACCTTCGGATGCGGAACCGTCATTGTGGAGGGAGAGGATTTCATTGCGGAGAATATCACCTTCGAGAATTCTGCCCCTCAGGTGTTTTTCCCTCTTTTCTTTTTATGTACTAATGTATGGACCTCACGCAAATCACTGCGCATTTTGAAATAGGCATCTGCACTTTAAAATTTCGATACTACTCCTTTACCTTTCCATATCTTTGATGTCAGAAAGTTGCATCATTTCTACTAAGATTTAATGGTTTCTATGCAAAAATTAATAGAATATTCCTTCGTGTTACAAATTATTCCATTGTATGTAAGAAAGTTAGAAATTGAACAAGCTAAAAGACTAGGCAGCAATAGCAAAAATTTTCAAGTTTACGCGCCATTGCAAAATACGCTAGTTGCTGGTTTTTCGTACTTTTCCCTCTTCCCTCTTAGTAGTCAATGCCTTTTCTGCCAGAGTTGTTTACATTTTGCCATGATTTCGCAGGGCTCGGGTCAGGCCGTGGCAATCAGAGTGACTGCCGATCGTTGTGCCTTCTATAATTGCAGGTTCCTCGGGTGGCAAGTAATTGTTCCTCTCTGTCGCTCCTTTTTCCAATTTGAATGCGTAACTACGGTTGTGATGTATGTTAGTAAGATTACCAATAGTTCACTATGTCACTGTTGAATTTGTGTATTTTGGTCACTTAAACTGTTTAACTAGCTTTGCTTTACTAAATCTTGATTAAGAACCTTAAGTTTTTGGTATACTAATTCTTCATTAGTTTGAGCTTCCATGCTTGGTTTCTTTTGTTTACGTAGGAAGATAATGGTCCCAAAGATATGCAGTTTTGGGGATTCTGTTATCTTTTTCTTCTTTTTTTTTCACCTCCTTTTGGAAGTGATTTTTTGTTGAGTTTCTTTCATGCCACAAATTTGGGTTTTACGAATACTTCTCATGTAGGTTTAAGTGTCAAAAGACCATAAGTATAACCTTCTCCTTTCATGACAAGGATAGAGAATTTCTGTGCAACTTACGCTTCAATGATCTTGCTATCTTGAGAAAAATCACTATCAGGATGCTTATTTTGTCTTACATTGCATTCACGGATGACCAAATCGGTCTTAAGATGTCTTACTTCAGTTGTGTTTAGTAATTTAAAAGAGGGGAAAGGACAATTCGTCTAATTCCTAGCTACGTGTTTGAATTCATCTTTTATGGAGTGATTTATAAGTTGCTGATTTTGACTGCAAGGAACGATCGTCGTCCATAATGATATTTGACTCAAAAATGTGATCTTGGGTATACTTTTCCATAAAGTTTACAATTATATGCAAGCATTCCCCTTGTTCTGGTATCGAAAAATATTATCATTGTTTAGGTTGTGGTTCATATATTTCTTTAAATAAACCACGCAGGATACTTTGTATTTACATTATGGGAAACAATATCTACGTGACTGCTACATCGAAGGGAGCGTGGACTTCATATTCGGGAATTCGACAGCCCTTTTAGAACATTGTCACATCTATTGCAAATCCCCAGGATTTATAACTGCTCAAAGCCGGAAAACACCTCAGGAATCGACTGGTTATGTGTTCTTGAGGTGATCTTGTGACCATCCTTTTTCTTCTGCTTTATGTTATAGCTCATGGTAAATTAAATTCAGTAATCCATAATAGCAATTGTTTTTCACCAATGTGTGCCTTAGTGTTTTGGGCCGTGATAAATGGTGTTTATTATTAGAATTATAAAAAACAATTAGAATCCATAATCAATTCTCAAACTATTCATTCGGCAACATAATAAGCACATAATAATCATATAATTGGAGCTCATACTTCCTAATTATTCCCCTGCTATTGCTAGCGTTATCTATTTATTTATGTACTTATTTGTTTCCTCTGCTTCTTTGTGGCACTCACCAATAAAACAACTCAGATGTGTTATTACCGGTAACGGTAGCACTTCATACATGTATCTCGGGCGGCCGTGGGGGCCATTTGGAAGGGTGGTTTTTGCATACACATGGATGGATGCGTGCATTAGACCGGTTGGGTGGCATAACTGGGACAAATCCGAGAACGAGCGAAGTGCTTGCTTTTACGAATACAGGTATGTTTAGCTTCGCAAATGGTTATTCAGTGACGGTTTTCCATAGCCTCTGGAACTGTTTCTCAAACTCTGAAAAGCAGCAGCCAAGCATTTGGCAAACAAAGTTTTAAATCTTTTGCTACGGTGAGCGGTTGAAATGGCCTTTTCTCGACTATCAAAGTGAAAGTTCTAATTTGAAACTTTTGCTTTTAGTACTGTAAGAAGCTGTTGAAGATTCATTATAATCTCCAAGAGAAGTACCTACAGATATCAATAGGTGGATGGCTCTTACAGAAGTGCTTTTGTTTGGCGCCATTACCTGTCTCACTTTTAGTTCTCCTCCTTACTACTTGCAGATGCTCGGGGCCAGGTTATCGCCCTGCGAACCGAGTCACATGGGCTCGAGAGCTTCTTGATGACGAGGCCGAGCAATTTCTCGCCCACTCTTTTATCGACCCGGATCCTGACAGGCCGTGGCTTGCACAGAGGATGGCGATCAAAATACCACACTATGCCTAACGCAATTTACAAATTGCATTTTCCAGCGGCGTATATGTATGTGTTCAGCTAGTAAGTCAGGGAGGTAACAAATGAATAAATGCTAGTTTTGTGAGGAACTTCATTTGTACAATATGTTCTGGACCTTGATCTCATACGCATAATTTGAGTGGTAAGTTTAGTTTATTATCATCTAGAGCCTTTCTCAAATAGTTGCACCATGGAATTGTTTGTAATAATATTTTCTTGCGACCGACCGTCCCTAGAGTAGGGCTTGGTGGTTGGTACCCCATATTCAAGTTCAAATCCTAGTTTATTCACATTTTCAACTAAGTTTACTTCTAAATGAAATAAACGAAACGGGTAGCGTGCTACCTATCTCTCAATATATATATATATATATATATATATATATATATATATATATATATATATAGAGTAGGGCTACTATACTATTATGAGTAGTAGAGCCCTACTACTCATAAGTTATTTTCGATGATAGAGCTTCCGAATCGACGATCCACTCCGTTAAATATGATCTAGAGTATTTAAAACTTCTAGAAAATAAATTTCGTAATTTTTCGAAATCATTTACCTTACGATCAAAAGCTTACAAAATTGACAATTTTTAACGGCCGATATGGAATACTTGCTAGTTTAACGGCGTAAAAGAATTGAAATAGGTTGAATTTTTGATAGAAAATTCTATTCACTACCTAGATAAAGATCAATAACTCCGATCTTAAATTGAAGGATCCGATCATCTATTTTTAGGACGTCGTTCGATATCGGCCGTTCATATTATGCCCATTTAATGGACTTTATTATTATTTTGAAAAATTATGAAATTTATTTTCTAGAAGTTTTAAATACTCTAGATCATATTTAACGAGTACAGCAACTATGAGTAGCGCTCTACTCATAATAATAGTAGCCCTATATATACTATATATATATATATATATATATATATATATATATATATATATGCCACGGCTACTATACTATTATAAGTATAGACCCCTTTATACTCATACATTTTTAATCGTTGATTGATGGGATGTGTCCTGATTTTAAACCCCAGAATGATAGAATAGATGGTTCAGATGATACGATTAATTAAAAAATAATATAAATATAATGAAATATATTAATACTCATAAAAGATATAGAAATTTTAATTCTCATATATATATATATATTGCGTTTTCTTCCACTTTCCAATTTATCGGGTTTTGTGGTACACTTTCAGATGGCCTAAAATTCTTTTGTTTTATCTTATTTACTCTTTGTTGTTGCTATCAATAGTATCCCAACCTGACTTTATAAAATTAGCTTGGAATACTATTAATAACACCAAGCTATTAATGCTATTAGTTTTTTAGTCCTTAGATTGAGAAATGTACGGCTAGAATGATACGAGCCCCTTAGGGTTGAACGCGTGGTTGGTTGAATAGTATTGGTTGAATAGTATAATCTAACTGATAAAAATAATCAAAATGTTAAATTTAAGGGCGGAAAACTCAATAGCACTAAACTATTAGTGCTATTAGTTTTTTAACCCTTGGATTGAAAAATGTGTGATTAGGATGATATGGAACTCCTAGGGGTGAGTGGATGGTTGGTTGAATAGTATAATCTAACGGGTAAAAATAATCAAAGGATTAAATCTAATAGTGCAAAACTCAATATATATATATATATAGAGAGAGAGAGAGAGAGAGAGAGAGAGAGAGAGAGAGAGAATTGAGGTATAATACTTTTAAAAGAACCAACACATATATATATATATATATATATATATATATATATATATATATATATATATATATATATATATATAGAGAGAGAGAGAGAGAGAGAGAGAGAGAGAGAGAATTGAGCTATAATACGTTTAGAAGAACCAAGCCTTCTAGCCCTTGGAGAGAGAGAGAGAGAATTGAGCTATAATACTTTTAGAAGAACTAACCCCTTCTAGTCCTTGGATCTACTTCTTGATTAGTGATAGTCTTTGGATCAAACACTATTCCACCTACCATCATCGTCTCAATCCTACATCTCTCTATCCAATGGCTAAAAACTCAAAAGCACCACTCTTTTAGTGCTTTCAAGAGGATTCTAACTCAACTCTTTCTCTCTCTCTCTCTCTCTCTCTCTCTATATATATATATATATTCCCACAGCTTCAAGGAAAACAAGAAGCAAAAAATTTGCAGCTCAAAAGTGCATTTTAATTTTCCGCAACAGCAACATACATTCATCTTTTTTCTCTGTTTTCTCCTGCATCGGGTAATAGAACTTTAACTTTTCGAAGAATAAATCAGCTGTCAAAAAATGCACTACTCAGGAAATCACCCCAGAACCGAAAATTAACTTCTAACTATATTACAAAAGGCATCTGATTCAGTGATGCTAGTTATCGAATCATAAGTACAATTCTTCTCATTCAAAGCAATATACAGCGAATTTGAGAGAACTAAAATCCTAATTTACTTCATAAACAAGGTCTACAGAGAACAAGAGTTTCAGAAAATGTACCCCAGTATCTTCTACCGGCAAAAGGGGAACCAAATAGGGCATACAGGAAGTATACCCAATGATATGACAAACAAGATCATGATCAAGATTTTTCTCAAATTTTAGCGACGTATACATGTCTCCGCGCTTTTGAGTGCTCCGGCGTGTGCATAAACAAGCATTAGACGTGAAACACGCTCGTCCTTTCGCCCTTCCTTTCTTTTTTCCTTTCTTCAGTGTTTCTGTATGAGCTAGTGGTGAAGCATTTTCACCTCTGAGGTTGGTGGTCCTGGTAACCTCTTTCCATGTGTTTTACTCAAGAATCTTATAAGGAACAAAAACATTGATTTCCAATACTAATCAGGAGAAGGATCGATGCCCTCGACCTCGACCTCGACCTCCGAAACTAAGATTTCTCAGCTGCATATTCCCGCAAATTGAGATGGGCTTGTTGATACCAGACATCAGAGCCGACGGGCATTTATAAATCTCTGCTATTTACTCTTCCAAAAATCAAGACAAAAAAAAAACGTATCCTCAGACCTGAAGCACCTGACAATGAACAATGTGGCTCTTCAGCCCGCTCCGCCCCGCAATGCTCGACCACAGATTCGCAACGAAGGACTTAATCTGTCCTTTCACTGCAATTGTTTCCCACGCACGCGCACTATTGGTTTCTATACTCAATCCCGGATTCAATACATCGACTAAACTAATACTCATATTGTTCCGAACAATCCCAAGCTTACCATTTATAGAAACCAAGGCTGCGGCCTCAAAGGCACGTGAATTGCCTAAATGATGCTTGCTATCTGTGAACCTGGCCCATGAATCGGTAGACCGATCATAAACCCTAATTTTGCATCCGTCCCTACAATCAGCAGCATAAAGCCTCCCGTTGAACGAAACACTAGGGTTTCGCCATCCAGTGACCATTCCGTTGGAAACCGTATACCAAGAGTTGGAACTCGGCAGATAGAATTCACTAACTACCTGGCGATGAGAATCAAGACCTTTTAAAAACCATTTATTATCATAGACAACCCCAATAAACGGAACCATTCCATTGTTCATTTCGCCAACAAAGGTCCATCTGTTTCTGTTCGGATCGTAAAACTCTGCCGACCGGAGAGTTCTCTGAATCCCTTCACACTCCCCACCAGCAACATAGAGACAATTGTTAATTACACAAGAACCAAAGAAATGGCGTTTTCTCAGCATATCTGGTGCTCGATGCCATTTGTTGGTCCGCGCATTGTAAAAGACTACTCGCCTCATCGAACCTCGTAATGGGTCTTTACCTCCAAACAAGTAGAGATAACAGCCACTCAGAACGGCACAACCAAACCCAAGGGCTTCTGCATACTCCGGAGGGACAGGTGGGAGAGATTTCCATAACTGATATGTAGGATCAAAGGCATGCCACGATATTTTTCCGTCTCGATCTCTCTTAAAAACATAAACCCATTCCTCCGCCATTCCTAGCTTTCTTCTTAAGGAATAAAAGTAATTCCCAGACAAAAGGCGATTCCATCTTTTACAGACTAACCGAAGGTTGTGGTGCTCGATTCGTGGTACGCGGATCAAGCAAGCAATGGCGAGATCGTCGGGGAGGCCGGGCAAGAAAGGTGCTTGGGTTTTGTACCTGTCGCGGCGTGAGTTCCTAGGCCGGGGCCCGTTGGGTTTGATATCCGGCTGTAGGCAGAGTTTTGCACCAGGTACAAACTTTCTAGCGCCTACAACAGTTTTCAGGCCAGTGTCTACTCTGCAGTAGCAGGAAACTGAATCAACCTGCAACTCAAATGAGTTAGTCAATTAACTGTAAAGCAAACAGAGGGAAAAAATATTTTGAAAATAATAAGTTTAGATACAAAGACAGATACTTCATTTCACATAGATACAGGATCTCAAAGTACTAATTGTATCCTTTATTGATCTAGTCAATAGCTAAGAGGTCACAATTCACAAATCATTATAAGAACATTAAAAAAAAAGACCTAAGAACATTAAAAAAACATGACCTAAGAGGTCAAAATACAAGTTAAAAAGTAGATTTTTTTCAGATCATGAACCTTGGAAGCTCCTAAAGTCTGAGTTTCTCTCTCTTCTTACAACAAAGAGAGAAAACTTTTACCTAAATAAGTCAAAGCACGAAAGCAGAATCATCTCATATAAAACTATCACTTGTTCTTCTTAATAATTAAAAAACGATGCTTCAGTTCAGTCAACTAAATATTCCCTCTCAACTCAGATAATCAAAATGGATTTCCTCTCTTCATTCAATGCGAAGGCTTTAAAGTAGTAGGGGATATCCAACGAGCTCGATATAAAAGAAGTGCGATTTGATAATAGATTGGAAGTTCAATTTAAATCATGACCCAACCAAAATAACCCTACTAAACCTGAACCAACTAACCTGATATGTTTAATTCAATATGTTGACTTTGATCCATGACCAAGTAAAAGTTCGAGAAAATTAGGTGTGAACCTTCTACAGTCTTGAATACTGCCAAATCGTAAAGTTGTGCTCTAGTCTAAGGCTCTAAGCTATAATCAACTAATACAGTACCATCTAATTCATGGGACCTGCTACTTAGTTGACTAAAATGAGGAACGAAAATTTTTCAAACTAAGACTCTCTCAAAGGTCCAGATAGGAATAAGGAAGAAGCACAGCAGAATTATGAAATATCAATATAGAATCAAGGATCGGCAAAAGGTTCATAAAATTTAGTTGCTTTCCATGTGCCAACAAAAATTCCAAACAGAATATCACTGTATATACATTTTAGCTTCTCATGCCAGAAATAACCTTTAATTAACAATCTTAATTGATTTTTTTCATTCTGATTGTTCAAGCCATAAAATAAGAAACACTCTCAATTATACGCCATTTTGAAATGGATCCTCCAACTATATTTCTATGATCGACACCCCCTCAACTTTTAGTTTCATTGATTTAGCTTATTTTCCTTGACTTAATTTGTGATTCCTCGAAATCTGCGGCTTGATTAGCTAGCAGCCGTTAAAAGTTAGCGAAATCTAGAGTATAATCAACTGAAACCACTCATAAAAATTAGATTAACAAAAGAACTGTGAGGTTTCACAAAACCCCAATTTAATTGGTAGAGATGACTAAGTCAAGTGAATCAAAAGTCAAACAAATGTCAATGAAGAGGAAAATAATTGAGAGGTCTATTTCAAAATGTTCCACACTTTCCCTGTACATCTTTACCTATTTGATTCTACACGCTTGCAACGAAATGAACAGTGAGCAAATTCAGCATTGACACACTACACATGCTCCGTAATTTCCTGGAGCAAAAAGAGTGGTCAAACATCACAATGTGTCGAGAACAAACTCAAATAGAGGCCAATTTGAAATGGTCCTCTCAACTTCTTTCTGTTTTTTCAATTAACACCCCTCAGCTCATGAATGTTTTGATTCAAGTGATCTTAGTCCGACAATTTGGGGGTTTTACTAAATCCAACAGTGATTTCTTCAAGTTCAATGGCTCTAATCATCTTTTTAGCAAACAAAACTGCAAGAACCAACAACAAATTGTTCATACAACTATAGTATTTGACAAAAATCCTCAACAAACCTAAGCATAACAACGCAAATCGAAAAAATAGAATTTGAGGGGGCATCAAACAAACCCTATTTCAAAAAGGCCAATAGGTGAGGGAGGGTCTCCACATATTTTTATCTACAACAAAAACAGAAGCTAAACCCTCGTACGATTCATCACAATTGCCTCAATCTCTTCTTAAATCGAGCGCTACAATCATCCAGAAACCCTAGCTCACAAATCCCAACCAACATCTCTAAATCAAACCCCAAAATCCCAAAAAATGATACGACCGAGACCTCGATCTCGTTACTCCAAGGGTTTTGATCAATCTAACTAATAATTTACAGACCGATTAACACGAATCCGGTCAAAAAGCTTGGGATTTTTACCAGCGGGGCCTGGACGCGGACGCCTCGGAGAGTGCCCGCCGGAGCATCGCGGGACGCCGCCGCCGCCGCCGCCTCCGCCGCTCGCGCCGCCTCCTCCATTCTCCGGCGAGGCTCCGGCGATCGTCGGAGGAGGGAGAAGAGGGGGAGAAGTGGGGGGAGAGCGAAGGAGAAGAAGAAGCGAAAAATAAAAATGCTTCTTTTGCTTCTCCCCTAGTCCCCCCTCTTCTGCTTTTCTTTTTCTTTTTTATTATATATAATATATATATACTTTTTTATTTTTTTAAATTTTTTTATTTACTTAATAAATTTTATGTAGATGTGTGTGTAGGTGTGAAACACTTGAAGCCAAAATGGAGAGTGGTTTTACTTAATTCGGATTACTAAATGATCCCGGTCCACCATGGACCGGTCTTCAAACATTTTTATTATAAATTTGGCGATTTTGCAGATTACAATGTAATTTCCTATTTCATGTCCTAAATTTTATTATATAACTTTTTATTTGTCAAATACTCTTGCAAACATACTGTTCTAATAAAAATCTAAACTTTCGGACGATATCTATGACGATTAAAAATATTAATTAATAATTTCTCTCTTTCATAATAAATAAATAATAATTTTTCTTGGTATCAAATTTTTTGAGTACTAAAGTGTTTTGCTAATACAATTTTGAACATTACACATAATTCTATGCAATGAACTATTTAGAGGCTATAGAAGTATAGATCCCATCAAAAACCCTTTAAATTTTTTTTAAATTTTTTTTTAACACTTTAATGATTTGAGTTTAGAACACACTCAAAGAATATGTAGACCATGGTCTATGCAACAACTTCTCCACTAAGCAGGGACAAAAAAGTCCTGCAGGCTGCAGACCCACCAGTTTTTGGGTGGGCCCTACATGTCAGTCTCCATAAATATTTTATTATTAAGAAGATTTTTTTTTACAAAATAACTCTTTAAAAATTTATAATTTGCGAAATAAGCATGTCAAATTTATATTCGGCAAACTAACTCTCTATTCGTCACATAGAACCACGTAGGAGTTTTTTTCGAAACGCAATAAATCGTTCACTGCATTCTAAAAGACTCTCAAGGCTTTTAAAGACGGTAAATTATTCACCGCATTCATTAAAACGATTAACGATTCATCATTCACCATCTTTGAACTGTATGTAGATTATATAAAAAATAGAAAAAAATGAGGTTATCGGATTATACGTGGATTATTTAAGTTTTTATTTGATTGTTAGGATTATATTAATAGATTATTAGGATTTTCATATTGTTAAGATTATATGTGATTTATTGAAATTTTTATGTATTTATTAGAATTATATATGAGATATAGAAAAAAAACAGTAAATAAGTAAAAGTACAAAGACGATTTAATCATTAACCTGTCTTTACGAAGGCGATGAATTATCTATTATTTTTAAGAGAAAATTCTAACGTAACTCCTACGTAGCCAATGAATAATTAGTTTGTCTAAAACAAAATTTGCAGTATTATTTATCCAATTAAAAAATTTTACAGGGTCCTTAAAAAAAAAGAAAAAAAGAAAAAAAAAAAGAAAGGCCCACATGGAGATGGAGGACCAATTAAGTCCTCTTTTCTCTCTCTCTCTCTCTCTCTCTCTCTCTCTCTAGAGTTTGTGTTTTGGACAAAAATTATAATAATCTTTAGTTATCCAATCAATGCATTGTTAAATGTGAGTTGTTGAGGTCGGAGTCAACCCTTTGAAGGGGAGTAGGAGACTAAGGATGAGAAATATATATATATATATATATATATATATATATATATATATATATATATATATATATATATATATATATATATATATATATATAGAGAGAGAGAGAGAGAGAGAGAGACTATATCTTATCAATAAGACGAAGACTCAAATTATCAAGTTTTTCGCCGTTAGATCCACCCCTTTGATAATTTTCACTCGTTAGATCATACTATTCAACCAACCATCCACTTAACCCTATAGGGCCCACATCATCCAAACCACACATCTCTCAATCCAACTATTGTAACTTGATAAAGACCAATGACTTGGTGCTATTGATAGCATAGTAGCCTAGTTTTATATATATATATATATAAAATAGGGATAATTGCCTATATACCTCACGCGTCGAAAATATCCGATCTATCCCTACTTTTTTTCTTTCTAAAATGCCCTCATACGTTCCACCGTTATTGCAAAATACCCCCGCAGCTTATCTCGTTAAGTTAACTGGATTAAACGTGAGTTAAATATCTACCACAAAAAAAATTAAAATATCAATTTTGCCCTTAACTTAAGGGCAAATAAGAAAGGTTGGTGACGGTAGAGGGGTATATTGGAAAAAATCAAAAGTCGAAATACTTTTGTGCCCTTGACTTTAAGGGCAAATAAGAAAGACAGTGATGGTAGAAGGGTATATTTGAAAAGGGCAAAATAGTAATTTTACAGAGATAACAAAGTTACTTAACCGATTTTAACTCTAAGGGCGCGTTTGGTTCGAGTTATGTAATATTATAGAGTATCTCGATATATCCAGGTATCTTGGATTTCGACGTGAGATTACTACTGATGCTACATTAGCGCGTTTGGTTTAATACAGTAATATAATACTGGATTGCAGTGTTTATAACGTTACTACGTTTGGTTCAGTTTATAAAATTTAGTAATCCTGGTATAAAAGTGTTGTTTTTCCCAAATTATCCTTATTATGGTCATTTAAATATTATTTTTTATAAAAATATAATTTGCACTAGTAAATTAATTATATTAATAAATAATAAAATAAAAAGACCTAACATGAAAAAAAATAACTTCAAATCAGATCTAACTTCGAAAATAATGTGTCGGTAGCGAGAGAGAAAAAATGATTAAATATATATAGGCGGAAAGGGCGAATAGAGGGAAGGAGATCGTGATAATTATCTGGGAGAACGATACAATAGAAGATGATAGGTGTTCATGCGAGAGAGAAAGAGATAGAAAGAGAGAGCAAGAGAAAGAGGCGTGCGAGAGAGAAGGGAGAAGGAGAGAGAGATATGAAAATAATTAATTGGGTTTTGAGTTGTTGAAGGGTAAAATTGTCATTTTACATTATAAGTAGTATTACCGGATTTAAGTAATACAAGATACACGACCCCCCTCCCGTTAATATTTTTGATGTAATCCTGCTCGATTTGTAATGTTACATTAACGAGTATATTACATAGCGGATGAACCAAACACAGCAATCCTGGCAGGATTAGCTGTAATCCTGCCAGGATAACTTGAACCAAACGCGCCCTAAGGGTATATTAAAAATAGGTTGAAACGTAGGAAGGGTATTTTCAATATTAGCCTTCTAAGAAGGGTAAATCGAAAAATCAGAAACTTTTCAGGAGTATATAAGCAATTGCCCCTATATAATACTTAAAGTATTCTAGCTCAATTATATATATATATATATATATATATATATATATATATATATATATATAGTTGAGCTAGAATATTTTCAAAAGCACCATTGGGGTGGTGCTTTTGAGTTTTTGACCATTGGATGGAAAAATATAAGGTTGAGATGATGGTGGTAGGTGGTGGTAGGTAGAATAGTGTTAGATCCAAAGGTTATTAGTAGTAAAAAGTAGATCCAATGGCTAAAACCGCTTGGTCTTTCAAAAATATTCTAGCTCAATTCTATATATAATATATATATATATATATATATATATATATATATATATATATATATATATATATATATATATATATATATATATATATAAAGAAAAGAAAAGAAGAAGAGTGTAGAGCAGTTCTTCACAGTGTCCATCATTGCTAGCTATCATAATTGAAGAAGATTTTTCCTGCACTATAAGTGGCCCAAAATACTCTTTTTATAAGTTTTGTTTAGTTCGAAAATAAGTTATTCTTATTTATTTCTCATACATATATTTTTTTAAAATAAATAGAAACTAAATTTAACTTTTTCGTTTAGATCTAAATTATGTTATTCTCTGGAATAAATTTTTTTTTTGAATTACTAGACTTGAATAGCGAAAATAAATTTTTTTATTAAGTCAATTAACACCAAAAAATGAAGTAAATAATAATTTAGTTTGTTAACTAATCAATTAACTACAAAATTATGAAAATAAGTTAATATATTAATTAGTAAAAAAAATAATTTAGTAAATTAAAATAATTAAAATATTATAAATTAGGTTTTGTATTATTAATTATATTAA
Organism: Aechmea fasciata; assembly: GCA_025177825.1. NCBI lineage: Eukaryota > Viridiplantae > Streptophyta > Magnoliopsida > Poales > Bromeliaceae > Aechmea > Aechmea fasciata. The sequence continues at coordinate 5,460,072 of CM045935.1, read as the reverse complement.
TGAATAAATTACTTAGCTAATTAACTAGCTCAATGAGGGAGGAAATAGTTTGAGAGAAAAGATTTTTTCTTGGAGGGAATAAAAGATTTTTTTTTTAGAGAGAGAGAGAGAGAAAAGTGATCATTTGTTTCTTAAAAAATAAATTTAACTCAAATATAAAGTAACTAAACTTTGAATTTTGGATCTTCAACATCGATCATCAAGCTCTTAGCCAACAACAACTTGGTATAGTCAATTACTAAATTGCAACCATATTTTAGCCATAAAATTTAAAAATATATTATTTAATGAGTTTTAGGGAAAAAAAAGTTATTTCTTTGACTGCGAAGTCAACAATAGAACATCTTATTAAAGAAGGTCACCAATAAAAGCATTAGCCAACTAGGGGAAAAAAATTTTATGCGGATCGGCGCCACATGGTCGATCCGACGGCCACATTTATCGATTGCTTTTTCTCTCTCTCTCTAAAAATACGAGGCTTTTTTCTTTTCTTTCTATCCGTGGCCATTGGATCGGCCACGTGGCGCAGATCCGTATAGTCCCCAAACTAATTAGTTTGGAAACTATGTCCATAAAATTTTTGTCCCAACTAGGGCAAAGCCTTTTGGCTCTCCTTTAACTTTTGCTATTGGGTTGCTAATATCTATTTACTATTTTAATCAAGTCCTCTCCTTCAAATATTTTGTTAACTCAAACAAAAAATTATCATATCAACACCGATCATACATTAAACCAACCCTAACCATTTGATTATTTTCATCCTCAAAGGTTCGACCTTCTTAAAGAAAAGAGACCTGTAAAAAATGATTATTTATAAATATAAAGGACACGGCAGCAAAAAATCAAAAGATTGGCGCAAACCGACGTCTATAGAATAATTGGTATATGAGGTTGCAAGCTCAAAACTTAATTACTCCAAATTTTTATTCATTTGTGAAAAAATAAACGAAATAAATAGTATACGATATTTCTCTCAAAAAAAAATTATTAGAGTTAAAATATAAGCAAAGATCGTAGGAAATGCTGAAAGATTCTGTAGCTTATTAAATTGCTTGGTTAATCACCACCATGCAACTTAGGAAAATAATTTCTTAAGCCCAAACTTACTATGCCAACCGTTGATTATGTAACTGTACTATATCTCTACTTCTAATCTCCGCCACTTTGTAAAAAAAAGTTTTCAAAATTGGAAAAGGCTGAATACTGACGTCCTTGTATCAGTGTTACTAATATTCAGTCAACTAAATTGGATTATAATAATGCAATAATTTTGAAAGTTTGAGTCGAAAACTATTACAATTCAAAAGCTGAGAACTAGAGTGTTACGTGTCTCCTAGTTTGAGAACCAAAAGGATAATTTCTTGAAAGAAAGAAATTAAAAATTTACAAAAAAAACTTTAGTAGAAAGCTCCCAATAAAACCTTGTTGAGGAGCTTCAGATTTATTGTCACGTGTCAATTTTGTCTCTATTTAAAAACTTTAATCCTTCTCTTTAGAATTCAAGCTTTTTAATTCTTGAATGAAGGCAAAAACTTATATACATTAGCAAGATTTTTCAACGAAGCATCGTCGAGGAGGCCCCCACTTATATTTTATTTCAAAAAATAAAAAAGTGTACTGTGTCACGCTTGCACCACATCAGCAATAACAAACCAATTTTCTCTCAAAAAAAAAAAAGCAATAACAAACCAATTATATCTTTCCTTTAAAAAATTAGTACAACAAAAATATTTTTTTAAATCATGATGTGACAAATTGATCCAAAAGAATCTATTTGATTGATTGACGATGCCACATCATCAATACAACCAATACATTCTAATATGTTTTCCAAAAAAAACTACTACCTTGGATTAGCTAAAAGCCTCAATTTTAGACTCTCAAATCTTCTTATTTTAGGAGAGCTAGAGAGAGAAAGGGAGAAAGCCTCCCTTTTCTCTCTCTCTCTCTCTCTCCCTCTCCTGACCTGTTCATGCATGCCATCTCCATTTTGCCAACCAACCAAACAAATTTACCCTCTCTCCTCCCCTCCTCTCATTCTCTCCTTCTCCCCCTCTGTCTCTCTCTCCTCCTCCTCCTCCTCCTTCCTCTTTCTCTCTCACACCTTCACACCTTTCCCCACATTCTCCCTCTATACCAGGTTGTGAGTTGGTTTTGAAGGAGAGGAGGCAAAGGTGCAAAAATCCCCACGAAACTTCATCATTTTGTTTTTCTTTTGTTGTTGAAAGATCTCATTTGGGTTTGTTCTTTTTCTTCTTCTTTTTTATTGTTTGCTTTGGGGGGAGTTTGGTTTTCAAGAATTCTACAAAAAAAATAGTTTTCTGGCCGGAAAAGTATTTTCTGCTCGTTTGGTTTCTGAAGAAAATAGTGTTTATATGCTTTGAATTCTTTTTTTTATTCGGAAAACAAAAACTATGATGATGATGTTTTTATGGAAAAATTCTAGAATGCAACGGGTATATATATGACGTAGCGTAACAAACCAATCAAAATATTCTTTTTAAGAATATATGTCACATCATGATTGTAAAAAAGTATTTTTATTGTACTTTTGTTTCAAAAGAAAGAATATGATTGGCTTGTTATTAATAATGTAGTGTATGTGTGATAGTGTAGAATACCTCGTTTTTATGAGGAACCATGCACCTTACTTGGAATTGCATGAAATAATGATTTGTGTCTCTCTTTCTTTTTTTTTAAATTGCTTTCTCTTTACCATTTTTTGGTTTATTTGCATGTAAGTTGGAGAATTATTTATGATACGTGTTGAATATAAAATATTAAAACATCGTTCTCTAACGGTTTAGAAAGAAAGACTAACGAATATAATATTAAAATATTAGTTTCTGATAGCTTAGGTTTTTAGAGACACAATATTTCACAATGTGGAAGATAATGTTTTTACTGTGATTTAATACCTGTGCATGCATATGGATTCTAATGACCACTGTTCCATGAAGTACCCTTTGTAGAACTCTTTATGATCTTAGTGAAATTTCTTTTTATGTTCATTAATTGTTCTACTTGTTCAATCTTCTTTGTAGCTATTTTCCAAATGCTTCATGCTATCATGAAGACACAATCCAGCTTTAAATTTTTCATTCTTGTTAATAAGAAGAATATGTGAACTAACTCAAATATCTAATTCCCTGCAGGAGGAGATCTACATACATCATTTACTATATACCATTGATTAATACTTTGTTCATCCTCTTCCCAATCAATCAAAAAAGAAACAAAAAAAAAGGAATTTTTCTTCTCTTTTTTTGGAGTAGTAATCTCATTTAGTATCAAAAAATGGGTCTATCATTCTCATACCCTATAGATGACTATGATTATTTGGATGAGAGATTTGAATCTCTCCTCATGAGATCTTTCAGCTTCACCGACAAAGTTAAGAGCACCCTGCGGTCGTTGAGCTTCAACGGTCGCGATTCCGAGCCCGCGATATTCAAAGCCTTCGGCTCGGCGAAGCTGATCATAGAAGGATCTCTGAGTTTCAATGGAAAGGAAACCATGATCTCTATAATGAGCCCTGCCACCAAGAAAATGAGCTCCAAGAAATCACCTTGCGCTAGTAAATCGCGATTTAGCCCTTCGTACGAAAGCCCGAAACTTACCGCGCCGGAAAGCCCGCAGCACGAGGCAGCGTTGAAGCTGCAGAAGGTCTACAAGAGCTTTCGGACGAGGAGGCAGCTCGCGGACTGCGCTGTCCTTGTTGAGCAGCATTGGTATGCAGTTTTGATTATATTTTTCTTTCGGTTTTACGTTCGTAGATAACAATCGTAACTTGCGAAAAGCTCGTTTCAATTGATTCGAAACTTGTTCTAGTTAAGCTAAGTTGATTCTGTTATTGATCGATACGATGAGAGATTCACACTTTGCGAGCTCCACGAAGAAAATGGTCGAACTCTGCTAAATTGATGAGTAACTTGGAAGTGAAATTGAGTTCGAGTAACTCGAATTGATATGATCCTCTCTCAATTATGTGAATCAAATTAGGCTTATTATTTACTGATGTAAAAAAAAAAGAGACAATAAGAACTCAGCAAGAGCATGCGAGTTTGCCAAAGTGACTCTACTCAGTTTAACTTTTGAGTTGAGCCAAGTTTTCGCGTCATCAAACATCAGTTTATGTCTTTAAATGTTTATCTTTACAACTACTTGCTTTAGGTGGAAACTACTTGATTTCGCACTATTGAGGAGAAGTTCCGTGTCTTTCTTCGACATCGAGAAGCCAGAGACGGCTGTTTCTAAATGGTCGAGGGCGAGGACTAAAGCTGCTAAGGTACTTAATTTCTACATGCTGATATTCCAAGCAAACTATACTACTAAATAGAAAATTTTAGAAGATTTGGCTTAGTTACAGTGTTCTGATCTTTACATTAGGTTGGTAAAGGGTTATCGAAGGATGAGAAAGCTCAGAAACTTGCATTGCAGCATTGGCTCGAGGCCGTAAGTGTCGCGCATATCACGAATTATGCCTCTACTTTGCATTTGATCTTTGATAGTGTGTAGAGTTAATAATCTGAGTATTATGATTCCTTATGAATAGATTGATCCTCGCCATCGATACGGTCACAACCTTCACTACTACTATGAGTGTTGGCTCCACTGTGAGAGCAAGCAACCCTTTTTCTATTGGTAGGTCATGAAAACTCTCTCTCTCTCTCTCTCTCTCTCTCTCTCTCTCTCTCTCTCTCTCTCTCTCTCTAGTTTTGTTTGAATCAATTGATAAAACAGGTGAAAAATGTATGAAACCCTCTATAAATATTATAAATGTTCGCATTACCGCACGTGAAATATCAAAACCTACATTTTACCATATTGACCGATGAAGCAAGGTGATACATCTCGTCAATGGAACATTCAAAAAGGAGGCAAAGTGACGAAATTGAATTATATGAAAAGCAACCGTTTTTCTCCAAAAGCTTAAGATGTCAGAGAACGACATTTCTAATTCATATATTCGACAATATTTAGGTATCAATATTTTAGTGTGGGGAAGTAAAAAAAAAAAAAAAATCAGAGTGTTTATAGAAATATAACACAAATTGCATCTTAAATTAATACCATTTTGGATTCATTGAACAGGCTAGATGTGGGAGAGGGGAAGGAGGTAAATCTCGAAGAGCACTGCCCTAGATTGACACTTCAACAGCAATGTATCAAGTATCTCGGCCCGGTAAAATATCTCAAACTAAACCAGTATAATTACAACTAATTCAATCCCGAAAGCCGCATTTCCTTTACGAGTTTTTCTCTACATTACAGAAAGAAAGAGGGGCTTATGAAGTCATTGTTGAGGATGGAATATTCATGTACAAGGAGAGCCGGAAACTTCTAGACACTTCTGAGGGCCCTGAGGATGTGAAATGGATCTTTGTTCTGAGCACATCAAAAGCTTTATATGTTGGTCAAGTAATTAATTCCCTTCAGAAACTCTTTCCATGCATATTTGTACATATATTGCTTCTGTAACATCATTTTTCGACAATTTATGAACAAAACTTATTATTTGGTAACCATGTCAGAAAAAGAAGGGAACATTTCAGCACTCAAGTTTTCTTGCTGGAGGAGCTACATCTGCTGCTGGGAGATTAATTGTAGAGAATGGAGTTCTTAAGGTTTGTAACCTTAAATAGAGATTGACCAAATGTAGAAAACTCCATATAAATATATCGCGATTCTCACATTATGTGCCCTGTGAAACTTTAAAATGACATTTTACCCTCAATTTGATTTCACTTTCATTTTGCAGGCAGTTTGGCCTCATAGTGGGCACTATCGGCCAACGGAAGAAAATTTCCGAGAGTTCACGAGCTTCCTCAAGGAAAATAATGTCGATCTTACGGATGTTAAGGCGAGGAATATGACTTACATCTCTTTATCTTACAATTGCGCCGTGTAAAATCTTCAGCTCCGAATCTTAGTAGTGGTTATGACTCTTTAAGGCCCATTTGCGGAATTGTTGTTGAGTATAGCTGTTCGAAAAAGCAGTACTGAAGTACAGCTTATGCTTTTGGGACTTGGAAGTTCATTTCAACTTTCTTTTTTTCTTTTTTCTTTTTTGGGCCAAATTTTTTACTAACTACTTTTCGACGCAGAGAAGTTGTCCAAAAGCTACACCAAACAGACGCTTAGAATCATGTATTTTTGGCGAGCATCTGATATAACAAGTATTGTTTTCTGCTTTATGCAGTTGAGTCCAAGCGAGGAGGACGAGGAACTGTGGCAGAGAATCCAAACCAGCCACTCCGAACCGAACTTTGCCGAAAGTAACTACTTCAACAAGCCAGAAGCTCAAAAGAAGCATTCTTATGCTTATGATGCAGCAAAAATCTCCATCCCAGAAGAAAACACAAACTCATGTAAGGCTCCTGAACCAGAATCACGAGGGAGAAAAACGAAAAGATCACTCCATCTAGAGCTTCCCCCGAAGAATATAGTGTTTTTTGACGCACAAGAGAACAAAGAAGACGACGAAGCGGAAAGAGAAGAAGAAATCGACGAGGAGCGTTTCATGTTCTGCAAAGAAAACCTATTCGAAGAAGGAGAAGAAGAGGAGGCAGACGAGGAGGCGGTGCTGCAGGAATTGATTCTTCGAAGGATCAGTTCGAGGAAAGGAATGAAATCTTATCAACTGGGCAAGCAATTATCCTTCAGATGGACTACGGGGGCTGGCCCGCGGATCGGTTGGGTGAGGGATTACCCACCGGGGCTTCAGTTTCGCGCATTAGAGCAAGTGAACTTATCTCCGAGAAACCTGGGACCGTCTAGATTTGCTTCACCGAGAACTTTTTATAGTCCGAGTCCGAGAGTTAAAGAGACATTGTTGAAGGTGAAAGAGGAGCCACAAGCAACACAAATGAGAAGAGAGAGTGATAGGTGAAGGTGACTGAGGCCTTTTGAAGTTGGTGAAATTGTTGAATGTATAGAAAAGGAGTGTTTGATTCATACTTCTTGTAGATTGGGGTAGAGAAATATTGTGTGTTTGAAAGTATTTATAAATTTTTGATGGATCAAATAGAAACCAAAACCATTCAAAAGTTATTATACCAAGATTGTTGTTAGTTGCATACATGCATAAAAGAAAGAGAAAATTATAACACAATTTACCACATCTGCAGATGTAACGACCCAACCCACTAACAATAATAACTCGTTGGGCCCAACCACCGGCCCAAAATGCTTAAACCCAATTATTATTACTAGTAGGCTGGATCGTTACATTTGGTATCAGAGCCGGTTCACCAGCTGGACATGTGTGGCAAGTCTCAGCTGAGCTAGGGTCTGGATGACAAGGCTAGCGAGACGAGTCTCACATCGCCTGGTGTTCTTGGACTGTGTGTGTGATTGGACTGACGAGGACGTCTGGGCCTTAACGGGAGGAGTCTATGACACCCCAATAGTCCCACATTGGATGGGAATGAGTTTGTTATTGGATTTATATGAGACTTAGACACTAATAATAATAACTGGACTTAAGCATTTTTGGGCCGGTGGTTAAGCCCAACAAGTTATTGTTGCTAGTGGGCTGAGTCGTTACAGCAGTACTCATAATTGCACAATATTTTCAATGAAATAAGCCTCTACAAATTGTTCTTTTCTCCTTAATGACTACACAAGCTTTTGTACACATTCAAAGAACCTTCTCTCTTGGAAATGTAAGCTCTGTTTCCCATCCTCACCCCAGATAACTATACTTGCCTACTTAACACCAAGCAACTTCTCCAGAGCAATGCTGCACATCTAATTGCAGTATTCAGATCCTTTCTGTTTGTAATATTATTCCTACAACAATGCAAAGCTTCTAAATTGTTCCTCTGAACAGAGCAGAAGTTATCACACATGAGAGCTTAACTTCATTTCACTCAACAGCAGGGCTAGGAAAGTTAAAGAGGATTGTGAATCATTGAAAGTGCATTGTTCTTATGATTAATGCTGCAGAGGATCTAGATCGAAAAACAAGAGCCTAGAAACATCCGCTGCTGCGGAATGGTTACGAAATTATCCTCTAAAATAAGAAACACGAAACAAGAATCTCATAGTTATGAAATTACACAAAACTCATAACTGATTACCAGATCTCAGACAAATGTGGCCAATACATTCATGGAAAAAACAAGAGCCTAAAAACGTCCGCTACTATGACATCAAGGCACGCCGATTGGTGATCATCGCTCGAAAAAAAAAAAAAACCAACCCCAATAAAGCTCCTGCATTTTCAAAGGAAGGTTTGCCGCACCAGCGCGGAAATCAGCGCAACCTCCTAGCCTCTCTTTCGGACTCGAGCAGCGTGAGGATATCGCCCTCCCTTACCGGGCCCTTCACGTTCCTCATGATGAGCCGGTTCTGGTCGTCTAAGAACTTGACTCGAACCTGCGTCACCTGCCCTCTCGACCCGGTCCGGCCCATGACCTTCACCACAACCGCGAGCTTCACTTGAGTATCCATGCTGCTAAAGTATAATTCAGATTGCGCCATCAATAAATAGGTCTCGATCGTCAAAAGTGACAATGTAGAAACATTTGAAATCAACCTCTAAACTTCGAAAATATTGATTTCGCTACCTCGTCTTGTCAAATTCTATTAGAACAAATCCTATTAAAAATTTACAATCACCGTCGAGCTGACAAAGCAAATCCACATTTTAAATGTTACAATAGTTCAGCTAAGGACTGGATGTTTTAACATCACTTAATTGCGACAAAGATTAGCACAAATTTTATAAAAAATAATCCGTACAATGTCGCCAATAGAGAAGTTCTAAAATTTAACATAATCCGTGCCGCAATTAGCCACGGAAAATGGTCTCGCAATTGCTCAAAAGACACGCCCAATTTCTCTCCACAAAGAGAGGATACATATCTCATCTCAATTATACATAAACAGAAACAGTTGTAGCTACATGCGTAGATGATACAATAAGCTCCAATTGAGGTAATACTGGGCAAATTAGGGTTTTTTTTTTTTTTACCCCTCACCTTTTACTGCTTATACAATGCAAAAAATGTATGAAATCGAATATTAAGATATGGATATATCACGAATAACTTGTATTACGCTTCAGAGATCTAAATTATAGCCATATAGATATATATTACCAAAAAAAAACATCAATCTTTAACAGTACGAGCGCGTAAGGACACTACATTACCAATTTTCAAGCGAATAAAAAGAAAAGATATGAAGTCCCAAAAAACAACAAACTGATGCAAAAGTATTAGATCAAACCACTCAAAATATATCAAAAAAAGGGGAAAAGAAGAAGAAGAAGAAGAAAAAGAGCAGCAGCAAGAACAACAACAACAACAACAACAGAAACAAAACTTCACAAAGCTACAACCCTTGGAATCCTCGATTATTAGGGTTTAGGAGAGGGTTACGCTACACACCTTTCTCGGATCCCTCCTTCCTGGACTCGGCGAGGAGCGCGATCGAAGGGAAAAAGTGGCGAGATCTCTCTCCTGGAAATCGCGATCGAAGAGAAAAAGCGGCGGCGGCGGCGAAGGGGAAAAGAGTTGATATAAACCCTAGCTTTCGTTATTTATTTGTTAGCCGCGGGGGAAGTGCTTTTGGAGAGATATTTAAATGCGGTGTAAGTAGGGTTGTAATGTGGGCCGTACCGGGCTGGCGCGGCCCACATATTTTGAGCCTAAACGGGCCAAGAAGTAGCCCGGTACGGCCCAATTTCAGATCCAGGCCCGGCCGTACCGGGCTAGTTTTCTCACAACTCGAGCCCAGCACGGCCCCGGCCCGAACTCTACGGGCCGGGCTCCGAGTTGCCTATTATTTTTTTTAAAAAATACAATAAATTTTAAAATATAAAATATTTATTTATACATATAATTAAACTATAAAATTTATTAGAAAATAATATAAGAATTTAAAATTTTATTAAAATTTATAATATTTTAAAATATATTAACATTTGGACCAAATTGCCCTCCCCAACAGTTAGAATTCTGACTGTTGGGGAGGGCAATTTGGTCCAAAAAGGGCTAAACATGCTCCTCTCCCAAGGCCCAAGGCCCAAGGCTGTGGCAGGCCTTGGGAAGAGCCCAAAAAGTCTTTCTCCTCATCCAAACAGGCCAAGCCCCAAGGCTCGACCTTGGAGGCCGGGCCGGGCCAGCTCGACAAGTACGGCCCACATGGTTCGTGCCGTGCCGGGCCACGGGTAAAATTGTCGGTTCGGCACGCCTCAGACCCGTTGTCGTGCCGTGTCGGCCGACGAGCCTAAAAGGTATGGCCCAACACGGCCTAGTAAAGGAGGTCGGGCTGGCCAGGCACGGTATCTACAATATCCGTGCCGGGCCACGGCACGGCCCGATCTCGTGCCGGGCCGTACGGTCCACGGGCCGCCCGGCCCGTTTGACACCCCTAGGTGTGTATGGATGTCAATTTAGCATTTAATATATGTAACGTTATAGAAAGAAACGGCCCATCCATCCATTTGTTTTGTGATCGCCTCTCCAAATCGACGATCCGCAATGTTGAACATGATCTATACCACTTGAAGCATTTAAAAACCAAATTTCAAATCTTTTTGACATCATTGATCTAATGATCAAAGGATTCAAATTTTATAATTTTAATAATAGATATGAGGCGTTTCCACGTTTAACGGTGTAAAGCTACCCAAATCAATTAAATTTTAGTTAGAAAATCTTTTAAACTATTTAGAACAAGATCTATAATCTCGATCTTGATTACAAAATTCCTATTATCATTTTTTAAAGAATATTCATTTTCCGTCTTTCATTTTTAAGTTCACTTGATGAATAAGAGAATAATATCGAAAAAGTGTTAAAATTTATTTCTAAATACTTCAAATAGTATAGATCATATTCAACGATGCCGATCGTCGATTTGGAGACTCCATCATCGAAAACAAATAAATGGCAACGGAACCCGTTTGTTACTGATAGTATTCCAACTCATCTCTTAATATATATATCCGTATTTAAATCCGTATTTAAGTTTTAGTAAAAAAAATATAGATATATAAAATTTAAATACGAGTATGCATCTTCTAGTTTTAATTTATATTTATATATGTATATTAGTTTATATTATTACTTAAATAATATCTGAATATAAATTTTATTTATATCTGAATTTAAATCTGTTTTCATGAAGTTATAACCATAAATTATGTCTTGGGCACCTATATTTTTTGAATTGAATGACAATTTTTTTTATTATTAATTTTTTAGACTACTTGATGTAAAGGTAATAAATTCCCAAAATATATGTGATTTTCCAGAAATATATTATGACTTTGTATATAAAAAATCTACATGAGGATATGCATATACACACCAAGAATATGCATACACACCAGGAATCCCAGACGTTGGTAAAAAATATGGGTTTAATTTTCATGAAGTTTTGAGTACAAATTGGTTAAGTTTGACCTAATTTTAGTTTTAGCCTCATAATTCCATTATTACACTTTAGGATTGTGTTATTAAAGTCTCACAATTATTTTGAATTTTAATTCTAAGGAAAAGTTCCAACACTATGCTTAATCTATGTAACTTTGTAGCCTGAAAATATCCAATTCTAAGGATTCCTTTTTTCACTAAATTAAAAAAACCTTTCTATGGCAACACTTATTTTTTTCATTTTTCCTCGTGTCATTCAAAAACTTATAATTTATTCGTTTAAAAAAATAAAAATATTCACAAAAATACGCTGTGATAAAATAACCAAATTATTTTTCATCTTTTTTAAAATGGACATAAGCATAGAAATGGACGAGGATAAAACGGGGAAAGCGAACGAGAGCATGCATGTGGGCACGAACAGAGAGGGACGAGGGCAAGGCGGCACAGTCGAGGATGAGGATGGAGAAGAATTTCAAAAATATTTTAGATATAAAAAGTAGAATATAAACAAAACCCTAACAGAACACCAATACCGAAAGTCGCAATAAATATTCTTCATTTTTTAAAAAGACACTGTAAATTTTTAAATAATAAGAGTAAAAAAGTAGGTATTAACTGAAGAGTTTTTTGTAATGTAGCACTAGCCTAATAAGAATAAGAAAATGTGTAATACAAAATGGATTCATAGAATTAATCTACTGTAACGTCATTTTCCATAATCTATGTAACTATCAAATAAAGTTTCGGCTAAATGAATACATGACTATTTTGGCTAACAGAGAGAAAGCAAAAGGAGAGACAACAAAACCAATATTAAAAAAAAAAGAAAAACAGAAAGAAAAAACAAATCTAGTACTAGGCGTATGGCAAAGCTAATTATACACACTCAACTTTCGAGGTCAATATCGAGCAAGAAAAAAAGAAAACAAAAAAAAAAAAAAGAAAACAAAAATATACAGTATGTTACAATGAATTAGTTCCTCGATGTTCTCTGTTGTGCCCGCGACTTCATACTGGCTCGACGTGCGACGTCCCAGGCCCTCTGCGGGGCGTAAACTCCTTGTTGTGATGCGAAAAAGGACTCGTAGCCGGGGGAGTCGAACGCGAATCCCGTGTGTTTCGAGGTCTCCCGTGGAAGCTGGGAAATGGCGTAGCTTCGTTCTTCGTCCGGGGTTAGGTGATGGCCGATCTCTAGTAGTTCCATCGTGCTGCTGTTGTCCTCGGGGTCGTCTTTGTGGATTTCTTGAACTATTTGGTAGTCGTAAGGGAAAAACCATCTTTGGATTCTGGAATTACAAGAAAATTTGGTGAAGAACCTTAACTGATTTCACATTGACGCGGCGTGAGAAATTTATATGCAGGTCATTTTACTAAAAAAGGGTAAGCAATTGATAACTTACCCTTGGTATAAGAAATCACCAAAGAGTGCGACGATTGGGACAAGCAGTAGTGTGAAATAGAAATAGAACGTGCTCATCAGAACATAAATCACGAAGAATATATTTTCCTGCAAGAACAACGTGAAGAGTTAGATGAGGACAAAATAGTAAATTAGAGGAGCAGGCTCCGGTTACACCATTGGTCACTGAAGTTACTCTCAAAATTTATTTAGATGGCCAAACTTCAATTGTTGCGATTGACGCCCTGGAGATCAATTTACGTTTCAATTTGGTCCTCGATTAAAATCCGTTTAGTTTTCCCAAAACAGGAGTTTCAGCGACTAGAATGAAATTTCCCAAAAAACTTAGCGACGAATCGTACAACTTGAACCAGCAAAGTCAAAGAACTTACTTGTCTATCATATGGAGTGCAAAGTCAAAGAACTTACTTGTCTATCATATGGAGTCATTACTCCGGAGTACACGAAGATAAACACAAGCCATGCCACGATACTCCCCAAAACACTTATATAGTGCCACCGAGTGATAGAATTGCATGCCAAAAGAAGACGCAAATTAACAGTCACCACGATGCAAGTGAAGGCCATAGTGCTAACATCCCAAAGCCCGAATATCTTCCCTGACGAATTGTGCCCGTTTTTACTGGCAGCGGTTGTGAAGTAAAAGAAGATCAATGACTGGTAGAATGCGAAGAAGGCCCACACGGCCACCACTCGCCATTTAAAGAACATGTTCCTAATTCCTTCCTTATATAGTTCTGGGTACCTTTTTGAGAGAGAAGCGCTCACATCCTGGAAGACAAAAGGCGGTTTGGCATGATGTACAATTGTTCGGATAAATGAAAGAGATTTATATAATTGCAACCCTGCAAAATCTAAGTTATCATATATGCCCTTCAATAAGTTTAGTTTTTCACATATATGCAACCTCGTAACTTTCTATATTACAAAACCACCTTCCGCCTATGAATTGGATGATTGGCAAACTTCAAATAAGGATTTGTTTGGTAAGGAACAACATTCTCAAGGGTTCTATAAAGCATTTTGCAAGAGTATATATGTTGATATGTACATTTGTAGTGATATATAGGTAAAGCCCCCAAAGAAATGGCAGTATAATACCAGCCACTGGTAAATTTAGGCATCTGCCAAATGCTTTGGCGAGACATAGCAAAAGAAAAAGGGTAAACTTCAAATACCACCCCTATAGTTTCGCACTTTCTCATTTTAGTACCCTATGGTTTAAAGTGTATCAATTTAGTGCCTTGTGGTTTCAGTTTTCTCTTTTCATCAGCTTCTCCGTTAATATATCATTAAATTAAATAAAAAAAAGTTCAGATACCCTAGCATAGGTTTATCGAATATTCACTTTAGTATCCTTTAGTTTTAACTTTGTTACTAATTTAAGAAAAAAAGTAGTGGAATTGATAATAAAAAGAAAAAAATGAAACCACAGGGCACTAAATTGATACACTTTAAACCACATGGTACTAAAGTGAGAAAGTGCAAAACCATAGGAGTGATATTTGAAATTTTCCCCAAAAAAAATTGCAAATAAATGTAAAAGCAAACATACCTTGTCGAACAATCCAACGATAATGACAGGCAGTGCTGTGAAAATGACATTATACAGAGACTGAAACCAGTCATCGTAAAATCTTTGACCAGAAAAGCCAGTTTGGAAGGTGAACCAAAACTGAGTCAGCGTAAAAGTAAGATTTTTGTAAAAGAAGTATGTAACAACCTGCAACAGGACGAGTTGACAATTAATTCTCTTGATAATTAATTAAAAGTGTTAAATTACGCCAATGGTTGCTGCATGACTGCGAACTTTCACCTAGGGCACTGAACTTTAATTTGTTGAAATTGATGCAGTGAACTTCAGTTTCTATTTCAATCAGATCCCTCCACAAATCTGTCTAATTTCCCTAACAGAGGTGTGGCAGTGGCATCTAATTCATCTGCCACATCAATCCTCCAATAGGGAAATTAACATTAGTTTGATAACTGACCTAAGTGAAATTTCGTTATTAAGCCCAGTTACCAGTGTTGAAATTTATCATTTTAACTGTTAATTAAGCTTATGAAATGTGTAGAGAAAGGGAACCTTGCATAATCTAAGATACGACCACCGCCCATGTACAAGTAGCAGATCAGTTAGGAAACGAAACTGAGCAATGGCAAAATCACTGGCCAACACAGCTTGCCTTCCTTCAAGCCCGCTTATGCCGACTCCAACATGAGCGGCTTGAATCATACTCACATCATTTGCACCATCACCGATACTCAAAGTGATCTTGCGAGCTCCTTTCTTGACAAGGCTAGTAACCTTCACAAGTTCACAAGAATTAATAGCCTTGCACAAAAAGAAAGCTTTGACTAGAGACAAGAAAATACGGATAAAAAACTGTTCACTTGTGCACTGGACACCACCAAATCAATGTTGAAGGAATTGTACTAATCCACAGATTTAAGTTGTTTCCAACTTCACAAAAAGTATAAATGTACAAAAACTTTCCTGGACTATTGACCGTTTTGATCCGATTACCCAACCTTTCAAAATTTTGATTTTACTCAATTTGTTTGATTTGAGTCGGTCAACGGCACATTAACTTCAAAATTTACATGCGTCGTTTAACTTTACAGATTCAGCTAATATTCTCCATACAATTCTCGCAACTATAAATTCATTAAAGTAATTAGCTTAAATTTTAAAGTCAAAAGTACCATTGACTAACTCAAATCAAACAAATTGAAAAATTGGATAGTAAAATCAAAATTTTGAAAGGATCAAAATGGATAGTTCAAGTAAGTTCTGTATGCTTTTAAATAACAAGGTAAGTTAATATACAGAGTTATTCTATTTCATCTGTTTTGCAAAGCTAGAAATTTAGGGAACAGAAAGTGAAAAGACTAGTCAACCGCCAAGGAACTAAACATGGCATTCCCATGAAATGGAGGTTTAAAAATATCCATAGGGCTTTTGCATATTTCTTTATGCTGCAAAATCATCCATCTACAAATATAACTGTAAAATCTGACATTTCATATTCAATCCTCGAAAAGTGTAGTTTGTTACAAAATTATTCCTATTGCAAGTTTAGGGGTCATGCCATTGCAAGGAAAGTTCGTTTTGCAAAAATTATCTTGAAAAGGTGCATTCTTACTAAAAGATATGTATGTAATAAATTAAAGGTTGTATGCAATAAATTAAGGTTTTTGGAGGAACATATAAAAATTCAAATTTTGAAGGAATATGATGTTAATAGATGGCTTTCTTAATTTGATTCGTCTTGAAAACTAAACAGCACTTGGCAAACCCTGATTTACTTGATCACATTTCGTGCACATGAAATAACACCAATTATCTTAGACAAGTAGGGATCCACCAAAATCCCCATCCTGCATGAATGGTTTCTTTTCAAATAAAAGAAATGAAAACAAAACTCTTATAATAAGATAATTGATGCATTTTCATATTATGAACACCAGCACTTATCTTTTTTTCTCACAGTAGGTCATGACATATATAATTGGCAGAAATTCCAATTGGAAGACATTAGCAAGACAAATTTACCTGTGCCTTTTGCAACGGAGAAACACGACAGCAAACTACCGAACTACAATTCAAGCTCAAATTGAGAAGACCAACACGTAAAGTTGGATCCAGTGCATACATCAAGCATTTCCCATCAATTATGAGAGCCAATTTTGTTCCTGAAAAACCATGCAAGTACTCCTGAGCCTCCTCAAGGCATCGTTCCAGATCATGCTTTACCAATTCTTTGGTAATGCGTGCAATCTCCACAGCATCTCCCTAACATAAATAACTCAATAAGCCCAATTTGATCTTGCAATTACAGCCCATTTTTTATTGTTTTGTAACTATAGACAACAATATCTTTTACAGGACCAAAAACTCTAGATGAGATTTCAATATATAGATTCAGTGAAAACATAAGTCAAAGGCCTTTCAGCCTGTGAGAAAATATTTTGGTCTAGAGTTGCAAAAGCTTAAAAAATAAAGTGAACAAATTTAAAAATTGAAAAACAAGTTGATTATATCTGCCAAAACTCTAGCAGGAAAAAGGAGCATACAGCAATGCAGATATAATTTGAAATTGCAATAACTAAGCTCAGTCAGTGGCGATGACATGCAAAGATCTAGGCAATAAGCCACTAAGTGGTATAAGATGAGAAATCAAAAGAAAGCATGTGAAAGAATAAATAGAAATGCAACGCAGGAAAAAGGAGGACAAGAAAGAGAGATCAAAAGTTTATAATGCAGAAAAGAACTGAAAACAAAGATTTATAAGTAAACTATTTCAGCTACTAATAGAAACGATCTTACCCTATCTTCAGCTTCTCTAATTGTGTCCGTCTCTGAGCTGATGATAAATTGCTTCATATTGTTGTTTATCAGGTTGCATGCTGCCAGAGAGTAAATCAGTAAACACTATTAAAAGGTAAGATATACCATACTTATAAGCCTTCCCATGTAACGTGCTTAAGGAAAACAAAAGGATAAGACAAAACTCATGAATTTAAGATCAGATTTTCCTTTTTTTTCCTTTTAAATCTTACCATATGCTATATTTATTGCAGTTTCCATCTTATCCCCTGTTAACACCCAAATTTTTATTCCAGCTT
Source organism: Aechmea fasciata (assembly GCA_025177825.1). Classification (NCBI taxonomy): domain Eukaryota; kingdom Viridiplantae; phylum Streptophyta; class Magnoliopsida; order Poales; family Bromeliaceae; genus Aechmea; species Aechmea fasciata. The sequence continues at coordinate 5,442,630 of CM045935.1, read as the reverse complement.
TAGATAGAGTTTCAATACAATCTGGGACTCCTTCCTGAAGCTTGTCTTCAATAGCGGTGGCTCCTATTAGTATAAGATCCTTCTCAATCAAGTCTGCCACCTAAAAAAATTTGGCTTGTTACAATGAGAAATATTTATGAGCTTGGAGCATGGAGACATTTTTCCGCGAACACAGATTTAGGGAAGAACTCGGGAGAAAATCCAAAATATAATTGGAAGACCAATAAATACCTTTCAAAAATAACACACTAAGTATTTGAGATGGCATTCTCAACAGAACATGATAAAGAAATTAAATAAAATATTCAACTATTGAGAAGAAAACGTGTTAGCAGCTCTTGAAATAACTTTCAGAGTAGGAAAGAGTAGAAAAAGAAAAATATAGAGGATAATGGTGAGCATCAAGGATTCCGGCTACTATACTCTTATGAGTACGATCACCTTCGTACTCATAAGTTGTTTTCGATGATAGAGCTTCCGAATCGACGATCCATACCGTTAACATTATCTAGAGCATTTAAAATTTCTAGATATCAAATTTTACAATTTTTCGATATCATTTACCTTACGATCAAAAGCTCACAAAATTGATAATTTTTAACGGCCGGTGTGAGATATTTGCTAGTTTAACGGTGAAAAAGAATCGGAATAGGTTGAATTTTGATAGAAAATTCTATTCACTACCTAAATAAAAATCAATAACTCCGAACTTAAATTGATGGATCCGATAATCTATTTTTAGGATGTCATTCAATTTTAACCGTTCATTTTATACCCGCTTGATGGACTTTATAATGATTTTGAAAAATTACGAAATTTAAATTACGAAATTTATTTTCTAGAAGTTTCAAATACTCTAGATCATGTTTAACGGTGTGGATCGTCGATTCAAAAAGCCCAACAATCAAAATAACTTATGAGTACGAAGGGCTCTACACTCATAAGAGTATAGTAGCCCTACTCAGCATCAAGAATAATGAACAATATATAAACTTCGCAGTTTTTTAATCCATGATACTGATGCTTGAGATAATTTTCAAATTTCAAGTACATTGAGCCTAGAGGCATAAACAAAAATTGAGAAAAGATATAAGAGATTGAGAAAAGATATAAAAGAGCTTGTTCGTCTAATTATTGAAACACTACAGCTATAATGATACCAACTCTAAGGTGTTGGGTCTGAAATGTATCTATATTCATTCATATATGAAACTGCAGTTGGTGGTCCAGGTGGCACTTTTCTATAAATACGGGAGGAGAATGGGTGATGGTGGGGCCCACTTTTTTTTTTTTGGGGTGTTTTCCATCCCAGTTCACCTCTCTCACTCTCTCAACCTCCAGTGATTTGGGGTTGGGGTTGGGCTTTTTTTTTTTTAATCCAAACCAATTCTCCTCTCTCTCTCTCTCTCATTATAAAAGTTTAAGTATGTTAATTTTTTATACATAAATTTTTATATACTTGAGATTGCTTATATTAAATACTTTTATACATAAATTTTTACATAATTGAGATTGCTTATATTAAATATGAGTTTTAATTTTATAATACTGATCGTTTAAAAATAGGTTGTACAACAAAAAATTAAGAGAGAGATTGATGAAATTTAATGTAATTGCTTATATTAATAAATTTATAGTTACAAGAATTGCATAAAGTTTACTAATTTAATTTGTAAAGATAAACGACGCATTAAAACTTCGAAGTCAAAGTACCGACTAACTGAAATCAAACTAATTGAAATGCTAGATAGCAAAGACAAAATTTTGAAAGGTTAGCTAGCCGATTCAAATTGATCCACAATTTAGGAAAATTATATACTTTTGTATTTTGATTTTAATAACAAACTTTAATGTCATATTTATAGTATGATGAGCAATCAACTTCACATTTAGAATCTTCTGAAATATCCAAAATATTTTAACAATTAGACATTCTAAACTTTATTAGATAATTTAGCAGATTCTTTTCTTGAATGAAATTACTAGAATAAAATCAATCGATGGTCAACCCTTACTGTTTGGAATACAAATAAAACATAAAAAAAGATAATTACACTTTTGGTCCTTAAACTATGAGACGCATGACACGTTATTTTTCGAACTTCAATTTTTGGCTCAAATTATGAGGCACATGACACTTTAGTCCTCAAACTTCAATTAATAGCAAATTCTCGCTCAAACTATAATTTATTATTCTTATAGTTTTAGTCCTCAACTTTTACTAATATTATAAATATAATTTATTTATTGTTCTTTCAGTTTTGCCTTTATTCTTCTTTTATCTGTCTTATGCTTTTATTCTTAATTTCTTTACTTTTTTTATATTTTATTTTTTAACTTCTTTATTTTTCATATATTTTTATTTTTAATGTTTCTTTTTTATTCAGCTTTTTTTGTTAATTTACTTATTTTTTGTGGAATCAACCCCCGCAACGCGCAGGCGCCTTCACTAGTATAGAAATATTATTCCGAGAATAAGGGTTGGTTATGCTACAATTGCAATGCAAAGATATATCCAGATTACTAGTAAGTTGCATATTCAGTAAAATGGGAGGATTGCATCAATAGATGATAGTAACAGACATACCTCATCAAGTTTCTTTTCACGGTCTCTTAACGAAGATTTAGCTTGAATAAACTTCTCATTCCAATTTTCATATAGATCAGGGCTTAGATCTCGATAAGCAAGGCAAAGTGTGCGCAGGCCAGCTGAGCCAAACTGTTCTAGATGCTCTCTGGTTAACCTTTTAATCTCATGATTTCCTTCCGCCAATCTTTCATATATAACAGTATCAGCACCCTGTTTTTTATTGATTTTAATTTATTGGAGTGAGAATAAGGCTTGATGGAAAGTGATAAGTAACATTTTAGGTTTTACCTTGCAGTAAAGAACGAGCCTTCCATTTGGATAACGGCACACGACGGACTGGCGCTTCCTAGTACTGTTACCACATTAAAGAAAACATAAATATAGTTCATCAAGACAATAAATTCACTTACTAGAGGAAAACTGTAAGTGAAAAACTCTAAGCACCTATTGAACTCCAAAACATTTAGAATCTCGCAGGAGACATCTTGAACTTTGCCCATCTTCTCAACATGTGATTCACGAACCACAACTGTTGTTGGCGTGCGTCTGTTAACAAAAAGTAAACAGTTCCAATAAACAAGAAGCAGTACTACTCTAAAGCACTAAACCTTGCTAGTATTGAAATTGTCAAGCAAGATTTTAAGTGCCCGTCGGCACGGGCTGTATCCACTATGCCGTACCGTGCCAACAAGATACAGGCACGATACAAACCCCGTGCCGATGACACAGCTCAAAACCCTCTATTATTTAAATTAATAAGTAATTTTCTAAATAAAGTTCAAAAGATGTTATAAAAAGACATAATAAATAGTTAGAATATTTGTTGCTAAAGAAAATAAATATTTTATGCTATTATGTGTCGGCACACAAGAATTTTTTTAACCGGCACGGCTCGGCACGCACCGTGTCGTACCGTCCCGGCAAGTTTCCAGCACGACCCCGTGCCACGGCACTTAAATCCTTGTTGTCAAGGATGTTAGAAAATAGGGACCATAAAAAAAGAACAAAAAGTGAATATCTCATCCATTTCTAAATTGTCATGGACTCTTTTACATTAACTAGAAAAAAAAATAAAAAAGGCTTAAAAAATAATGAAGGATGATGACTACCTAGCAACATGATCAAACAAAAGGTCCACAAGTTTTCTATTTTCATCAACACTGTCAAGATAACAATTGGTAGCATAAAACAAGATCTTTTAAGCCTTGGAATTGATATGCCATATAAATAGTCATTACAGATAGACAATAACGGAAAGTTTGAGAATTAAGAAAGGGAGATATGAAACCAATCAATTTACGCATAGAAAGGAAAAGCCACACTACAGTACAATTATGAAAAAAAGTAGAATCTAATATAGTCATTTTGAAGGTAAGAAGAATTAAAACCAAGGATTTAAGTGCCGTGGCACGGGGTCGTGCCGGAAACTTGCCGGCACGGTGCGTGCCAATCAAAAAAATTCTTGTGTGCCGACACATAATAGCATAAAATATTTATTTTCTTTAGCAAAAAAAAATATTCTAACTATTTAGTATGTATTTTTATCACATCTTTTGAACTTTATTAAGAAAATTACTTACTAATTTAAAAAATAGAGAGTTTTGAGCTGTGCCATTGGCACGAAGTTTGCATCGTGCCGGTATTTTGTTGGCACAGTACGGCATGGTAGATAAGGCCCGTGCCGATGGATATTTAAAACCTTGATTAAAACCAACTAAAAAATAAAGTATACCTATAGAAGAAGAACCCAAAATTTTTTGCAGCGGTCACAAGAGCAGCCTCATCTGGTGATGCAGCTTGATATGTGATTTTATCTAGAGATTCGTTGCCTTCTGGAAGAACAGTATGACATATTGCAAGACATCTGAAGAATTCCTACACAGGAACATGACCAACCTGAGAATAAAGTCCTCGTCCAAGATAAGTGCTAAAAATTGGAGGAAAAACAAAGTAATAAAATTCACTGTTATAACTGAATTTCATGTTCAAATGTGTGCAAGGTCACCATATTGAGGATGAAGGTAAAAAGAGTGACAGATGATTGGTATGGGACTGTTAAAAAGGACAGTGCCACATGACTCCGCACGAAACAGGTGAGTTGGCAAAAATTAGAACAAGTTATCACGAAAGAAGCCAAGGAAAAAGCAATTCCAAATACAACTCCCACTATCACAGTTCCTGAACAGTTTTCAGCTTATGATCTATTTTAGCTTCCTACGAAGGGGAAGCTTCTTTTCCACTGTTTGACAAGAGTCCACCAAAACAAATGCAAAATGTAGAATGCATCAGCACTGACGTTTCAATCTGGTAGTTCTAAGAATATGCTATGAAACATTTCCAGAAAGGAAGCTTTAAAAGAACATTAACCTATCCGAGTTTCGTAATTTTTCCTACCTTGCAAACCTCAGGATCACGCTCATTTCTCCATGCACCACACATAAGCCTAGCATCATCAAAGTTGAAACCTTTCTCATGAGCTGCGGTAGCTGACTTGGCCTTTACACAAATGAACAACAGAACAAGTATATACAGCATTAGTAAATCGAACTATATAATTCTTCATTGGACATTGATATTTCATTATGAAAAAGTTACTGTCACTTTACGTAAAGGTTATTGCACCTCATCAATTTTCAGTCCATTCCGTTGTGCTCCCCCTCTTTCTGTTTCAGTAATGCCGGTTCCATACATTTCTCCACCGATTGAACACTTAAAGAACTCCATCAGGTTTCTCGTAAGTGTGCCTGTTTTATCAGAAAATACGTACTCTACCTGCATCATAAAAGCTTTCCAGATTTAGTGATCCAAAATACAGAATGCTATCTCAACTCCAAAAAGGCTTATGCAGGCAAAGCAATTTCACACTCACAAAAGAAGCTTGCTGTCATTAGAACCAAATGTAATGATTGTATAGTTGATCTAGGTAGTTTGAGAAAGACATTTTGCATACATATGTCTGCTGCATTTTAACTCAATAATTAGGTACTTCGTAGATTTTTATTAAAATTTTTATGAGCTTAAATAAATAGCTGACCATTGTTCATTGTCACTTGATTATTGTGTACATGAAGTAATTGGTACATTTCAATAAATCATCAACAAACTCTAAAAGTGCAACATTTCGCACAATTATGCACACATTTTTACTACCGTACCTTTAATCAATAATCATCGCTAAACATTTTTCTAGGCTGTGCACTATGATAGACCTTGATTACCAGCATAACAAGGCTGGCTATTAGAATATTGGATAATTTTCAGATAGAACATAACAAAGAAAATCAACAAACAAATACCAATCCTAACAGTAAAAGCCCTTCAAGACAAAAAAGTACCTGCCCTAGCTCTTCATTCAGGTTAGACGTTCGTGCAAGCGCAGGAGTATTTGTTTCTATATGATACATGTGCAAATCCTTGTTGATGAACTGAGTAGACTGGATAAATTTGATCATCTGAGAAAAGACGCATCGTTAGCTTGAAAGGTTCATAAAGAATTTCTCAAGAACATATCACAAAAGGAATGAAGTATCCACCTCAATGGACACATAGAGAGAAATAGGGATGATAGTTGAGTAAAGTGTAATTAGAGTAAACATTGTTAAAATGGTGACCTGCAAAAGAAACAGAAACCATAAAGAAAATGTAAGACAGGATATACATAAATCTAATCTGCTGCATAAATTCAACGAGTCGATACCACAAATCTGTTGTTGGGGTTGAACTGATCTTCCACATGTCCAAAAAGTCCAAGGTAGTAGTACTTGCGGTTGATAAACACTCCACTGAATTATTTAAGAAACAGTCAACAAGAGCAGTAGTTAATGAACTAATAGGAACAAGATGCATCAAGACACGATGTGCTAGGACCATTTACTCTGATGGACAAGGATACACTTTGTCGAAGCATGCATACATAAACTCTGTTTAACTTATTCTGCAAACTGGAATACTTCTGAACTTACCTTCCGATAGCTCCAATGAGGCACATTACAAAGAGAGTAGCAAAAAGAGCAAGTATGAGCTTGTCAAGTTTCCTTTCTAGTGTACTTCTTTTAGAAGGAACATTCATGGAATTCATCATAACCTACAGTACGGTGTTGACAGACTGTTAGAAAAAAAGCAGAGTTGAGTAATACAAAGAGTTCAATGTCGGTAGAAAGCTTCTAAGAGCACGCACTTTTGTTTCATGCCCGGTAAATATAACAGCTCCAACAATGTACTCTGTGTTACGAAGGCTGCACCCCTGTGGCATAATGACAATTTTAGAATAAAAGTAATAGGTAAAAGTCCACCCTACATGGAATACATATATGGGTTGACTACAAAGCTCCTAGAAATAAGAGGAAAAAAAATATTGACTAAATCATATTAACTTGTGAATGCAAGAAAGCACTTCTACAGTCCATACACAACGAAGAAGATGTATACAATCAGACAATAGGAGATCGAAGCTTACTCTTAGCAATAGCTGATTTGGAGAAAGTGGTAGTGTTTGCTTCTCTACAATAAGATTTCCAGTAAATGTATACAGTGAATTGTTTGGTTGCTCACATTGTATTTCTCCTGTTCGTCAAAAGGAAACTCGACATAAATTACTCCAGATAATCAAGGAGATAAGAAACTATAAGCACAAAATACTGCCTTCAACAGGAATTAAATGTAAGGTTGCAGCATGATTTATTAATTACATAGCCTTGAAAATGTAAAATCTGCACTTCCAGAATCAAACAGAATCTGTTGCAAATTTTCAGAAAGTCATCATCAAGACTACGACAAACACGATACGAAGGTTCCAAAAGGAGAACAAATTTTGGAGAACTGTCAACATTGTGGAAGAAGAAAGGGAACTTACAGATGTGATTGTGAATGTGTAAAAGAGGTGAAGAGGTCACAATTATTAATTTAGTGTTAGGAGAACAGTAAAATGTATTAGAACAGAATACTTTAGCAAGGAAAATCTATTAAACAAGGATAAACCAAACCTTTAAATTCAGCAGCTTTTTCAGGAAGCAAATAATCCCAAGTCTTCTCCAATGCCTTTCGAATTTTCAAATTAGTCTCCCCATCAAGATTTGCAGTCTAAAATCCATGAATTAACTATAATCAGTTTCAGTGGTAATATGAAAGATATTTATACGGGTATACATCATTCTTCATTGGTCTCATCTTACAAAAGTTTCTCAAGCATATAGATGGAAAAGTGCTTTTTCTGAAAAAAGAAAACCTCAACATAGCAGACACCGTCAGGATTTGTACTTGCAAGGAACAGCAAATCAGCAGGGAAAAAATCGTCTTGCTTAACCTGCTTCAAACATATAGAGCCATTATAAGCTCCCCATTATCGTGAACTCAAAAAGAATTCTATAATATTAAATAACAAAAGACTCAATAGACATCGAGTAAAACAACAGCAGCAGGAAATTGCTTTCAATATTGTTAGATTTATCAAGTAAAATTTTCAAATACGCACTTCTGAAGAAAATAACTGACAGAAAAGGCGCACAAATAGTTTTCACATCAGAAAACAGAAAACAAACACTAGAACTCTTTAGTTACAAATTTCTGATGTATAAAGCAAGTTAATTACTATAGGACTTAAGAGTATCCTCACTTTATATATATATATATATATATATATATAGAGAGAGAGAGAGAGAGAGAGAGAGAGTCCGGCTGGGATACTATCGATAGTACCAAACGTTTGGTGCTATCGAGTTTTCTACCGTTAGATTTAACCCTTTGACTATTTTTACCTGTTAGATTATATTATTCAACAAATAACTTACTCAACCCTAGAGGGCCCACATTATTATAACCGTACGTTTTTTCATCCAAGAGCCGAAAACTCGATAGCACCAAATGCTAGGTGCTATCGATATAGTATTCCAGCCTAGTTCTATATATATATATATATATATATATATATATATATATATATATATATATATATATATATATATATATATATATATATATATATATATATATATATATATATATATATATATATATATATATATAAGTGGACATCTTAACTCACTGATACTATTCAAGGGCTTCTACCTTACCACCCAGCTACCTCATAGGTGATTCCTGTTGCACTCATGCAAACCACTCATTTGCTTCTTGACTTTTACGGTATTGACAATTGAGGACAATTCATCAAAATTATTATGAAATTATGCCATTTGCGAATATAAGCAGTAATTGGTAGTCAAATAATGATTTTTAACAGCTACGAGTGGCTGATTTGGCATAAAAATCTCTCATGCGACCACCAAAGCCACACATCCCAAATAAGCATAAACCTAACAAGCAGACCACCAAGTTTGAGAGTTTCAATAGTTTCAGGGAAAACAGTAACAGGCAAAACTACCAAAGGATGAAAAGTTAAAAAAAAAAAAACCTTGCCCTTCAACCTATTTCTCAATTACTCCCCGAGTATAAAATTGCATCAATTTCAAACCTACACCTTTGACGATATCTCAAATAGGTCAAAAATTTTGGGATGATTGTTAAATTCAGATGCAAAACTTCACGGTGAGGGATAAGCACATGACATTGCTTATATTTAACAGAGCAGAATCACATAAAGTGAATCAATCTTCGAATAAACTACTAGGTTTGGTTTTTCTAGCAGAGATTTTTTTAATCGAGTTTTAAAACTATGATCTAGATGCAAGTCAGATGTCCAAGTATAGAACCAACGTGATATGCCAACTCATTCTAGTGAAGTGTTGCATCTGAATACAACAATGATCCCAGTTTTTTTCATCCGATCTAACATAGTGGTAAGTGCAGGATCAAAATCAATGCAACTTCTATACAAGGGGCAATTGAGATACAGGCTAGGGTGCAAGGGGTTACCATCATGATGGAAAGTTCACGGATATTACCCTCACAATATCTCCTACTTGCAACTTCTTCCAGGGAATACTCTCCCATTTTTGACCTTGCAACACATCAATAGGAGTGCTATTGATTGTTATATCATTCTGGAAACGCTTCTGCATTATGAAATACATAAAATAATGAGATTATCTAAATTAAATATCAAAGTCATCTTGAAGCAGAGATCATCAAAGGACAAACAGAAACAGAAGGGTAAGCATTACAGACCCAGTCCTCAAAAGCCTCCTTGATAAGAGAGACCAAAAGCACTAGACTAAGTGGGACCACATTGGTCACTGGATGCACCGGACTGCAAGAAATAATTGGTAATTTAGTAGAAAGAACATGACACCAAGAAAAAAACAATTAAGAGCTTTGTGTCAATTAACATAACCATCATTGCATGTATTCTAGGAAAACCCTTTGTGTCTGAAAGATTAGAACTGAAATGCAACTATAGTGTCATACGTGAATATCATTCCTGCAGCTATTTGGGAGAATAAAGATACCTGATTGGTGTAGTAGATAAGATAGATATCATTAGAAAGTACAGATTAGCCACCCGCCTGAACTGCCAGAGAAAATATGGAAATTCTCAGATAAAAAAAAAATAAGAATGAAGGTACAAAATCCAAATAACTGAACATGGGAAAACCTTAGTGATCTTGGGTTGAATAGGCTAACTTGAGTCAAGAGCAAAGGCTGGAGGCTCACAGTTAAATGTTATTTGGCTAGTTTAAATGAATTATTAATCCTAGTTTACTTGATTCTTATGATCAGAGTGACTTGTTCCAGTGAGTTTTCTATATTTAATTAAATGATCATCCTACTCCAATTTTACTTAACAATCGGTGCAGTTAAATAGTAATTGAATGTGTGAAAACAAAGTCATAAAGCATTTCTAACATATGTCTAAAGTATGTCGAGCTACCTGCCATACGAAACCATTTAATACACATACAAGGGCTAAGATCTAATTTAGTCAAATTTATATATTTGATAAATTCAATTCACATCAGTACATTTTTAAGATACATGGATTGCCTGCCTGGTCGCCATGTTAACTCGCCACATTAAAACATTTTGGGGCCATATCCAGAATTTTCAGCGTTGAGATATTAAACAGCAAAAGATTAGATAGGATTAAGGCTTGAAGAAATAATAGTATCAGAAATATATAAAAAAATTTGACAAATGAAGTACCTGCTCAAACAATCCTTTAGGTAGAAAAGTCAGGACATTGTATTTGGTAGTCGAAACGGAGTTACCCTGAAAATAGGATAAGAGTGAATACAAGAGTAATCAAAATACAGAAATCATTTTATCCGCCCCATTCATTTTTTTTTTGAAACGATTATCTAGTCATAGCAGGAAAGTAAATTTTTACTCGCAATATTTGTATGACAAGAACGAGAAAATTAGCAGGGTAATGACAAATCTTGCTTTTGGCATAGCAGGCCTCCCATTGGGAGGCCCACACAATAGCAGGGAAACAAATGACACAGTAGAGCAACACAGTCTAGCCATCAGTGCAAAATCTCTGGAAAGAAGAACAAAGGGTTGCAATAAAACAAATGGGCAACCAAGAGCCGAAGCTAATATCAAACAGTTGGCAAGAAGATGGGTGTGTAATACAAGACCACCACAGAAAGTACTATATATGAAATGTGCATTCAGCAAAGTTGGAAATTCACAATATTGAAAGAGAACGACCTATCTTTTTCTTTTCCTCGACACGGATTCTGTTTAATCTAAAGCAGTAACTTGCGAGGCTAATTTTTTGTTATCTCGCTTAAATTCAGTTCTAATATATTATTCCTTCCACAAATCAACCAATAAACCGCATATAATGAAGAGAAACAAATGCGATTACACCAGAAGAAAAAAAAAAAGGGACATGTTGCAAGCACCTTCTCATTCTCAAAGCTCATTCGTTCATCTTACATTTGGGTCAAAGAGATAGACAGAGAACAAAGAACCAAGGAAAAACAATAGAGTGCCTATTCTAATGCAACACCATTGGTCGTAACAACAATGAAACAAATAACCAAGGCCTCCATTCTTCTCCCCCTGAGCAGATGCTTCAACCCCCAAGTGCATGCAAAATCAACTGCCTATAGGAGACTGGGCAACTAGATGCCATGTGAATCTGTGATGCTGCTTAAAATTGCTATCCTCGGAAGATTTGCATTCTCATTCCTAAAAACAGTTCATTCTCATACATTTTCAACTTTTTTTTTACCATAACCCAACATACAACCAATATGCAAATCAATAGTACATTCGTAATAGACAGTAACTAACTCCTCGAAACAGAATCCAGAGTAGAATTTGAAACTTAGACCAACTATAGTTGCTTTCCCATTAAGAATCTTACAGTAGCTCAATGTTATTTCATTTCATCGCTCAGCTAAAACTATTATCCCTAAAAGGCTATAAAAAGCATTATTGTTTTCTTTGAAAAACAGATTCTACTTACTTATGGTCACGGAGACATTTATTTACCAGCACAGCACACAAAATAAACGCAAAATTCGTAACAAGCACTACGCAAAGCAACGAAACACAAAATGAAAACATGAGAAGCAATGAAGGAATAGATCGAATCTAACAAAAAGAAGATGAGAAAAACGTAAATACAGATACGATCTGAGAGATCGACGCTACCCTGTATCCAACGGGGAGGTTCGCCTCCCGATCGTTGCAGTATATGGTGCGGTGGCTCGGCGCCTGCGGCTGCACCCGCCCCAGCCGCACCGTCCTCGACGACGCCTGCCGGAGCTCCGCCGCCACCGACGCCGACGCGGCGGCCGCCCCCGCCACCCCCGCCGCCGAAGCTGCGCGACGACCCCCTCGCCCCCTCCCCGCCGAGCCGCGCCGTCGCAACCCTAACCCTATCCCATTGCCCGCTCATCTCCACGAATCCCGCTCGGGGGAAACCGAATCAGCGATCGACGTTGCCAAAGAGATCCGATCTGGGATCCTCGCCTCAATCGCGCCTCAATTCATTCGCGAGATCGAGAGGAAACGCGGAGAATCTCATCTTCGAGGATCTTTTTTTTCCTCCTTTCTTTTTTTCCTCTTCTTTTTCGCTCTTCTTTTTTCTTTTTCTTTTTTGGTTCGTGTTTTTTTGTATTTTAAACGGAGGGTTTCAGAGTCGTCGTCTTCCTCCACATGAGTTGGTGATACACGGTTCGAGGGAGGCGAATCGTCTCACGCAGTATAACGACTCCAGGAGGAATATTAGCCGTCTGATGGAAACCGGACGGGTCTGATCGATGATGATGGCTGAAAACACGGGTGGTGGTCCTTCCTCCTCCACGTGGAGGAAACTTCGTGGACCCGGTCCACCACGTCAGCTGAGGGGGGAGCGGTTCTGTGGAGCGTGGAATTTCAACCTTGGTGTTCCTCAATGAATGGTTTTTTTGCAAATAGCCCCATAACAAAAATTTATTTTACAATTGACCTTATTAAAATTTATTTACAAAAATGGTCCTACCCTCTCGCCACTCAAGCGCTACGTCAAGATGCAGGGCGCGCGCTTGAATGCGGTGAACCATTCACGTTGAATGATTCACTGTGTCCAATACATGTAAGACCCACAAATATTCGGGACCCCGGACTTAGCCAAAATATAACTAAGTTCGAGATATTTGTATTAGACACGGTGAACACCGTGTGCAATACAAATACCCCGGACTTAGTTGTATTGGACATGGTGAATGATTCACCGTGTCCAATACAAATATCCTGGCCCGGTCCCGCCGGCGTGGCGCTGATATGGTGCTTGAGTGGCGGGGTAGGATCATTTTTGCAAAAACATTTTACACATGAACAATTGTAAACAAAAATTTGTTAGGAGGCTTTTTGCAAAAAAAAAGCCCACCATTGAAATGTTGCTTCAATATCTGTGTCATTTTTTTTATTTTTTAAAACAATAATTTTATATAATTTAATCATTATTAAAAAATCTAGTACAATCCATCCGATCAAACAATACATAATATTTTTAGAAAAAAATAGAAGCAAAAAATATTTTTGTTGCCAAATAAATATTTTAGATAAAAGAAAATTCAAATAATTTACCGTCCACTCCCGCACTTTTGCTATATAAAATTCTGTTTAAAAAATAAATAAATAAATAAATATAATATCAAACTAGGCATTAGTCTTTATTTTTTTAAAAAGAAAATAATATAGGTGAAAACATAATTCAAAATAATAATTTTATCTTATTTTTAAAATGTAGATTTCTAATATGAAATTTTGTTTGGAGGAGGTGCGACGTTGTCTTTCTATTACATTGAGGCTATTGATTAAGTCAAACATATTACATACAATCTAAAATATTATATAAATTGGTCTATACGTTTGACCGTATATAAAAATTAATGTTATGAGAAATTCGTAATAGTGTTATTTAAAAATATAAACTATTTTAAATGTTGTAAACCGTGCATGATTTAAAAAATAAAATAAAATCACTTCAAAACCATTAATTAGATTGTGTTTTAGTAAACCATCATAGGTATGAACTTAAGTCCTGGAGCAAGTGGCAAGGGGTTTGGTGGTTGGTACCTGAGATTCAAGTTCGAATTCTAGTTGATTCACATTTCTAACTATGTTTATTTTTAAATAAAATAAGCGAAGTAGGTAGAGTACTACCTATTTCTCTCAAAAAAATAAAAAAAGTAAACCACATAGGCAACAAATGGAGGGCCTAGATTAAAAAGTATACCCTAAACCCTAAACCGTAAAATAACTTGGTACTTTTAAAAGTATAGAAGCTTAATTCTATATATATATAGTGTGAGGCTACTATGCTATCGCTCATTTTCGATATTGTGACTTTTGAATCGTCGATCCACTCCGTTAAACATGATCTAGAGTATTTGAAGTACCTAAAAAATAAATTTTACAATTTTTTGATATCATTTGCCTAGTGATCGAAATGGCTCAAAATCAACGATTTGGATATTGTTCTTTTATCGAAAAATCAAATTTCGCGTCTTTCGATATTGTTCTTTTATCCATCTAGTGAACAGAAAATGAATATTCTTTAAAAAATAATGATAAGAGTTTTGTAATCAAGATTAAGAGTATAGATCTTGTTTTAAATAGTTTAAAGAATTTTCTAACAAAAATTCAATTGATTTGGATATCTTTACAGTTAAACGAGAAAATGTCTCTTATCCACCATTAAAATTACAAATTTTGAAACCCTTTGATCATTAAGCAAATGATGTCGAAAATATTTGAAATTTGATTTCTAAACACTTTAAGTGGTATAGATCATGTTTAACTGAGCGATCGTCAATTTGGAAGCTATCATCGAAAACAACTCGATAGTAAAATGCCCCGTTTACTATCGAGAGTATTCTAATAAACTATATATATATATATATATATATATATATATATATATATATATATATATATATATATATATATATATATAGTGTGAAACTACTATCTTTATCGAGCACGAGCCCGATGTTTCGATTTTCGAATTGTCGATCGGATCCGTTAAACTTGATCTAGAGTATTTAAAGTATTTAGAAAATAAATTTTATAATTTTTCGATATCATTTGCCTAGTGATCTATGGAGCTTAAAATCAAATAATTTTAATGGCCGTAGTGAGCCTTTTGAAAGTTTAACTGTTTATAAATATCCAAATTACGTAAAATTTTGATAGAAAATTCTTTATACTATATAAAATAAGATCAATATCTTTGATCTAAATTTTTAATGCTATATTATCGCGTTTTGTAAGATTTTTATTTTCACGTAGTTGATTTTTAGCCTTCGTTCACTAGGCAAATAATATCGAAAAATCGTAAAATTTATTTTCTAGGTACTTCAAATACTCTAGATCAAGTTTAACGGAGTCGACGATTCGAAAGCCACAACATCGAAAACGACGTGGAAGCACGGAGCCCTCCGTGTCTCCAAGATATGGATATATATATATATATATATATATATATATATATATATATATATATATATATATATATATATATAAAAGATGAAATATTTTTTTAAAAAAGTGAATAATATAAAAGAGCTGTTTATTATGTAAGGAAAAATAAATAAATTATTATGAGTTTAATATGTTATGCGACGACGATTTCATTACTTGAAGCGAGGCGATATTGGGTGGTCCACAGATGACGTGGTGCACCAGGTTCAGAAGTATTTCCCCCAGTGGGCGGTGGCAGAGGTGGAGCAACCGGTTGCCAAATCACAACCCGGGTAATTTGGTGTGCGTACCAAAAAAAGGTCCCCAATGTTTTAATATTAAAATGTAAAGAGGCCCCCTCAACTTTTGTACATCTTGAAATAGATCCTTCAAATTTAAATTTAATTTTGGAGCTCACACGAGGAAACTCAAAGGCTTAAGGCGGCAGCAACACGGTGGGTCGTCTGATCTGATAGAAATTCGGTCATCTTTCGGGACACACCCCCAAACGCAGTCCACTCGGTAATACGCATCAACAGTATGAATCGGGACCGAAGTATAATGACCTGACCTAACTTTTGTACTGGCTTATTTTGTTTCTTTTCCTTTTTTCCTTTATCTCTGTTTTCTCCTTTTACTATTTTTGGAGACCGTCGTTGCTTCCACCCTGTACGCTTAATTCATCTCACTTTATGAATAAAGCAGGTAGCATGCTATTTTTTTCTCAAATTAATAATAATAATAATAATAATAATAATGGTGGAGCTTGAGCTTTATGTTATTTTAGTTTGATTATTTAAGTCATTTGAGTTAGAAATTTTGTTAAACCCGACCACTTTGCTAGCTATTACCATTAACCCTTAGAAAAATCAACATCTTATCGGCGAAAATACTAAAACAACGGTCAAATTTAATGAAATCGCCACAAAATTTAGTAAAATTTAGTGAAAGTTAAGAGGGCGTCTTAGAGGAAAAAAAAAAAAAAGTTCACAAGGACTTCTTTATAATGGCCTTGGAATCTCCGTAGTATAAATTATTATCGACGAAACAAGTATATTTATTAATGTAATCAGTGTACATATATATGGTTTAGGCAGCTACAAAACCTTTATATATATATATATATATATATATATATATATATATATATATATATATATATATATATATATATATATATATATATATATATAGAGTAGAACTCTTTATTATGAGTATAGAGTATACTCATAAGTTGTTTCGATGTTGGGATTTTGAATCGGCGATCCACACCGTTCAACATGATCTAGAGTATTTGAAACTTTTAGAAAATAAATTTCGTAATTTTTCGAAATCATTATAAGGTACATCAAGCGGGTATAAAATGAACGGTCAAAATCGAACGACATCCTAAAAAGGGATGATCGGATCCTTCAATTCAAGATCGGAGTTATTGATCTTTATCTATGTAGTGAATAGAATTTTCTATCAAAAATTCAACAAATTTCGATTCTTTTACACCGTTAAACTAGAAAGTATTCCATACCGCCATTAAAAATTGTCAATTTTGTGAGCTTTTGATCGTAGGGTAAATGATATCGAAAAATTATAAAATTTTATTTCTAGAAGTTTTAAATGCTCTAGATAACGTTTAACGGTGTGGATCGTCGATTCGGAAGCTCTATCATCGAAAACATTATGAGTACAAGTGCGATCGTACTCATAATAGTATAGTAGCCGGACTCTATATATATATATATATAGAGAGAGTAGGGCTACTATACTATTATGAGTATAGAGCCCTTACTACTCATAAGTTGATTTCAATGTTGGGGTTTTCGAATCGGCGATCCACACCGTTAAACATGATCTAGACTATTTTAAACTTCTAGAAAACAAATTTCGTAATTTTTCGAAATCATTATAAAGTCCATCAAGCGGGCATAAAATGAACGGTCAAAATCGAACGACGTCCTAAAAAAGGATGATCGGATACTTCAATTCAAGATCGGAGTTATTGATCTTTATCTAGGTAGTGAATATAATTTTCTATCAAAAATTCAAAATTTCGATTCTTTTACACCGTTAAACTAGCAAGTATCCCATACCGGCCGTTAAAAATTGTCAAATTTGTGACCTCTTGATCGTAAGGTAAATGATATCGAAAAATTATAAAATTTTATTTCTAGAAGTTTTAAATGCTCTTGATAACGTTTAACGGTGTGGATCGTCGATTCGGAAGCTCTATCATCAAAAATAACTTATGAGTACGAGGGCGATCGTACTCATAATAGTATAGTAGCCGGACTCTATATATATATATATATATATATATGATGTACAAAGCTTATGCATAATAAGTAATTTTATGAAGTTGTGCTGAAAAGCTAATATTTAATAGTAAACGAACTTAGTTCCGATTTATTTTCGTTGATGGAGTCTCCAAACCGACAATCAGTACCGTTGAACACAGTCTAAACAATTTAAACTATATAAAAATCAAATTTCATATATTTTCGATATTATTCTTTTGTCCATCGAGTGGACAAAAAACATAAACAACTGAAAATGAATATTCTTTAGAAATCGATAATAGGAGTCTTGTTATGAAGATCAAGAGTGTAGATTAATTTTTAAATAATTTTAAATTTTTTCTAACTAAAATTTAATTAATTTAGATATCTTTACGTAGTTAAATAAAAAAATGCTAATTTGGAAACCCTTTGATCGTTAGTCAATGATATAAAAAAAAGATTTGAAATTTGATTTTTAAATACTTTAAGTGATATACAGATCATGTTTAATGATGTCGATCGTCGATTTAGAGATTTCATCATCGAAAACAAATCGGTAGCAACGCAAAGCAATCCAACTCAACCCTAATTTTATATATTTAAAACTTAATCCTCAGAAGCTTATTCACTCTCATAGAGAGGTGATTCACTCCATCTAGAGGGACAAAGAGTAATGACATACTCTTTTGAGTGGCAATTCACTAGAGGAGGGGGAGAGTCATAAGCATAGCTAAAGTAAGAGGGGCAAGCATCCTTGAACATCTTGGAGTACATGGTGGGCCTGCAGGTCTCCGGCGTTCCATAAGAGTTTCTGCAACAAAACACGTCGAGATCGAACGCCAAGCACGCGCTCTTGCAGGCGACGACGGCGCCACCGCTGCCGTCGGCCGTGACGCTCAGCTCTCTCGGGCAGACGCTGTTAGGGCTTTTCGTGCAGCCGTTGATCAGGCAGTTGCGGTCGGCCGGCCTGGTCGAGACGGCGATCGGCAGGTTGTAGCCGTCGACTAGGCTGACGTCGTAAAAGCTGGGCTTGCTCTTGTCCTCTTGCAGTGAAACCTGCACCAGGACATATTACAAAGTCTTATTGTCGCGTGACAGAAAGTTGAAACTTATTTTAGCCAATAATAAATATGCAGCAATCTAAAACTTTATAATTAAAAATTTAATTAGAAAGTACCTCCACAAGAGTGGCTGGAGGCATCCCAATAGTGCCATTGCAGGAAAGCAGGCCTTGACAGTCACCAGTTTGGCAACCTGCAGGTTCTGAGCCCGAACTCGAATCCGAACCGAAACTGCACCCGGTCCGGCCCCAGAACCGCCCGCTCCACGTCGGCGGGGCCTTGACTTGCTTGCCCTGGCCCGGCTGGAGGAGGAAGCCGCCGCCGTCCGCGATCACGGGGTGGCCGGCGTTGGGCGCCGCCGCCGGCCACACGGGGAACGGGCACTTGTTGATGACGTGGAAGCTGACCTGGCCATCCACGTGTGCATCTGTCCGGATCGAGATCGAGATCGAGATCGAGATCAAGATCGATTTACATTTAAGTTTGTGTATTATAACTGATATTGTGATTCAGTCCCTAGCTCTATATATGTTTTACTTAAAACACTTTAGTTTCCGAACTTTCACATATATTGCGATCACGGTTCACTTTACTTCTTCCTCGCGTTATTGTTAAAAAATAAGTAACCTATTACTATAACCCCTCCACATATAGGTGATTTGTTTATTTCAATTCACATCAAACAAGATTAAAAGATCATCTTACAACACAAATCAAGATCTCCTTTTAAATCAGATACAAAAGTGAAAAGCTATATTTATCCGGGGCAAAAAAAAAGTTGTTTATGAAAAACTACTTTTTCTACAAGCTTTTGTTTCCCAAATAAAAAAAGATAATCTGCAAAATGAGAACACTACTTCGTAAATTTTGTTTTTTCTTTATTTTACGAAATAAATTAAACTACTTTTTCTGGTAAGCCAAAAAATTATCTTCTGAGTTATTTTTGAGAAAACCAAACACCTCCGAAGTATATATATATATATATATATATATATATATACACACACACACACACACACACACACACACACACACACACACACACGTAATTAATAAAAAAACTATATAGTAAATCTATGTGTTACATTAATGAAACACTTTTTTTTTTTCTATGTTTTGGTTACCTAAGAAGATGAAATGCAGCAGGAGGAGCCAAGCCAAAGCCTTGCTACTCATCTTCAACATGACTTCCTTAGTACGAGGAATCCCCAAATATATATTCCTTAATTTTGATGAGTTCAATTTTGCATCTCTGCTTAGTCTCATATATATATATATATAAGATTCAACTTTTGTCAACATACTTGCATTGTAGTCAAAGTAAAATCAATTGATGTCTCAAAAGAAAATTAAAAAGAAAAGAAAAAAACAATAATTTTGGGTACCTTCATGCTTACTTCTAAAGCATGGTTGGTGGTAACGTCTGGAGGGTAGTTTGGTAATTGCGCTATCAAATTTTTTACCGTTAAATTTATCTTTTTAATCATTTTTATTCATTAAATTATATTATTTAATCAACCAATTACTCAATTCTAAGGGATTATTATTATATTATTTCTCCATTTCCATCTCCAAAATTTCGCTTCTTGCCACAGAGCTCTCCTACAGCACAAACCGATGTGAATCATTTGAACGATTTATTTTAGATAAAGATGTACAGAACTTACCTGAATTAATTACGAATCATTTTGAGTTAGTTATAATCTTTCAATATTTTGATTTTACCGTAGAATCTTTCACTTTGTTTAATTTGAGTTGGTCAACCATACTTTTACTTTAAAGTTTGAATGCATCATTTATTTTCACAACTTTTATTAGTATGCATGCTTCATATAATTTTTTGTAACTATAAATTTATTGAAGTAAATAATTAACTTAAAATTCAAAGCCAAAGTATTATTGACTGACTCAAATTAATGAAATAAATTTAAAGATTAGATAGTAAAATAAGGATTTTGAATGATTAATTAGATAGTCAGATTAAAAATACTCTATAATTTAGATAAATTCTCTGTATTTTACCTACAAGTTACTGTTATTATCATCGATATTACTGTGTGCAAAAATATCAAACAGAATGATCATGACAGGGAGTGGAGGGGTGATCATTAATATTTGTCCTCGGGTTTTTTTATAAAATGATCCTCCAAAAAATTATAATTGGCAAAATGACCTTGTGAAAATTTTATTTGTATTACTAACCCTTCTTTCGCCACGTGGGCGCCACGTCAGGGTTTCCTTACAAAGACGGTGAATCGTTCACCGCTTTCTCCAATTTTTTTTAAAGGCGGCGAATCATTTCCCATTTCTTTTAAAGATGGTGAATCGTTTCCCGCTTTCTCCCATTTTTTAAAGACGGTGAAATCATTCACCGCCTTTTCACTTTCTATATCTCATATATAATCCTAACAACCACATAAAAATTGTAACAGATTCTAATAATTTATCCATATAATTTTATATAATCTTAACAGAAAATCCTAATAATCTATCCATATAATCGTAACAATCTCATTTTTTTTCTATTTCCTATATAACTCATGCGCAATTTTAATGAATGCGGTGAACGATTCACCGCTGTTAAAATAAATAGGTAAGAGCGGGAAACGATTCACCGTCTTTAAAAGAAATGAAAAAAAACAGCAAACGATTCACCGTCTTTATAAGGAAATTCTGACGTGGCACCCACATGGCGAAAGGAGGGTTAGTTTTACAAATAAAATTTTTACGAGATCATTTTTCCAATTACAATTTTTTAGAGTATCATTTTATAAATAAGTCCTTTGTCCTCATCTCAATTGTCAAAAAGAAGTTGACCTTTGTCTAAATCAATGGCCAAAGAATACTAGGACCATTTATATTATTATTATTATTATTGTTATTATTTAATCTTAATTATAGTCATCATGCAATGTAACATTACAACCAAGCAATGGTGGAGTGGTGGAGGGTGTTGCCTTTGCTTCAATCTCAAGGCTTCTAGAGGCAATAACAATAATAACAATAATAATAATAATAATAATAATAATAATAATAACTAAAATAGAATCCAAGAAATAAAAATATAATATCTAAGATGATGGGGACATGTGTAGTGGAATGTAGGATAAACAATCTTTTTCTATTCTTGTAAAAATTTGCTTGACAACTTTATACATATATATACATTGAACAGAGAAACCCCAAAAAGGAACTTTTTATAATTTTATGTATAGTTTAAAAAGGTGTTGATGCTTCACTTGAAATTTCTAGACACCTGCTTTTTCTAATTATTTTTTACTTTATTTTTACACTCTTTTCTCAAACTTCTCCCTCTGATATTATATTAAATTATGTAATTTGCATGACTATATATATATAAGGAAAACTTAAAAACCTCCATGTAGTTTCATAGTTTCTAACTTTAGTACCCTGTGGTTTAAAATGTATCAATTTGTTCCCCTATGATTTCGTTTTTATTTTTTCGGTAGCTTTTTCGTTAATATTTTATTAAATTATATATAAAAAATTTCAGATACCAATCTAGATTTATCGAATATTCACTTTAGTATCCTTTAATTTTAACTTTGTCACTGATTTAAAAAAAAATTAATAAAATTAATAATAGAAAGAGAAAAACGAAATTAATCACCGGAGGGCAAATTGATAAACATTAAAGCACATGATACTTAAGTGAGAAAGTGCTAAACCACGGTTTTTTTTTTTTTATTTAAGTTTTCCCATATATTTACAATAAAACAAGCAGTGCGCACTAATTATGTCAAAAAAAATTCAAAAATTTTAGAGATTAAATAATTAAATCTAAATAGGGAATACTTTAGGTAATAAGTTAAATACATGAAATAGTTATCATAATTTAGAAGATCATACTTATATTATTTACATATATATTCATAATAATTTATAGGAGTGCATGCACAACTGAAATTTTTCATGCATTAGCCATTAATCTATATATAAATAAGCATTTGTTATGTAATATTAATTTATCAAATATTTAAATATGATCATGACTTGGCTTAATTGACTTAGTCAAGTGAGTGCATATTAAAATGCACAATAAATCCTCTGAGTCAACAAATTAAGAAGAAGCTTCTCAAGCAAAAATAAATAAAAATAAGCAAAACTTCTATTGCAGTGAAAAGTCAATTGATGTTCTAATGGTTCCAATAAAATAGAAGTTATAATAAGTAGCTAGCTACTATGCATTTTTATCGAGACTCATCTAACGTTATTAAGTAAAACAGAATTAGTACGACAGCTTATAAAAATATGCTTTTCTATTTTCTGATAAAACATCAGTAAATATATCGTAACTAACTTAATTATTACAATTTGTGCTACTTGCATGGAATTATGCATAGAAACAAACAAAATATTATTTTATCGCATTTTTTCATCCTATGCAATAGAAGCAAAAAAAAAACGAATTTTTTATAAATAAACTTATCAACTTTTATAATTATAAAAATAATCTTTTGAAAAAAATAATTATAAAAATAGGCTTCTAAATACGGTGAATGATTCACCGCATTTATAACTACCTATAAGTAGTAGAAAAAAAATAAAAGCGGTGAACCATTCACCGCTTTTATCAATATAAAAATATAAAAATAAATAAGAAAAATAAAGAAAGCGGTGAATGATTCATTTTAAAAGCGGTGAATCATTCACCGCTTTTATAGGACTATATTTATAAATAAAAATTTAATAGGTCTATTTTTAAAATAAAAGTTTCGGAGGAGTCTATTGCAATAAAAAACCCAAAAAAAACCCTAAATAATTTTTTTTTTTGAGAGATAGGTAGCACGCTACCAGCTTCGTTTATTTCGTTAAGAAATAAACTTAGCTAGAAATGTGAATTAACTAAGATTCGAACTCGAATCTCGGATACCAACCATATATCAAGCCCTTTGCCACTTGCTCTAGGGACGGTCGGTAACCCTAAATAATTGATAAGTGCTTTTCCAAACAGTTATACATTCTTAGCACTTTTCTAAATAGCTCCAACCAAGTGAAAGTAAGCTCAACTTACTATATGTGACAAGTGCTTTTGACACAAACACCACCACCTTATATTGACTTGAGCCAGTTAGCAATTGCTTTTCAAAGAAGCAAATTTCCTAGATGATCATCATCATTAATACGCAATATCATGTCACACCACACTAACTATGGTGGTGCACCACTAATCACCACTCTCCTCCCATATCTTGCCTCTTATGATCTCCTCCCACCAACAAAGGGCTATTACTCTACATGTGTCTCCTTGTTCATAAATATATATCAAACACCTCACAATACCTATCCACTAACCCATCATATATAGGTATATATCTATGTACTTTATTCATATATATCCCCTTTGCTTTGCACACAAAATTACCAAACTACCCCTTTGTTGCACCTTGATGGTATCTCTATTTGGGCTAAATTATAAAATTTTCCTTGCACTTTGTATCTTGAATAAAAGAGATTTTCTTCGTTTGTATAATATAACAATTATTATTCTCTTACTTGTTCCAGCAATCATAAAAAAATTTAGACCTGTTTGACACAATCGGCGAAATACACGATGGGTTCAAATTGAAGCGAAATTTTACGTAGAGGATAAATGAAGCACAGAATAAAGTGCAAGTGCAAGAGATGTGATTTTATAATTTAGTCCTTGATTTTATCACAAAGAGGGTATTTTGGTCATTGTGAAGATATTAAGAAGAGAGAATGGGCCCCACTATATAGTAGTGTAGCACTAACTATAGTGGGGGAGAGTGATGTTAGGTACATAGCCAATTGCATTAATAAGAAGTCTTGTTTCCTTCCTAGCTTTTTCATTTTTGGACTTTGCTCTCCATGATATATAAGAGCCTTCACAAAAGGGTATCAACTCATGCCTCTTTTTATTGTTTGCTAACAAATGGTATAGAGAGATCTAGAAAGAGATCCAAGAGAGAGAGAGAGAGAGGACATGGAAAGAGTTGCATCTCTTCATTTGCTATGGCTTCTATTTTGCTTCTCTTATCTCATCTTCTCCTCCCATGCAATACCTTCAACAAGTAATTCTCTACTTAAGATGTTTTTTTTCAAAAAAAAAAAAAAAAAAAAAAAAAAAAACTACCTCTACTCACTATATAATTGATCATTCATAATTCTCTATCTATAATTAATGTTAGCTACCAATATTTCAGGGGCTCAAAGAATGCTGAAGAACACTAGAGGCTTTCCACCTTCAAGTGGCACATCTCAGGTGAATTAATTTTTGTAGATGCAATAATTCCTCTTTTGTTTTATGGCTGAAATTCAAGTTTAACAATTAATGTTTGAAGACAATTAAATTTAGTCTTTGTCTGAATTTATGTTTTGAAAGAGAAAATTATATATTCAGCTTTTGCTTTTGTCTTATAACAATGAATTATCTTTAGTAGAATGTTTGACAAATAAAAATGTTTAACATTTCTAATTCTGATAAAAATAAAAGTTTCTTGAAATATTTTATTAATATAATGCTTGAAATATTCTATTCTAATTTACGTTTTGAAAAAGAAAAATTGTAGTGTCTGCTTATTGTGTCTCACTTTTGCTTCTACTGTCTATAACAGTTATGTTTAATTAGTGAAGCGTTTGATAAATAAAAATGCCTAATGCTTCTGATTATGATAGAAAGAGAAGTTTCTTAAAATATTCTATTAATATAATGCTTAAAATATTCTATCCTAATTTACGTTTTGATAGAGAAATTGTAGTGTCCGCTTGCGTCTCACTTTGCTTATGCTGTCTATAACAGCTGTTATCTTTAGTAGAGGCGTAGAGCGTTTGACAAATAAAAATATCTAATATTTTTTATTCTAATAGAAATTAAGAGAAGTTTTTTAAAATATTGTACTAATGTAATGCTTGAAATATTCTATCCTAATTTGTGTTTTGAAGGAGAAATTTATAGTGGCCCCTTGTATCTCCTTTTTACTTCTGCTTTCTATAATAGTTACCTTTAGTGAAGTATTTGACAAATAAAAATATCTAAAACTTCTATTTCTGATAGAAAAAGAAGTTTTAAAAATATTCTATTAATATAATGCTTGAAATATTCTATCATAATTTACGTTTTGAAGAAGAAATTTATACCGTCCACTTTTGTCTCCCTTTTGCTTCTGCTTTCTATAACAGTTATCTTTAGTGGAGTATTCGACAAATAAAAATATATAATGTTTCTGATTCTGATAGAAAAAAGTTTCTTAAAATATTCTATTAGTACAATGCTTGAAATATTCTATCATAACTTACGTTTTGAAAGAGAAAATTAGCGCGTCCGCTTTTGTCCAGCTTTTGCTTCTACTTTCTATAACAAGTATCTTTAATGAAGTGTTTGACAAATAGAAAAGTCTAATACTTTTGATTCTGATAGAAAGAAAAGTTCTTTGAGAAAATAAAAAAGGACTAAAGCAGCTTACTATATATGTGTAATTCACTACAGCTTATATAATTAACTACTTAATTTGGAAGTAGTATAAGTATTATTTTGCATCACAAAATAGATAAATTTTCTTTTTTAATTTCCTTATTAGGAGATGATACTATAGTTAAAGAAATTATACAAAATAATACAAATTTTCCTGGAACCACTTATTCTGAAATATTTATAGTTAAAACAGATTAATAGGAAAAAGAAATCTAATAAGACCAAAATGTTGGAAAATTTTTGACATTGTAAGTTTCAAACAGTGAAAAAATTAAAATGAAGTTCTGCTTCTGATGTAATAAAAAATAGATACAAGTGTTTACGTAAATTAACAGCATAGAAATAACCAACCGTCCCAAGCAAGTGGCAAGAGACTTGGTGGTTGGTATCCGAGATCCAAGTTCGAATCCTAATTGATTCACATTTCCAGCTAAATATATTTCTAAATGAAATAAACGAAGCTGTAGCGTGCTGCTACCTATCTCTCTTGAAAAAAAAAAAAAAAAAAAAAAAAAAACAGCTGCATAGAAATAGCACTTTCGTAAAATCTCTAGCCCTTTTCTTTTTCTTTTCTTTTATTACTTTTAAAGGTGAGAATAGTTTTTTTCACTTTTGGTTTTCAAAAACAAGATGTTTAAACTTTGAGTTTATGATAATTGTTTGAAATGAGCAGATCATCAAGGGAGGAAATCGATTCGAAGAAATCAAATTCCGCGGATTCGGAAGGATGGATATAGAGATCGAAGACTATCCGGGGTCGGGCGCGAACGATCGTCACACGCCGAAGCCGCCGGAGAGGAGCTGACTCCAAAAGAGTTTAAATTTGAATCATTTTCTCAGCAAAATGAAAGTCCTTTGAAGAAGTAATTTTGATTTTTTTTCAACTGCTTTTGCAAAAATAAATAAATAAATAATGTACTGCAGGTCCATCTAGTTGAACATATATATATATACATATAGTGTAGAGCTATTATACTATCGGAAGTATAAAAATATATAAAAGATTTTATACTGCCGACTTTTTGATCCTTGGATTAAAAATTATACGGTTGGGATGATTGCGGTCCCATCAGGATTGAGTAATGCCCTCCCTAGCTACAGGGCAGTAGTATTAATCCAAAGGTTAGAAATAATTAAAGGGGTTGATCTAAGGGCCAAAAAGCCGAAAGCACCATATCCCCTATGCTTTCGATAGCATAGTAGCTCTACTCTATGTATATATACAGTAATTAATGTATACTTATATATAGTTAATACATAAAAGTAGTGAAGGAGAGTAGAGGAAATGTGACCACTGAGTCAAGGTGGTTTTAAGAAAGAAAAATATTTATGATTAATTATTTGTAGTGTAGACTTGTGACATTTTGTAACAGCGATTATGTGTGCCTTTATTTTTATTTTTTTGAAATAAACTTAAAGCCGGAAATATGAATTAATTAGAATTTGAACTTGGGATCTTGAATGCTAATCATCAAATCATTTGCTACTTGCACTAGAGATGGTTGATTCTGTGCTTTTATTTTATTATATATATATAACTAGACTGGAATACTATCAATAGCACCAAGTTATTGGTGTTATTAGGTTTTCAGCTTTTGGATAAAAAAATATATGGCTAGAATGGTATGAGCTCTCTAGCATTGAGTAAGTTATTTATTTAATAGTATAATCTAACGGATAAAAATAGTCAAAAAGTTAAATCTAATAGTGGGAAACTTAATAGTACCAAACGTTTGGTGCTATCGATAGTAATTCAGCTGGACTCTCTCTCTCTCTCTCTCTATAACTAGGCTAGAATATTATTAATAGCAATATTAAATGAGTGGTTAGGATGATGTGGCCCCTAGTGGGTTGAGTAAGTGATTGGTTGAATAGTATAATCTAACGGATAAAAATAATCAAAGGGTTAAATCTAACGGTAGAAAGCTCAATAGCACTAAATTTTTGGTGTTATCGATAGTACTTCAGCCGGACTATTTTCAGTAACAACTATTTTTAATAAAATATTTAATAATTAACAAAATTTGAATTTCTAGTTTATATGGTGTGAAAATTAGGTTTCAAACTTTCGATATCTACGAGAGAAACCTTGATAATAGCACTTCTCAATCAGTACTTTGACAAATAACAGGTACAATTGATTTTTCTTGGCCCAATTAATTGTAGGGGTGTACTAGCTTTTTGAGGAAGCGATAAATGCAAAATCTCCTTTGAAGGAGGTATTCTATTATCACACTTCATCATCAATGATATGATCGATCATATTTCTTCTTTTCAAATAAAAGTACAGTAAAAATATTTTTTTACAATCATGATGTGACATATATTTTTAAAAAGAATATTTTGATTGGCTTGGTACGCCACGTCACATATATACCCGTTGCATTCTAGAATTTTTCCCTTTGAAGAGGCATTATGATAATTTTCTCACAAACACTTCTCTATACAACAAAATCAGAAGCACAAAATTTGAATATTCGCATTTTGACCTCCAAATTATATTTTCTTAGTTTCCACGACGATGGAATTTTCCAGCTATTTTTAACTTTCAAATGCCCAGTAAAAATTGATATAATTTAAAGGCGAAATAGAAACAAAATAAAAAAAAATAGCTTATTTGGCAATGCACAAGCAAAATATTTATCGAATTTGATTTTAATTTTTCCACATTAATTTTTAACTGTTGGTGCATGCAAGTTCGATGATGACTTGCTCAATAAAGCATGTCACCATCTATCTATTAACACATTGATCTTTGTGAAATAATTTTTTTAATTAATTTTTTGCTAAAATTGAGTTATTTTTAGGCTAAAATACATGAATTTTTTTAATTTTTAAAAATTTATATTGTCTTATTAAATTTTTTTAAAATATTTTCAGATGGTATAGTGCTAGTGTTAATGTAGAGGATAAACTGACCAAATTAAATTTACATCTTTTATAAGAAAAAAATAATTTTTAAAATATTTCTGTTATTTTGAATGATATTTTTCATGTAAATTATGAGAAATAGACAGACTAGTGATAAAACCTTGACAGAGGGAGAGGGGGTTAAATGCAATAATTTAAAATATTAAGGAGTAAAATATAGATTTTTGAAAGTTAGAGAATTAAAAAAATTTTTAAAAAATTCATAAGAAAGTTTTTTTTTTCTAATTTAGTCTTATTTTTTTAAAACTAAGAAGAAAAATGATGTTGCAAATGATTAAATTACCAAAATACCCCTGAAAATATGATTGGGGGACAGTTAGGGGTACGCTTAAATGGTATCTTTTGGCCACGTGCGTACTCTATCCCCCCAATAAATAACACCGTGTGTCGGTGTCTCGTCCCCGCATAGAGATTTGTATGCCGTGCATCCGCAGCCGTTGAAATGAATGATCGGACGATCAGAAATAGGTCGCATATGTTTTGTATGGACTCGTCCGTTGTATCGGAGGGCCGTACTCACGCGGAGTCGCGTAGAAATGTTCAAAGTGATGCGTGTAAGAGATTAGGTAAAAATGCACTGAGACCCCCTCAAGTATACGGTATTTTAATATAGCATCTCAACTTTATATTGTTTTAATAATAATTATCTAACTTTTGGACTTTTTTTTTTGTTAAGTTAGTTAAATTCAATATTTTTATTAAATTTAATAGCTTTTTTTTAAGTCATTTACAACTTTTGTTTTACTAAAAAGTAGTTTCAAAATCTCACCGAATTTAATGATATTAATTAATACTAATTAAAATTATTTAGTAAAATTTTTAATTTAATTGACTAGAATCGCTACAACATTAAAAAAAATTGAGAACCATCAATTTTAAAAAAAATAAAGGTGAAGGGCATATTTTAAAGTATTTAGGGTCAAATGCATATAGGTCCCTGCAAACATAGTCAATTGCGGAAATATCCCTGCAAAAACGAAACTAGGTGAGATGTCCCTGCAAAAGTCCAAAAGTATGCAGATATGTCCCTGCCGCGTCTTTTGCAGGGACATATCTGAAAAAATATTTTTGCAGATATGTCCCTACAAAAGGCGCGGCAGGGACATATCTGCATACTTTTGGACTTTTGCAGGGACATCTCACCTAGTTTCGCTTTTGCAGGGATATTTCCACAATTGACTATGTTTGCAGGGACCTGTATGTAAATTAACCCTATTTTAAAATAGCATGTAGTGAGGGGTGTCCATGCATTTTGTTGAGGGATTTATTTCACAATTTTCAATAATGTAAGGGGTCTCGTACATTTTTCCCCCTCCCTCTTCGCGATAGTGGCTTTAGCTATATAATGAGAGAGAGAGAAAGAGAGAGAGAGAGAGAGAGAATTTAGGGTTTCTCCACTACCTGATGAGAGAGTGAGTGGATTCGATTGATGTGTCGGTGGATCTGAGATCCGTTTCTTCTTCATCGTCTTCGCCTTAATCGGTATGAATCGATTGATCCCCTAACAACGTTTCTCTCGATCTCTTTTGATCTCTATTTCGCACTTTTTTTTTTCTCTTTATTTTGAGCTGAATTGTGTCATTTTCTACAGTAATTGGCTGATATTTGTAGAATTTCATGTCATTTTCATCATTTTCATCGTAAGAATCAACAGGGATTCGAATTTGTTTTCTGTTAAATTATGTGAAACAACCATTTTGAGAGCTTAAGCTTGTAGAGAGAATGGTGTTTTATATTTTTATACTCAGCATCCTCAAAAAACAAAAATCTGCTTTCTGGAAGAAATTGTAGCTTAAATCGTCGATTTTGACATGGTTTATGTGAACTAATTTTGTACTCGTTCTAGTGGTTCGTGGATTTGGATAGATTCAATTTCTAATTATCAATTTAGGTGAATTGGAGAATTTCGTTGTAAAGGCGCCACCTTTGCTTTTTTATTTGTCCATCATATGTAAGTTCTTAAATTAGATCGAGTAAAGGTTTTTTCAATCTTTATTTTATTTATAAAGGATTAATTTGAATATTTCTGATTAATCCTACGCACTTATTGTAAGCTTCTGCTAATTCTGTAGATGATTGGTAAGTGGTAATTTCTTTCATCAAAGCTGATTGAGTTCGAGAAGTGGAAAGTGGTGTTTTTTTTTTATTTTTTATTTTCACTCTGGTTCCGAATTCTTTATTTGTTATATGTTTGTGCAAAATGTCCATCCCTTGATTGTAGGGACTGAAATAAACAGAAAATAGAGATTGTCAAAAACAGAAATATGAATGAGTAACAGATCAGCCATAAACTTAGTCCTTAATCCAAACAAAAAATTTAAATTCAAACTTTGAAACTTATAATATTCAAAAAATGTAATCATATTCATCAGAAAATATGATATAATGCTCTCTTTGATGACAAAAATCTTTTTAGGTGAAGAATGGCTATTAAAGGGAATTCAGCTGACAACAGGACTAGAAGTTCCTTATCCATTATTATTGTAGTTGGTCTCTGTTGCTTCTTCTATGTATTGGGTGCTTGGCAAAAGAGTGGTTTTGGAAAGGGGGATAGCATAGCTCTCGCAATCACTAAGCAAACCGAATGCACCGTCTCGACAAACCTAAATTTCGAGACCCATCATAGCGTAGCCAACCTTGACAGGAGTGTTAATAACTCGGAAAGGGAAATTTTCAAACCATGTGATGACCAGTACACTGATTACACTCCTTGCCAAGATCAAAAGCGGGCGATGACCTTCCCTAGGAACAATATGATCTATAGGGAGAGGCACTGTCCTCCGGAGGAGGAGAAGCTTTATTGTCTTATTCCGGCCCCCAAGGGATATGTTGCTCCTTTTCCATGGCCTAAGAGCCGCGACTATGTTCCATTTGCTAATGCGCCTTATAAGAGCTTGACGGTGGAGAAGGCTGTTCAGAATTGGGTTCAGTTTGAGGGGAATGTGTTTAGGTTCCCTGGAGGTGGGACGCAATTTCCTCAAGGCGCAGATAAGTATATTGACCAGCTCGCTTCGGTTATTCCTATTGCTAATGGGATGGTGAGAACTGCGCTCGACACTGGCTGTGGGGTACGTGAAGTTTTAATCTTCTTTGATCTCTAATGCTATTAACATCTCTGTCATTGCAAAAACAAGAGCTATTTATTGTGTTTTAAATGTCTATTGCCTTGGCTTCTGAAACAACTTCTCTACTCTAAAAAGCGGAAACTCCAGAAACCAGCCGCTTAGATAACAACAATTTCAAAGCTGTTGTTTGTGGCACGTTGCTAAAATGAGCTTTTGTGCCTGGAAAGCAGAAGATCTGGTTTGAAAATTCTGCTTGTGCTACAGTGAAAAGCTTTCGAGAATCCATTAGTGATTCTTCAAACAGCTTTTACTAAAGCGGCACTTCTGCATAATAAATTAGCTTTCTGAAATTAGACATTTTTGTTGAAATTCCTTTTGGTTATTTTGTTTACTTCTAGGTTGCAAGTTGGGGAGCTTACCTATTGAAAAGGAATGTATTAGCCATGTCATTTGCACCAAGGGACTCTCATGAGGCACAGGTCCAGTTTGCACTTGAGAGAGGTGTGCCTGCAGTTATTGGTGTTCTTGGATCTATTAAACTTCCATATCCTTCTAGAGCCTTCGATATGGCCCACTGTTCACGGTGTTTGATTCCTTGGGGCGAAAATGGTGAGGATGCTGCTTCATGTTTTAACTTAAGTTAAATTGTCTGTTTGTTGTCTAATCTTTTATTGTAGGTTGCATATAATATATATCCAAAGAAGAGAAAATGGTCCATCAAATGTAATTTGTTGATGTGCAACGTTTACTCTATTAATTTGCTTTTCTTTTCTTTGAAGATGGAATGTACATGATGGAAGTCGATAGAGTTTTAAGGCCTGGTGGTTACTGGGTGCTTTCGGGCCCGCCCATTAACTGGAAGACTCACTACCAGTCGTGGCAGCGTACAAAGGAGGATCTCGAGGAGGAACAGAGGAAGATCGAGGATTTTGCTAAACTTCTTTGCTGGGAAAAGGTTACCGAGATTGCTGAGATTGCCATATGGAGAAAAAGAATAAATACCGATTCTTGTCCGGAGAGGCAAGATGAGCCACGTGTTCCTATGTGTGAATCGACAAACCCTGATGACGTCTGGTGAGAGTCAATACTTGGCTACCATTTTGTACATTGTCAAATTTCAAAAAATAGGTTAAAAGGTATAGACACTACATGACTACAATCCTTACATTTAATTACTTCTATCTCCTTACCAGACCTTTTGTTATTTTTTATTTTAGTAACTTTCTGTCAAGTACAGTCAAAATTTAGCGCTTTCTGTGGTGAAAAGAAATCACAAATAACAGATTATTCTATCAAATTACAGAATATTCTATTAGGGCTACTGAATATATAGTTAAAAAAGTTGCACTTATGGTTGAGATAATAAATAATCGACGGTCAGGTACGTAAGCAAACTTCAGATATAGTATTGCAGGGACATATATACATGTATTTTTTTCTTATATTTCCTTTTATGACTTTAGGTACAAGAAAATGGAGGTCTGCATAAACCGTTATCCCGAGGTTAGCACTCCCGAAGAAGTTGCGGGGGGCGAACTGAAGCCATTTCCAGAGAGGCTAAATGCTGTCCCTCCTCGAATAGCCAGTGGTTCTGTCCGCAGCTTTTCTGTTGAGTCATTTCAAAAGGAGAATTCGTTGTGGCAAAAGCATGTTCAGGCTTATAAGAAAGTCAATAAGTTACTTGACACAGGACGGTATCGCAACATAATGGACATGAATGCTGGCGTGGGAAGCTTCGCTGCCGCAATTGAGTCCCCAAAACTATGGGTTATGAATGTTGTACCCACTGCCGCCGAGTTATCTACATTGGGTGTCATCTACGAGCGAGGGTTGATCGGCATTTATCATGATTGGTATTTATTTTCACCTTACGCTAAGTTTACTCCCCTTCTCTCTTTAAATGATTAAAATACAGATATCTTCTTGGGATATCTCCATTTGCACTTTTGTCCCCTCCCTAGTCAAAACCTGCATATAGCTTCTCGATTAATTAGAAACTCCTGCATTACCTTCCCCATAGAATAGGAAAAAGTGCTAATGTTTTATTGATGTTGAGATTTCCCTTCTACAATTTTGTAGAAATATAATTGATTCTTATACGCGTAATCAGAATGAAATACGAAATGCACAAAATGATATATACCAGTTTTTGCATTATTTTTTGTATTTTTGCACAAGACTTCTTTTACATGTATTATAATCAGTACTGAGTAGTTCTTTATATATTATTCATCTTGGTTTAGGTGTGAAGCATTTTCGACTTATCCTAGGACTTACGACCTTATACATGCCAATGGTGTCTTCAGCTTGTACCAGAACAAGTAAGTTGATGCGCAGCCTGACACTCTTTACATTTCAAGCTGTTATAATAATAATAATATATCGAAATCATAAAGCTTTGATGTTAATTATATGATCAGTAAATCCATTATCTTGCAAACAATGGCAATAGAGGAAATAGTGAGATAAGACATGATGGCTTTTGGCTTGACAATGAATCTTACCCAAAACAAAGTTGATGGAAAGAATATACTCGTTGTTTTTGTTATAGTTGTTAGTTTGAAATTCAGGAGACCCCCTTATAAGTATCATTATTTCCACATTGCCAGCTGAAATTTGAAACCTTCATGAGTACGACCGACATCAGTAATCCATCAGCAAAGTGATAGAGATCATCTTACTAACACTGACAAAGGGAGCTGAAGTATTAAAAGCTTGTAGAATAAGGGTTATCCTGTATCTTCTAATGGGCAAAGTGATATGATATTTATAGGGGATTTTCCAGCAATTAAGCCTTAGTATTATTGGGGTTGTTGCTATTACTATCTGGCAAGGATTTAAGTGCCACGGCATGGGGTCGTGCCGGAAACTTATCGGCACGGTACGGCACAGTGCGTGCCGAGCCGTGCTTATGCGTACCGGTAAGAAAAATTCTTGTGTGCCGACACATAGTAGCATGAAATATTTATTTTCTTTAGCAACAAAATATTCTAACTATTTATTATGTCTTTTTATCATATCTTTTGAACTTTATTGTGAAAATTACTTACTAATTTAAAGAATAGAGGGTTTTGAACAGTGCCATCGGCACGGGATCTGTATCGTGCCGATATCTTGTTGGTACGATACAGCACGGTGGATACGGCCCGTGCTGACGGGCACTTAAAATCTTGCTATCTAGCAACCCCATTGTCGGGTGCAGAAAATTGCCCTTTTACTAATTTCTCGTACTTGGTCCGTGTTAAATTTAGGTGCAAAATGGAAGACATTCTCTTAGAAATGGATCGGATTTTGCGCCCAGAAGGTGCAGTTATATTCCGAGATAACGTCGATGTCCTGATTAAAGTAAATAAAGTAATTAGTGGGATGAGATGGAACACGAAGATGACGGATCATGAGGACGGCCCTTTTGTCCCCGAGAAGATACTTTACGCTGTTAAGCAGTATTGGGTCGGCGGGAGCGATAGTGCTTGACGGTTAATAAAGGAGACTAACATTTTTATGGAGTTCATCGGCTACTTCCCGAAACTGATTTTAAGACGCGCTTTTCAGGCGGAAAAGCTGCGACCAAATTAGGTCCGCGAGCAGGAGGCGGCTTGGAGTTTTCTGTGTTTGCAAGTTGTAGGAGTTAATGTATTGATGTTTGGTAGTGTTTTAGCTTAATGTATTGATCATAATTATTGCTTCATCATGAGTGCCTTCTTTTCTTTTTCTTCTTTTTTTTTTCCCCCCTTTTCTGAGGAGTTTACTTAACTAGGCTTGATGATGTAAGCACCGGATTATTTATAATATGAGCTGTAAAAATTGCATGGTTCAATCGTACGGGCTAGAACATTTCCTGCTTGAATTTTAATGTGCTTTGATGCCCTAAATTTTTTGATAATTTGCATTGAAACTTCAAAGAGCTTGCATACTTTTGCACTGCATCTGAATTTAAAATGTGTTTGCCTTTTCAAATATTTGACACTTGCGACCGCAAATATGCGTTGTATATATTTTTCTGTAAACTACTCTGTACTAGTGTGTGTGTGTGAATTGTAAAACCCAGATCCAAATTTGATTTCTAACTCAAACAAAAACTGCTATGCCCAGTTTTTCACATGGGGTTTCATGTCCATGTCCAGTTACTTCTCCCACATCATATCCAGTTATATTTTGCAAACATATCAGTAATAAAATCTCAGCAAATGTTATTTTCACTGATGAAACAAAAAGAATTCAGATACCTGAAGATACAATGCACGAAGACCGAATTACATAACTCAAAATGGCAGGTCTCTATTCACATCAATGACAACAAGCCTGGTATATTTTTTTTTAGATCAGTTATCTAGGGTTCTCTTCCACAGTGTTGGTTGTGAGAGTAAGGTCACTCACTACTACTACATTGCTCATCTTGTGTTCTTGTTACTACAAGGCTAGTACCAAATAGTTGCCCTGGCCAAGAATCCAATGAAGCTGGGTATCTCGCATGCGGCCGCCTCACGTTGGAGGGCGCCTCACCCTCCTCCCGGTGTCGGAGCTCCCGTGCCGGCTCCGACAGCGGGAAGAGCTGGAGCTCTCGGGGCGGGGTTGGGCAGACCGGCCTGATAACGGCAGGCAGAGGCTGCGGCAGTGGCTGGGGGTGATGGCGGTTGTGGTGGTGGGGCGGTTGGATCGAAATTGCAGGGTGAGGGGCAGCGAGACGGCTTAGAGAATCCGCGTGGCTGGTCCATACCGGATGATCATAGCCCATTCTCGCCTGAAGCTCGTTTTGTAGTTCGGTAATTTGGGTTTGGAGTGCCATGTTCTCGTCTTTTAGTTCGTTCTTTTCTGTAGTTACCTGCTCATAAACATTATGTTAGAATTCCCATTTGATGCACAAAAACAGAAGGGTCAATTCCTATTGTCAAATATCCAATGCATGGTGATTAAAGACTCGGCAAAATTAAAGAAGAAATGAAAAAAGGGTACAAATTCGCTCACCAGTGTCTCAATTACCCTTATGCATAAAAAGTTGCATCAATTTAACACCCTGCATTTTACTACTGTCGTGAATAGGTCGAAAATTTTAGGATAGTTATTGATTTTGAATGTAGTTAAAAAAGTAAATGAAAGGTGAGGGTTCTCAATCCAAAAAAGAAAAAGTTCAGGCATCTGTTTCAGAATAGCTTATAGTCGAGGGGTCTCCATACATATTTACCTAATTACAAATTGTCAGCATCTACACCGGTGACCATTTAGAGCATAGTGGTACCATCAAAATCCAGCACAACATCACATCAAAGAACTTACGTAGCGAGATTCGGTTTGTAGAGTAGCATTTTCCTTTCTGAGAGACTCCACTTGAGAAAGGAGATCGCGCAACATTCGAGTAGTGTCGCCCAATATGGATGCCTTTCCGCTATTTTGTCGATCCGGTTCTGCAAATCAAAATTGAGTTCTTATCGGAAAAATGGAAAACAAATAGTTCGAAAGTTATTCTGCAACAACCAGAGAACAAAGCAGCAGACCCATTTTATTTTTCAAAAAGCTCCTCTCATGTATTCTTTTGTTACTTACTCCTAAGATAATGCAGTTCCATCTGAAAATATCTATCCAGTTTTATGCATATGATGTTTAGATTTGGTGCTATATATCTTGCTTAAATAAACAAATAATTGTCTACACAATTCTGATTGAGAAATTAGATGCTAATGGATATTGGATTAAATGGTATTACACAAATTACTACCATTATTAAAACGAAGGTCGATATATTTCCATCCTCACAAGGGATTGAACAGTGGGTATAAAGAGCGTGAGAGACAGCGCTTCAAATATAGTTATATCTGTTATATGTACAACCAATATACAGCTAATAAACGATAAAATAACTATATTCAACTGAGATGCTCATTGAAGCACCAATTTCTACTTATAAAGCTATAGAATAGAACCTGTGATAACATTAAACTATTAAGTCATTGTAGCGTTTATCCAGATGCGCCAAAAAGGAAAAAAAATACATGTTTAGTTGAGAAATTAGAGAGATTGGCATAAGATATTTTATTCTCATGATGATTGTTACTTTTTACCTTTATGCTCATCATTTGTTTGGCTTTAATATTGAGATTTGCATAGAATAAGAGAATGTGGATAAAACTTTAGAACATCAGTCGAAGAGTCTAGGGAGAAAAGTGTTTCTTTTCTCGCATGACTCCTTACTCTAACATAAAAGTTAGAATTGTTATTCTGATGAAAAGTAAAGTTTGACTGGAACAACAATTAACTTGAGTTTTTTAATAGATAGGATTCGGACCACGCACAATTATAACAGCTCTCAATAAATGCTGATTAAGTAGAATAAATCACAGATTATAAATATGCTTACCTAGCAAATTACCCAGCTCAAGGAAGAGGTCATTTAAGTGGTCGCGTTTAAGTTTCTCCCTCTCAGCTTTGTGTATTTTCTTCGGGACCTTCCCTTGGCATTTTCTGTTAGGAGGAGACCTGCATCACAGGAATTTTCAGATACGGACCAAAATTTGCTGCAGCGTCAGCAAATGAGGTTTATAAGAACTCGATAAACATAAAAAATTTATACAAGATTCACAAGCAGTAGAATGGGAAAAGTAATGGTGAAGAGACAATTTCGGTAAAAAAAACAACAAAAGATTTCATAAACATATAAAGCTTTCCTGTTGTTCACTATTGATAATTGCTAAGAACTTGTATACGGGGGTAAAAAAATTGCTACAAGCTTCTTCCGATGCTAGCAACATATTTGGTGAGGTTTCATCACGAATGTATATAGATGCTACTAAAGTGTAGTATTATGTGTCACAAGTAAGAGCTTGCCACTATATTATTTAGCGGCACGCACGGGTTCAAAACATAGAAACGGCCTCTCCAAATAAGGGTGGCGAGAGCCTCGTACACCAGAAAATCCTTATGTAACTTAACTGCAATATGCGACTTCTTCCAAATATGCATACATATGATTTAAGGCTCATTTGGGCATGCGGAGTGGCATTTCACGTTTCACTCGTGTGCACGCTCATTCGCTTTCCATTTGGAACTGTTAAGAACGGCAGTTATGTTCAATTTTCTCCGTTCGCAACCGCTTATCCCTCTATACAAGCCGACATGCTTCTAACAACGTGTGTATCGCATAAGGATCCACGTACCCTACCATGCAACCGAACAGATCCGTAGATTAACGGAGAAAATTAAGCCCCTTTAGGAAGTAAGTGCCCAAAAAAAGAGGGGGGAAATTGCATAAAACTATAATGCGTATACAACCAAAGAAATGAAATTCATTGTAGATTACGCTCCGTAAAAGCAATCGATGTTTCATACAAATGGTCATCCAAGATAACTAAATATAAAGCACACGAATGGATTAACGAATTGTACGGTAAGTAATTCGAAAGTTGCAACAACTGTAATCAAACTATGGCGAGTTTTAGATCTACCCATCGGTCGATTTCTCCGCGACACTGTCAGCCGTCGAAGATGGATTTTCGGAGACCGTGCTCTGGCTGCTGTCCAGCATCACGCAAATCCCCTTTTCACTTCTTTATCATAAATAACATAAGTTAAATTAAATAGATCAATAAATAAATGAGGAGTAATTGCATCTCACTTGAAACATCCTATAAATAGCTACATCGAATTCCTAATAGTACTCCTCCCCTTTTATATCAAATTTTCAGATAAAAAGTTAGTGATATATATATGTGTTTTGTTCATAAAACTCCCACTTTTGAAGACCATGAGCTTCAGAAACAAAAAACATTAAAAAAGATACAATTTTGTCTAAAAAATGCGGCTAAATCATCAATAATTCCGAACAAATTATCAGATTTTTTCCATAAATTAAACCGGATTCATGAAACTCCTCTCCTCTCTTACACAAACCAAATCAAAACCCCTGAATTTCCAACTCCCAAAATCTAAACACCGGGGCCAAAAGATTCTAAATTTGTCATCAAAACTAGAAAAAATTCACCAAATTCGCAGCAAAAACACCCGAAAAGAACCCGAATCAACCCCTCCAACATGCACCCACCAAATCCCCATCTCAGAAACCGCGGAAAAGGTTGGGGATTCGAGATCGGAACCAAATTACCTTTACGAAATTGAGGGAACGAGATCGAAGAGGAAGCAATCGACGGGAGAATTGAACGAAGGAGGAATCTAGGGTTTTCGCTTCCCCCTCCTCTTCCTCGTCTTCTACACACTACCACTACGTGTAGTATATTGTTGTTTTCGTAGAAATATTAGCGTGCACCCGGTTCATTCGTACACTCGTGCACCACGTGAAATATTTCGGTGTGACAATATAATGGACGGTGAGGATTGAATCATACGAGGTGGAAGGAGAAGATCTAAGGGTAGTGTATGTTTATAGGGTACACCTGGTGTAGGGAATGATATCCAATCTTAGGATACCACGTACCCGCGTGTGGCGACCACCCACCCAACTCTACGGCTCCGGTGGGTCCCGCGGAGCCGCAGCGCGTAGTTTGGTGCCACGTGGACACCCCGACAAGTGGGCCCCGCGTGTATTTTTTTCGCTACGTGGCCCCAATTAAACGCGGGAGCACGAAATAATACGATTATAATACGATTATAATAAATAATAACAATAATAATAATAGTATTACGAATATAATTAAAAGAGAATTTTAATGTTATAATTGATAATTGATACTATTTATTATTGTCCGAACATATACATTGTATCTATTTATGTTGTAAATCTTTTTTTTATTTTGCGAACATTAGTCTTTAATTAAAAGCACAAATTATTACTG
Source organism: Aechmea fasciata (assembly GCA_025177825.1). Classification (NCBI taxonomy): domain Eukaryota; kingdom Viridiplantae; phylum Streptophyta; class Magnoliopsida; order Poales; family Bromeliaceae; genus Aechmea; species Aechmea fasciata. The sequence goes on along the minus strand of CM045935.1, from coordinate 5,401,619 downwards.
ATAATTCCTGCTAATATTTTAAAAATCTATTATTTTATGTAAACAATCTTTTTATATTTCCCTCCCCAAATGCTTAGCTGATTCTAATATATGTTAAACATGATTAAATCTTATATATATATATAATAAAATTAAGCTGATTTTTTTTTATTATATATATAGTGATTAAAAGTATAATATAAATAAAATATTAGAACTACTAAAATATCTAAATTGAAAATATAAGAACTATTTAAGGGTATGTACTGTTCAATGCATTTGTTAAAATAAAAATATTTTAATTGTATTTTTTTAAACAAAATCTTGATTGAAATCTATAATATTTTAAAAATTTATATACCAAAAATTATAAAATTTAGAAATAAAAAAACTTTCTCTTCTTTGTACATATAGTTGATCATTGAGATTTTGAGACTATTTAGTTTCCTACTAATTAATACATTTGTAAATCTTATGAATTTTTGCCCAAAGTATCTGTTAAATTAAAATTTTAATCTTAAAATATTAATTATTGAAAATTGAGTGCTTTATTTTTTATTGGCTAAATTATAGAAAACTTCTCTGTCAATACCTATTTTTTCATTTTCTTTCTGTCATTAGAAAATCTACACTTTGACCCTTTTAAAAAATAAAAAATAATCACTTTGGCTCTCACTGTTAGTGTTTCGTTAGAATTTCGTTTATATTATATTTTTTATATTCAAAATATCTCCGCAACCCTCATCGTCCTCCCCGTTCCTCACTTACATCCTTGACCTCGCCATACTTTGCCGCCTCACTCTCGCTATCGGCGTTGCACTCGCGCACTCCTCTATCCGTGTCCAGACACACGGCCTCACCCTTCTCCACCGTCGCCTATCTTTCCGCCTATATATATCACGATTTCCTCCCTATCATCGCCGAAATAAAGGGACAGCAAGGCTACTGGAGGAGTATAGGGCCAGGTAAAGAAAATGGATAGGTCGAGAGAGGCGCGGACGAGGGTCCGGAATGAGCAGGATTGAAAAAAAAGATAAAAAATATGAGAGTAATTTAATCAATCTGTAAATATTTTTTATTTTTTAAAAAATAAAATATAAAATTTTAAATAATAATTTTAAAAAATAAATATCGATAAATTTTTTTTTCAGTAATTTAACCTTTTTTTTATTTTTAGAAAGGAATATTTTCGCTCGTCTAAAATAAGGATAAGCTCTTTACAAAAATTCCAAAACAAAAGTGTGCGAATTTAATAAGAAAAAGTGATTGTATTTTATCACCTCCTTTTTATGAACCTCCTCTCTCTTTACCAAAACTTCACTCTCACTCCTCTCTCCTTTGCATATATTCTTTTGAATCAAAAAGGGCCCAAAAAACATAGAAAAAAAGAGAGAAAAAAAAAAGGGAAGTAGAGATTATAAGGAGTGATATCATGGGCTCTGGATCTTTTCTCAAGGTGGTTGCAAAAAACCTTGATGTTCTTGCTGGGTATGTAACGTATTGTAATGTTTGTTCCCCTGTTCCACTTTACTCTTTTTTGTGGTTCTATGGTAAATCCCTTACAAAAAAATCTCAACTTTTTGTGGAACTTTAGATCAAGTAATTTGTGGGTTTTGTTCTTCTTGTAGCTTTTTGTGGGTTTTGAAGTTGAATTGTAGGGTTGTGTGTTCTAATCACAGAGACGTCAAGTTAAAAAAAAAAAAATGTTTTTTTTTTTTTTTTTTTTTTTTGGTATGGTTTAGTGGAAAAAAGTGATTTTTTGTTTTATCAATTATAAATTCTCGCACTATATATTGCGAACTTCAAAGTTTGGCTCCATGGTGAATTAGTGTTAAAAGTGTTAATTTCTTTGCAAATTGATGATTTGTTATCTAGTGACAGTGCAATTGATCTCTCTCTCTCTCGATTTGTAGTACATTTATTCTAAAGAAGTGATTTTTAGGGTTTTTTTTTTTTCCCTCTTTACTAGGGCTGCATAGCTTTAGGAATTAATTGCATGTATTCTAATTATTATTAGTTGCAGCTTCTGAATTCTCTTGAGCATTGCTTTAGAAAAGATGTTTTTTCCTCAATGAAACTTCTTATAATTATACCGAGTTCCTACGAAACTCAGTTCACATTCATGATACCAAAATTTCCATAATGTTGGAGTGTAATGCTAATTGTGGTTTTCAAAACTATATGCTTGTATTTATTTTGACATTTTGAACCAAATGAATCAATAAATCCACACTGTACCTTGTATTCTTCTTAAATTTGAATTTGTAATTTCAAGCTTATATTTCTTTATTTTGGTACGCAGGCCGGTAATTACGCTTCTTTATCCATTGTAAGTGTTACTTCCTCTTTACACAAGTTTAAGATAAGCAAATTTCTTTTAATTCTTTTTATGGCTTTCATTTTTGGGGTAAAAAAGTTACCTCTCAACAAAATTTTAACAGGTATGCTTCAGTTAAAGCAATAGAGACAAAGTCTCCTGTGGATGATCAGCAATGGCTCACATATTGGGTTTTGTACTCTTTAATCACACTATTCGAGCTTACTTTCGCTAAAGTTATTGAATGGTGAATATTTTGCTGAAGTGTCAGTTTTATTTTTTTTGTTTTATCCTCATCAAATGCTCGAGTACTTGTTAACTTTTTTCATCATCATTTACTGTAGAACCATAACTTTGCTGTGGTGTTCTTTAGATGTTAATAGGAAAAGTAATTCCAAACTAGATAACATCTTGGAAATTTTCATTATTATTTCTGGAAAATTTAATTGCTTATATCCTCTTATTCTATGTTATTTGTATCTTAGAGATAGAAGAGTAAGCTATCCACTATCTTTGAGCAGCAAAAAGTGTGGTAAGGATTTAAGTGTCGTGGCACGGGTTCGTGCCATAAATTTTCCGGCACGGTGCATGTTGGGCCGTGCTAATGCGTGTCGGTCACAAAAAATATATGTGTGCCGACACGTAATGGTATGAAATATTTATTTTCTTTAGCAACAAAATATACCAGTTATTTGTTATGTACTTTTATCAAATCTTTTAAACTTTATTGAGAAAATTACTTACTAATTTCAAGAATAGAGAGTTTTGAGTCGTGCCATCGGCACGGGGGCTGTATCGTGCCGATATCTTGCTGGCAAGATATAGCATGGTGGATACGGCCCGTGCTGCTGAGCACTTTAATCTTTGGAGTTTGGGTATATTTAATGGTTCGTTTTGGTAGTGCTTTCGTTGTGATTTAGAGCTTGTTTTGGGCTAGCTGTTTGATGAAGCTGTAATAGTGTTTTCATTAAAATCTCCAACATCTTCCTCGTGCAATAGAATTGGAGCTTCTGCCTTTGGAGCCTCGTAGTTCATTTTTCACTTCCTTCCACGGCAAATGTTCTTTTTTAAGTCTAGTTAACTAAGCTGTGATCTAGCATTCACATTTGTCCGTTTTTTGTTCCTTTTGTTTTCTTTCTTTTCGTAGGCTTCCATTCTGGTCATACATGAAACTGATCTTCAATTGTTGGCTGGTCTTACCCTACTTCAACGGAGCCGCCTATGTTTATCAGAATTTTGTGAGGCCCATGTTCGTAAAACAGGTCCAGGAAACAGTCAACGTCTGGTACGTGCCGCGAAAGAAGAGCATCTTCACCAAACCAGACGATTTCCTATTCGCCGTCGAGAAATTCATCGAGGAAAACGGACCCGAGGCATTGCAGAAACTCGTAAACAAGGTTTTAGTCAAGCAACAGTCCATTCTAGTCAGGGTAAATCGTATGGATATAAATCCATTAATCCCTCTACTATCCCGAGGTTGCAACTTGGTTGCTGAAACTTTTACGCACAACTGAAAAGGGCATTGTTGCAGCAAAAGTCGAACTAATGTCAGATTATCTTTTGTTAACAGCCAATGTTGCAATTGCAATATCTGAGCAAGTTCAGGGGGATTAAAGCGGTCGAGCGAATGGTTCTAGGATAAGTTGCGATATCGGGATAGTACAGCGACAATCCGTACATTTTACCTATGGCTATTAAACACAGTAACTGATCTTTACGACAACCCCAGTCGCATTGTCAATTACAATAAGATAACCTGTTCCTTTTTTTTGTTGTTTTAAATTCAGGCTGAAAAGGCACCAAAGCCTAAGAAGAGCAGCAATAAGCGCGTGACATTTGCCGAGGTGGAGCACGAAAAGGAAACGACGAAGTCCTCGAAGAATGATAAGCATGTTATCCACCATAAGAAAGATACCCAACAAGAGTCTAGCTCTTGGAGCAGCAGCAGCAACTTCATGCTTTTCAGTGATGAGAATCATTACTGGACCTAGAACCAACATCTCTCTCTCTCTCTCTCTCTCTCTCTCTCTCTCTCAATGTATCATATTGGTTTACTCCTTGGAGAAACCTTTGAGTCATATGTAAGTAGTTAGCAGTGTTTGATAACTTGTATGTATATGCGCTTTAGTATGTTACATTGTTGTGTCATCTGATGATCCAAAAGTGATCCCTTTTTTCTTTTTCTTTTTCTTTTTTTTTTTTTATAGGTTGGTCAAGTTCTTATGAATGTATTAAACTAGTTATTGAGTAATATGAAAAATAGATCGCATTTTCGCAGCTCATATCTTGTTTTATTTCGCGCTAAGCATACTAGTCATTGCAATTTTTCTTTCTTTCTTGTTTTTTTCTCCCTTTTAGCATAATTTGAATTATTTTTAGAGGAAAACAAAAAACTCATGAAGAAAATACAAAACTAATTTGGCCATTCTTAATTATTAGAATCCACTTTCAATTACAAGCAAGATATGATACAGTTATTCAAGTTATCAGCTACACAAAAGAATCTTATATAAGCTGTACTCACAAATTGAGTCAAGTGATCATACTTTACAACACTTTATAACTACTCTACCAACACCCAAAGGCTCAAAACTTGGTTCATTCTTTTGTTCTTATTTTAGTAACTACATAGTATCTATTCGGCCTGGCTTTTAGAACAGCTTCTCTATTTAAAATAAAGAGCAACAGTTAAATGCTCGACAAACAAATTTATATAGCTTTTACTAGGACATACGCATTTGAAACCCCCTAAACAGAGCTTACTGTAAAACTTCTGCTTCTGCATCATCGACGGGAAGTAGTTAGAGAGATACTGACGGAAAAGCTGTTATTGCCCTTTTCGGTAGCTTTACTCAACAAAGCTTCTCCAGAAGCTCCAGCTATGTAGAACAAGCACTAGCCAAGATGTTTTAAGCTCGAGCCAGTTTCAGAAGGGCTACAAAAAGCCAAGATGGGCGAGTCGACTGGCCATGGAAAAGGATCAAAGATCTGAACCACACCGGAAATTTTTTCGGCCTCCAGTTTTTCAGACTAAGTGTCCATTGTGCTCAGGTTTACTAACAAGCCATCTCAATGGAGCTGCAACCAGCTTCCTTCTTCACCATCTCATGCCCTTCAAACTCTCTCGCTTTTGAAATGGCGTCCCACATCCCTGCTTCTGCATAAGTGCTCGACAAAACGACCGAATCCGCCGGATGCTCGTCCCCTAACCCTACCAAACAGCTCCGCACCGTCTCCCCCAACTCGACATTCCCATGCACCCTGCAGGCTGCAAGCAAAGCCCTCCAAGCCATGGCATCGGGTTCTGAAGGAAGCCCTTTTATAAGCTCATGTGCTTCTTCCAACCGCCCTGCTCTCCCCAGCAGATCGATCACACACCCGTAGTGCTCGGGCTTCGGAGAAAGCTTATAATCCCTCACCATTTTCTCGAAGCACTTCTTGGCTTCTGCCACCAGCCCACCGTGGCTACAGGCACTGAGGACCGCTAGAAAAGTGACTTCGTTAGGAAGCGCTTTTTCGCTTTCCATCCTATAAAAGAGCTTAAGGGCGGCTTCAGCCCGCCCGTGGAAGCCAAATCCCATGATCATAGCAGTCCACGCCTTCACATCTCTTTCCGGCATTTCATCAAACACTTTATTGGCATCAATGATACATCCAGTTTTTGAGTACATATCCACAAGTGCTGTTCCTAGAGCTGAATCCAACTCAATATCCTCCTCTTTAACAAACTCATGAATTCTCCGACCTATAACTAAAGCCCCCGAAGAAGCGCAAGCCGAAAGCAACCCCACGAAAGTAGAAGAATTAGGTTTCACCCTTTCGCGCCTCATCTTCTCTATCAAGCCCAAGGATTCTTCTACAAGACCATTTTTCGCGTAGCCGTCCACCATGCAATTGTACAAAACCAAGTCTCTTCTTTGTACACTATCAAACACTTTCCGAGCATAATCCATGCAGCCAAATTTCACGTAAACAGACATGATTGCGGTGGCGATGTTTAACTCCGAGCAAAATCCAATCTTTAAGCAATACCCATGCAAACACTCACTACATAAGGAACCGAATTCTGCAGAGGCTGAGAGCGCACTGACGATCGAAGCGGCATTGACCTCCGAACAAGAGGACACCACATCTCTAAATAGAATCATTGCCTTCTTCATCTCCGACAGCTGAACATACCCATTTATAAGCGCGGCCCAAGAAACTATATCTCTTCTCTGGGGCATTTCATCGAACATAGTATGGGCATCGCACATTTCTCCACAGCAACAGTAGAAATGGATGAGGGTGTTCCACACATTGGGGTACACATCAAAACCGGACTTTGCGACGAGCCCATGAACCTGCTTCCCGAGATGGAGGGCGCGGCACCGGGCAGAGAGCTTGAGGACGGAGACGAAGGGGAATTGGTCCAAGGGGAGGGCTTCCGTCATTAGGGCTTTGAAGAGGGCGAGGGCTTCGGAGAGGAGGAGGGGGTGGTGGCGGTGGGCGAGGGCGGCGTAGGAGCGGAGCATGGTGTTGTACTGGAAGAGGTTGGGGGCGGGGATGAGGCGGAAGATGGCGCGGGCGTAGAGGAATGCGGCGGAGGCAGAATCGGCGGCGGCGGCGGCGGCGGCGCCGGAGAGTAGGAGGCTGGTGGGGAAGGGGAGGAGGTCGAGGGCGGATTTGACCATGAGGGCGTGGATTTGGAGGAGGTGTGGGTAGGGTTTGGTGGCGGAGGCGGAGGAGGAGGAGGAGCGGAGGAGGGAGACGACGCCCGTCGAGATTCGTGCGGTCGCGGATCTCGGCATGGCGGCGGACGGTGGCGGAGCATCTTCTATTTTCATCCGGCGAGTTCGTGTTATTTACAAACACGCCACAATTCTAACAAAATTGGCCCGAATTCAAACCCGAACCCGATCCCGAACCCGATCCCGGTCCGGTTCAAATTTTACGTTTTGGGCGGTTCACACGCCGCACCATCACCCCGTCCGCGTCCCTCCCAAATTCTAGGGTTTCCGCCGCCCTATATAACACCCTCCTCTCTCTCTCTCTTCTCTCTCTCCCCTTCCCCTCCCCTCCTCTCCCCTCTCATCCCCGTTCGCTACTTTCCCTTCACCGGTGGCGGAGGAGATCGCCGGCGATGGTTCACGTCAGCTTCTACCGCAACTGTAAGCTCCCCCTTGCATCGTTCGATCTCATTATGGTTAGGGTTAGGGTTTTCACTGCTTGTTGTCGTGACGATCGTTCTTTGTTGGCCATCTTAGATCTCTTTATATGGTCGATCTCATTAGGGTTTAGGGCTTGTGTTAGGGTTTTCATTGCTTGTGGTGCCGGTGATCTTATTGGGGTTAGGATTAAGGTTATAATTGCTAATGGTAGTGGTTGTCACGTTTTTGTAGGCTCCCCTCAGATCTTAGATTTCTTATTTTGATGGATCTCATTAAGGTTAGGGCCTTTGTTGCTTATGGTACTAGTGATCTCGTAGTGGTGGGGCCCCTCCTCCCTATCAAGATCTTAGATCTCATCATTTTGTCGATTATTAGCGTGAGGTGTAGGGTTTTAATTGCTTGTGGCAGTGACAGTGACAGTGGCGATCTCATCTTTGCATATCCTCACCTTCTATTGGTTGATTTTATTAAGGTTATGGCTAGGGTTAGGGTTAGGGTTAGGATTAGGTTTAGGATGCTTCATTTCTGATGGTAGTGGCGATCTCGTCATTGCAGATGGGAAGACATTCAAGAAGCCGCGTCGGCCCTATGAGAAGGAGCGCCTCGACGCCGAGCTGAGGCTCGTAGGCGAGTACGGCTTGCGGTGCAAGCGGGAGCTTTGGCGGGTCCAGTATGCACTGAGCCGGATCCGGAATGCAGCAAGGGATCTCCTCACCCTTGACGAAAAGAACCCGCGCCGGATCTTCGAGGGAGAGGCCCTCCTCCGCCGCATGAACCGATATGGGCTCCTTGATGAGAATCAGAACAAGCTCGATTATGTCCTTGCGCTCACTGTTGAGAACTTTCTAGAACGTCGGCTGCAGACTCTTGTGTTCAAGACTGGGATGGCCAAGTCCATTCATCATGCCCGGGTTCTACTCAGGCAGAGGCACATTAGGTATATTGTATTGGGATTTTTTTGCCTGTTATTTGTTATGCATATTGGAAATCTATGTGTTAGATTTGAAACATCTGCTCATGCTTTGGCCTTTTTTTCTACCTTAGTAATTGTATGCGTGTCATAACATTAGGGTAAAATATATGGTAGTCCCTGTACTATCTCGATATTGTGACTTGGTTGTTTTACTTTTCACTTGAATACTTTGGCATGAAAACTTGACATATGCCGCACATTAGTTCCTAGGCGAAATATATAGTTTCTCGTTTATTAGAACTATTATACCCCTTTCCTTGATTCACTTAACAAAAAGTTTGGATTTTTTGAAGTGATTAAATTTGAAGTACAGGGACTGTATATTGGTATAATACGAGGAATACACATACATTTTTTGTGTAACTTTTTCTTAGTTTATAGAATGGACTTGCTTGTAGTTCATTTATACAGCTGACTTGTAGATTCATGTATTGACTCTCTCCGTTTCTCCTTTGGGTGCAACTATTGTACTATGTGCAGTTTGCGTAGAACTATATCACTTGCTTCTTGTTTGGTACATAGAGAGTCATGCATGATTTGCTCAAACTGGAAGCTGTAATCTCACAACTATGTATACAGAGGAATTTTGTTTTTAAGATAAGTCCTCTAATGACCGACTGACTTCTATGATATATGCTTTTTGAACCTACTCAATCCGAAATGTATTTTTGAAAATTTGAATGACTATATGTTGAGCGCATAATTAATATCTTCTTATGATGATTTATTGATGGTGGTTCCTTTGGGTTGATTTAAGATGGGCAATATGATGAGAATATGTAAATTACTCACGACGGTCGTCTGAGGCACTTATGTGTCTACGCTGATGAAAAAATCTCTCTGATGCCTAACTTTATTTCCCCCCCCCACCTTTAGTTGAGATTAATATTATATTTTCTTTTTTCCTTTTTTCTTGGTTTTTATACTCAATATATTTCTCTGAGACAACGCTTTCCTAAAGAGCTGTTTGGTTTAAGGTTTTTATTGTTTTGGAAATATTGTATATTTTATATTGGCAATGACAAGTTTGTTACTAACTTATTGAGCTGCATGTGTTGGAGGTTGTTAAGAACTAGTATATTCTTATTTAATGGATTACTAGTAATTCTCATCAAGCATGAAAATGAGAAACCTGCTAATCCGTGATAATATAGTACTCCCACCCCTTAGGTATTGAACTAATACTTTTTACAACTATTCAACTTGAGTTGAATGATAATGATTTGAATATTTTCAATAAAAAATATAGAGGATTATCGGAATATTAGAAATCGTGAGCCAAACAGGCCTAAGACTTTAATATCTATTTCCCGAGAAATCATGTGTGCTACTGTACTGTTTGCTGTCTACTTATATCTGCTTGCTTATAACTTAATTGTCCAAATTCTCTTCTTTTTATTTCCCCCAACTGTTTATTTTGAATATAAATGACTTTGCTATCGAAATCTCTCCTTGCAGAGTTGGGAGGCAACTGGTCAACATCCCATCGTTCATGGTTAGGGTAGATTCGGAGAAGCACATTGACTTCTCGCTCACGAGCCCATTCGGCGGGGGCCGCCCGGGAAGAGTGAAGAGGAAGAACCAGAAGGCTGCGGCAAAGAAGGCGGCCGGGGGCGACGGCGACGAGGAGGACGAGGAGTGAGTGCAGTACCCTTATAACGACATATAGGTGCTGCAGAGCCCCATCAGTTCTCTTTCAATTCGATGTCAGCGGATCTGATTCTTGCTATAAGCTATATAGAAGGATAAATTACATGTTTCTTTTTTTTTTTTTAGTGGGCTCTGCTGGGTAAATTTCGATGCATGTTCTTGATGTTAATTTTGATTATGGCAATTGTACCATTGTAGTTTTGCTCTTTGGCATTATAGTTTATTCATTTTTCTGAGGAGAGTTGAAGAGGCTCTTCTCTGTTTTCCCTTTTCTATTTTTGAGCAATCAATGTACTTATTCTTAAAAAAAGACTTGCTGTTGGGATACTAATATGCTGTTTTGTCTTATTTTTTTCCATCCATGAATGCTCTCTACCTGCTTCTATCTCTCTCTCTCAAATTATATCTTTTGTGTGCATATGATATTAGAATTAAGAGGGAAGAATTATGGCTTAGTCCAGCTTTTCTTATTCTAAGAGACATCTTGTAACTCAGAGAATTCTTCCATCTGGATCTCATTTTTAGCTTTGAAAATGAGATCCAGAGGGAGAATAAGAGCAGATCCCTCTGGATCTCAATTTCAAAGCTAAAAATTTGAACCAAACCAATGTCTAAAATCTAGAAATTCTAAATTCAGAGATGCCTTGACTTTCTTTGTCCCACCCTGCTTCTACTTCAGAGGTGCTGACAGCCTGCAGCACTGCAACAATAGCAACAAGGTTGGCGGCCGGCTGCTTCACCACTACACCTGCAGATTACACCTGCTTTCAGTAACTCCGCAAAAGGAGAGCAAAACTAAACTAAACCATCGGTCGATCTGCGCATTCTGACATCACAAAAAACCATCCCTCGATCATCAAAAAGTTCACCTCGTGACCGCCCAGATTGCGCGCCAGGTGCGACTGTGATCGGTAAGTACACTTGTACTGCAAGCACCATCTCAATCACAAACATATCAAGTAAGTACTATCCGCAAGGTGGCAGCGAACAGCAATGCATCATGGAGATGCTGATTCTCTACAGAAGAAAAAAAAAAGGAGAAAGGCATCTAAAATGGTTAGCATATCCACAGGAACAAGCTTTATTCTTTGGCATCAAAATAAATCATAAGAGTGAATCAAACACAAACACATTGATGGACACAGAAAAGTAAATTCACATTAAAAAAAAAAAAAAGGAAAAAAAAAGAAAGAAGGCTGGCAGTGTATGATCACAAAATGTTGAAGCAAGCTTGTGAGCGAAGCACCGATTACTGAAAAATTCAACATCACTAGAAAATGATTCGATCCTCTTATTTCTCAAAATCGAGATATCAAGCCAGGATTGCGATGCGTACGGATGATACATTTGATCCAGCGGGCGCAAGAATTCTCCAGAAGCATCTTCTGAAACAAAAAAAAAAAAGGCGCTTCAGAAGTGGTAAATATAAATTAGATCGATGCGATTTAACCCGTATTAATTGCAAAAGACAACTTCGAATATGACATGAAATGCAACAACCGAAGAAATGGCGGTATACGCATAATGCCTAGCACTAAATTTCGACCTAAATTGAGATGATGATGTTATAACTGTTGCCCATTTCTGCAAATGAGACAAGAAAAAAAGGAATATGGAAGTACAATTATTTTGATTAATGCTTCCAACTTGCATCAGAAAAGACAAATAATCAAACATATTTGGAAAGAAAAAAAGAAAAAAAATTCTACTGATTCGAGGAAGTGACTCAAAAAATAAAACAACTCAAAAGTGCTGCGTCAAAATCCATCATATCTGATTTATTTTGTATCTTGTGAAGCCATATTGTTGGTTTTAATCTACTGAAAAAACATAACACATCCAAGTCATGCTAACTTTTATGTTATATAGAAACCAAGTGTAGCCTTTCGAGTTCTGTTCTCCGATGCTCATTGTCTTTGCTATTCAAAGCAACATCATTTATCATAGCTTCTTTTTCCTTTTCTTTTGCGCATATTGAAGCAAATCCGCTTTTTACAAAGTCCCTGAGCATCGATTCAGATGCTTATTCCGCTTCAGAATAATTCTCCACTAAGTTATTCCCTGTCGAATAAGAAGGCATTTATAATTGCAGGTATAAGATGCCGAAGAATGCGATAAAAGCGGAATAAGCATTTCATCAGTCATAGTTCCCTTGTGAAGAATAAGTAGAAGAAGAGTATTTCATACAACTTCATATATGAAAGAAGTAAATCATCAAATATACTAAATTATTGCATGCAATGTAGCACGAGAAAGAGAAAAAACAATTTCCTTATAAAGATATTCTCAACTTTACTCCTTAAGAATTGCCTTTTTCAAAATAAAACAAGAGTGTAATACTAACAATTGCTTAGATTCATGTAATAAAAAAGGAATAATTTAGTAAGATCAAACTATGAACTCACGACTATTGTATAACATTACTAGTTCGCAATTTAACGAAGGAGATAATTCACAAGTTGATTGAGCATCGCATGGAATCATTTCGGACGAAACCCATATGCAAACAATGCTAATGTTATCTAAGCAACCATAATTACTTCCATTTACTTCACTGTTCAATACATTTACCTCGCCACGATGTCAAAAAGAAGGTGAGTTAAGTGCTTCGTTTTAGTCAAAATTAAAACAAATAACTACATATTTAATGAGAATCTGATCCCAGTAAAATAACTCATGGCCTAAGAAGAGCTCCAAAAGAATTAAAAAAATAAAATCTTTATACACTGGGAAACTAGGTTTATGCTTTCCAATTTGCTTCACATTATTACCCGCAAATTGTTCCACTAATTATAAAGCACTATCATATATATATATATATTCCGACTTTTTCTAATGTTTACTTAAAAAGAAGCATTTAATCGTATTCATCTATCAACTCCAAGTAACAAATAAGTCACACCCGATAAATAAATTATAGCTTTTCACCAATTTCTTTTTTCGATGCTTATGCCTATTTTTAGTACCATCACTTGCTTATTATGGTTTTCCTTCCAGTTCATTTACGATCTTTTTCTTTCCTTTTTCTTTCTTGTCGGCTCTTTGTCGGTTCATATTGAAACAATCCCCCCTTACAAAGTTATCCAAGTATTATTCTTGATGCTTATTCTACTTCAAAAAAAAAAAAAAAACTCCACTAATTTATTCCTTGTAATGACTAACTTCAGTAAATAAACAAGGCATTTAATTACTACGTATAAAGATGCCGAAGTACACGGTAAGAAGCCAATTTTGGTTAATTAACTTAAATGTCAACAATTAAGAGCTCATTTAGTCTATAGAACATAAGAGCATCAAATACTCAGTTGTAGTAAAATAATAACAATCTATGTCGAACAAGTTGTAGTTAAATGTAGGGAATACTTAAAAAGGCCTTCCTAAGGATAGTGTGTTTGCAGTTTACTACTTTGTGGTTCTAAATGTAAACACTGACGCGCTTATGGTTTCTGTTTTAGTTCTATATGAAGGACCTTCTTTTAAAGTAGCAGCAAAAGTGATGTGTTTAGTAAACGACAGGGTATCATGCGAGCAGGTCCTTGCAGAGAACAGAAACAGAAACAGAAACTACAGAGGGGCAAAGAACTACACGTAATCTTAAATCTTATATAAAAGCAGCTATCGATAAATTGAACAGGTGAGGAAGGATTTGACTGAAAAAGAATAAGCAAGAAGATCCATTAACAACAGCGAAGCAGCCAACTTTTGATGTGAAAATAGAAAACCAACATGAAAACATTCCAAACCTTTAAAGTCCGATACTACATGGAGTGTGATCATCCAGTTACCGTAGCGAATTCAGAAGCAGAAAAACAAAAAGCACTCGATCAGAAAACGACTGCAGCGCTCAAACCTGTAGAGTGTTTAATTAAAGTTAGTATTATTAGATCGATTTCCTAACAAGAGTAGTTCTATCCAAAGCTACTACAAATTTTGAGCAGATTCTGCATATCATCATCACAAATAAATAGGGTATGACTTGAATTGATTTTTAATTACTAATGATCATAAAAAGTATCAAATAGCCGAAAAGATACAGTTTCCTTTTACTCACATCTCAGAGTGTTGTTGCAAAGCCACAAGCAAAAGAGAACTTCCGAAAAGGTTACTTGTGCATGAAATGTAAAGGAAGGCCAAAAAGTAGTAAGATGGCCTAATGTAACACATTTATGTTTCGGCTTTGCCTATAAAGAAACTAACATTAACTAGACTTTTCAAGTTCTAGAATACATAAAGAGCTTCAATCTCTGTCACAAAATTGTACTTTTCTCAAAGTAAAATTAAAAAGGATTATTCTATTCTACACACCTTTACTGTAAAAAAAAAAAAAAGAAGAGCAATTCCAAATGTGAGGTCGTAAATCATAGTATCTTATTGGTCAAATTGAAAACTTGAAATTCAACAGCACCCTTGTTTTCTTCTTTTACTTCCTGCAAAAGCAAAACAATGGAAATGAATGATTTTCGACCATATAACACTCGCTCATTCTTTTTTCTTCCTTTTCATGGATTTATTCCAAGTTCACAAAACCATGCGGATTCTCGCTTCAGCATTTGCTTCCCATATGGTTCCTAACTTTGCGTGTTTAAGAGAGTTGCGATTCCGCACCAACTTTTATGTAGCAGTTAATCATAAGTACAAAATTTGTCGCACAATACACAAATCCGGTAAGGACGCCTAATAGAGTATAGTACACTTAATTTGGCGTATTCACTATTCACATGTTAACAACTAAAAAACTTATTAGCGCATTAACAGGAAAGGCGATAAAGGAGATCACAAGAGTCATCCTAACACAACAAAGCTAGAGACAAGTAAGACAACTGTGCGGTGCGGTTTCAGTAAAGAGGTAAAATGAATTAGTGAGAAACATTATTATACAGCGAGAAAATGATACGTAACTGTTTACATGGGCACTGTAATCATAAATATTATTGAAACTACTCGAAGTTACCGAATTCAGTAAATCAAATTTTCTTAAGCCAACACTCGATTTCATCGAATTGAAGCATTCAAATGCGTGAGTGGTAGAATTTAAGTAAGAGTTTGGGAAGCAGTTTCAAGCTGTTTTACTTGAAAAAGGTTGGAAGAAAAGAGTTGTTGTTCCGTGCCACGACATTGGTCTGCGCCACGTAGTACTAGCGACCACCGCCATGCATGGGCATGCCATGCATCGTCTTGACACGTCGAGCGCCTTTACAAACAATGAACGTTACAATCCGCAATCTTCTAGTCAATGTCTCACACCTACTTGCTAACCTCGCAGGTCCTGACTTTGCGTACCTAAAAGATCGGCAGTGACTGCCACGATGCATGCCAACTGGTACCGACATCCACAAGCACGGCCATCCATCGTCTGGACACGCCACTTGCCTTTAGAAAAAAGTAACACAACTTTCCACAATCTTCTACTCGAAGACTTGTGAAAGCTCACTTTATACGCGCTAACTTCGCGCTTCCTAACTTTGCGTATCTAAGAGAGCGGCGATTCCCCGGAGCCGCTTTAACCTGTCGACTTCAAGATCATCAGTATGAAAATTGTTGGGCAACGCAGAATTGAGCAAGAACGTGAATTACAGTACGTTACACCAGTTTGGCGTAATCCCACGGTAACGAAAGAGAGCTTGTTTACGTATTAGTGGGAAAAGCAATAAAGGAGATCACGCGAGCCATCCTAATACGACAATGCTCGATTTAAATGCGGCCATTGTTTGGATTAAGTAAAGAAACAGCTCGGAATTTACGAAACTGTGGACCAAATAGAAGATTTCTACATTGAAGAGTTTCTCCCGAGTTAATAAGCATCCATAGGCTGAGGAACATGGTTTTATCTATAAGAAAACGAAATAGAAAGGAGAAAATGAGGAAACTCAAGAATTAAACGATTTTATTCCGTAATGAGTTTAAAAGCAAGAGGGGCAAGCCTTAATCACAATACCGAGTAAAACTAAAGATTTTTCGAATCTCTTTTGAATAAATAAAATTACGAATAGAGGCAATTGGAGATAACATAAACTACTCATATCATGAACAACTAAGATGCGAAATATATCACACGACATAAACAAATTATGAGCTTTACATAATTCGCAAAGTTATATGAGCACATATTGCATGATTTGTGAAAAACTAATAACCCCCTTCACCAAACATAAATCACAGTCCAAGTTCCGACTAATCTTGTAGAACGAAACAATTTACGAAACAAAACATCCATAAGACTAAATAGCATCCATCATAAGAATTACGGAGAGAGAGGAGAGTTTGTAAATGGTAAAAGATATTTTTTTGCTTTTTTATTATTAACCTAACATTGTACCTATAACAGGGGTTTGTTACAAAGGCAAATAAAAATGAAGAAATTAACGGCGATAAAACGAACATAATTTTAAGAACTTAACAACTTATGATTTTTTTCTTTCTTTTTTTTTTTTGTAAAATCTTTGTAGAAGTTACCCAATTATGAAGAGAAAAGCCGCGAGATCAGCAGACCATCACCGCGCAATTATACACAAAGCTCCCCGACTGACGGCTGGCGATCACCTCCCACTCCGGTGGGCCCCCCGCAGTCGGGACCCACGAGTTGAGCTCGATGACCCCTCCGGCACCGGCCGAGACCCCCCGCCCCCCGATCACAATCAGGCGGTCCCCGCACGCCTTGAACGCCAGCCCCCAGCCGTTCATCGACACCGACCGCTCGGGCAGCCTCCCGAGCGTCGCCCACGCGTTGCGCCCCTTATCGTACTTGCGCAGCTCGTTCGAGGCGTAATCCGCCGCGTAGAGCTCGTTGCTCACCACGGCGACCAGCGGCGGCGCGCCCGTGGTCGCGCCCGTGAGCCCGGCGGCCATGCCGGGCACCAGGCGCCACGCGCGGCGCTCCAAGTCGTACTCCTCGCCGCACGTCAAATGCTCGGTATGCGAGCGCATGCCGCCGATCACGTAAAACTTGCCGTCCATGAACACGCCGGAGCACATCTTCCGGGCGCGGTTCATGCTCGGGAGAACCTCCCAGCATTGCGTATCAGAATTGTACATTTCCGCGGAGCTGACAATCCTGCCGTCAGTGTCGATCCCTCCGGCGACGACGGCGGTGGCCCCGGAGCTGGCGGAGCCGAACAAGCAGCGGGGGGAGTGCATGGCGACGCCCTTGGACCAGGAATTGGTGAGGATGCTGTAGCGGAGCACAATGCAGGAGGTCATGTCCTTGCCGAAGACGAGGAGGTCGGTGCCGACGGCGAGGGACTCCTTGTCGCAGAACATGAAGCACTCGAGGGGCGGCATCTTGGGGACGGCGGCGGCGATCCAGCGGCGGCGGAAGGGGTCGAAGGCGTCCCACTCGAGCACGTTGCAGGAGAAGAAGACCCAGTGCTCGACGGCGCCGGATCGCCGCCGGAGACGGTAAAGCTCGCCGCTTTGGAGCAGGGAGCGGAAGCTCCGGTTCAGCGAGGCCACGGCGCCGTAGTCGGAGCAGGAGAGGTGGAGGAGGCAGTTGATCGAGAGGTCGCGCCCGATCACCGGGCTTATGAGGCTTTCCGGATCCTCGTGCTCGCCCTCGCCCTCGCCATCGCCCTCGCCGCCGCAGCCGTAAAGCGGGGAATCCACCAACATCATCATCTTCTTCTTCTTCTTCTTCTTCTTCTTCTTCTTCGTCTTCTTCTTGCTGAGGACGCCATTAATGGGGTGTGGCTCCTCCGCTCGGTCCTCTTCTTCCTCGCCCCCGGCGTAAACCCGCATGGATTCGCGATCGTAGGAGCTCGGAGGCGCCCGCGACACCATGCAAGAGGAGTCCCCCTCCCGCATTGCGCACGCGCGCGCGCGCGTGTATCCCCCCTCAACAACAAAGTGAGAAAGATCAAATTTTTTTTTTACACAATTTGGAACGACGGGGCCAAAATGCCTTCACAAGCGCACAAACTCGGGGTTGAATCTGGGATTCAGAGGGGGCTTAAAATCCTGTTTATTTTGCGTCTTTTGTTGAGATCTAAACTGATTTTGTGAGAGAAAAATTAAGGGAGAATTGATAAGAGGAACCACACAAAAAATAAAAGGGAAAATATTGGTGTTCTTGTGGGCGGCTTACTGATTAGGAAAAAGAGAGACCGAGAAAACAAAATAAGCAAACAAAGTAAGAGATTGTATTGCTTTGATCAAAACAAGTCTAAAAAACTGAACTTTTAATAGGAGAGGAGGAGAAAGGTGGGATTTTTAGAACAAAGAAAGTGGGGGAGGAGGAGGAGGAGATGGTGTGGGTGAGATTGAAGCTTAATGTGATGGTGTGTGTATTTTATTGAGTGTGTGTGTATGTGTGTGTGTGTGTGTGTTGTGAAGGGAAGGGGAAAAAAATGGAGGAGGGGGAAAGAGAGAGAGGAGGAGGAAGAAGAAGAAGAAGAGGGAGAGGAGGCCCTTAATGGGAATGGATGGATTCTCTTCTCTCTCTACTATTCTCTCTCTATACTCTACTCTCTCTCTCTCTCTCTCTCTATTATTCTTATTCTTCTTTGTTTTGTAGTTTCTCTCCCCTCCTCTCTTCTTCATATGCTTCTTATATAGTTTTAGAGAGATTTAGAGAGAGAAAAAAGGGGGAAGGGGAGTTATTTGTCACTTTTTTTAGTTTTTTTTCACACTACTTCTGCTATGGGCTATGGCTATACTACAAGCCACCCTTTAGTTTGATTTTGATTTGGCTAAATTTCACTTTTGGTCCTTGAACTATCATCTCCTAATATCTACTATTTTGGTTCACAAATTTTAATTTATAAATAATTATTTATTTACAATTTTATAATTATTATAATTAAATTTTTGTAATGTATTACTAATATGAAAATAATATTGTATCTTGATTATTATTGTGTTATTAGTCGTAACACTGTCTCATCACTTTCATATTAGCGACACATTTATTATAAATTAGAATGCCACGTATTTTATAATTTGTGGACCAAAAGTGTAATCTAGCCGTTCGCTTTTGCGCCATTTTAATTTTAAAAATAATAGCAATATATTCCAAAAAAATTCAGATCATACATCTTACACCTCTGATCCTATAATTTTTTTTAAAGTTTGTTTTAATGTTTAATTATTTTTTAAAAATAATAAGACACGGAAATAGTATAGTCCCATATTTAGATAAAAGGGTGCAATATACATGTAAGTATTGTATTGTGTAATTTGTAAATACAATAGCATATTCTTTTGTTGGTGTTTTTTTTGGGGGAAAATTAATGTATTAGAATTATGTGAACTTTGGCCAAATTGTTAAGTAATTATATTAACTATAAATATTAAAATTAGCCATCTAAATAATAATAAATTTTGAATTCCAACATCAAGGTTGTGTTTTCGCCAATTTGTAAAATGGATTACGACGAAATTGCTGTTCAAATGATAATTTTGTAGTGTAAAAATTAAATACATTATTTATCTTTACAGATTTAGTTACTATACTTCATGCAATTTTAACAACTATAAATTTATTAAAATAAGTAATTAATTAGTTTAGATTTTAAAGTCAAAATATCGTTGACTATCTCAAATCAAATAAATTAAAAAAAGTTGGATAGTAAATCAAAATTTTGAAAGTTTGAATAGCCGATTTAAAATGATCGATAGTTCAAATAAGTTTTATACGTTTTTACCTAATAATTTCTACAGATTAGTTTTATAAAAAGTGAAATTTAAAAATTTATATTTACTTAATTCGGTTTAAAAATTAATATTTTATAATTAAGTATGATATTAGAATACTAATATTACATTTATAGTATATAATAAAAGTAAAAATAGTAATTAAATATTTATGGCATCATACTGATGTTACTGGTTCAACCAGTGATTCTTGAGCCAATAATATTTTATATCGTTGTTAGACCTAATTTTTAAAACATTGCCTAAAACTCTCTTCTTTCGCACTTTCTCTCTCTTACCAATGTATAGGAACATTCAAATACATGAAGTGGATGGAATTACTATGTTTTTTTTATTAGCAAACAATGTTGTTTTTTATTTTATTGAGTAGATTTTGATAAATATAAGCATGCGACAATTTGAGATTCAATTTAATACAAGTCTGTTGAAACGGCCCAACACACGGCATCGTGCTATCAAAGAAGTTCTGATTTGGAGCTTCTGTAATGACACGTTAAATCGTAATAATATGCAGACTGGATCGCTTCATAAATGTCGCATCTTTGAATACGAAATTTTTGGAACTGCATATTCCATTGCATATAAGAGTCGGAATAAAATAATTGTCTATATAATTTGAATTTTCAAAATATAATAAAAAGATTTATCAATCCAAAAATATATTTATGTGTGTAAAAAAAAAACACAATATAAGAAGATTTTTGAGTCATATATGTGTGCAAAAAAAAAAAAAAAAAAATGTACCTCACACGGGTGACCCCAAAATAGGACGAAAAGAGAAGGCACTTCACACGTGTGGAGGGTACGCAGAGTATACGGCGTTTTGTTACACGTGATAAGAATTTATTAAAAGAAAATAAAGAGAAGTGAAAAAATGCTAACTGGCCCCTCAACTATATAGAAATAAACGCCCCAATTATAATTTTTGAATTTTTTTTGTTATACCATTTATTTTTATTTCCCACATATCTTCAAATATTTATATTTATAATAAATTAAAAGGCTCGCAAACTGCAAATAAATTTTATCCTTTCAGAGCGTAATATTCGTTTTACAAAACTATGCTGACAGTTGAAGGCCTCGGGCGCTGACACTTTATTACAAAAGATTTGTACTCACTTGGTATGTTTCGTGTAAGTGTCTTTACTCTTTACGTGCAGAAAAAGTGTGAGTCAGCATTAATTCGTCAGTGTATTTGAAGCGAGAATTTGGAGCTTCTCAAACTAAAATGGGCGGAATTTAATAACTTGGAAAGATTTTGGTGCCTCCTTTTGTTACATAGCAATTTATGAAAAATGGTAAGAGCAAATCATATTTAGATTTAGTTTTTAACCACTTTACTTCTACAATTTTGTTTTCTTTTTTTTCTAAACTCATTTTAATTTCTACATTTAGAACTATATATAGCTTTTTCAAAATGGAGCATCCCACACATAAATTTTGAGCAAAACAATAATTAACTTTTTTTATTGAGATTACCTTATGCCTTAATAATTATTTTCGAACTTTATAATTAACTATAAATAAAACTTTTAAATATTATAAATTAAAGTTTCCTTATTTTTACAATTATAATATCATTTCTAGGTTTATTTCACCACGAAATAAATAGTGGCTCTTGTGCTCTTCAAAAATTTACAACAAATAAAAAGGTAATTTAATTTATGTGCTAATTTATTTTAAACCAAAATTACAATTATCATTTAACATGTTAAGAACCATGCAAGTAGGTTTAACTAATTATAGTAATTTTTGAAACTCAAAAGAGAATCGAGTCCAATAATAAACTAAACTTAGGCAATATAAAGGGAACAAATTGAAATATAAGATAAAGTAGGGGGGCTATGAATAAAGTAATTTAACACTTTCCACGCAAAAATTGAGATTTTACATGCAAAGCGTTGTATCTTTCTTACTGATTATTATATAGACGTTAAAGGTTTTTCAGTGTTGACACTTTATTATTGAAAATCTGTACTGATTTGATACGTTTCGTACAAGTATTTTTACGTGCAGAGAGGAGGTGTGAGTTGGCATTTATTATCGCATTTGAAGCATATAAGAATTTTGATTATTTCTTGAAACTAAAAGGCAATGAAATTTAATGACCTTGAAAGATTATTTGACAATTCTTTATTATACAATTCTTTGGGAAGGTGAAATTTTGAAATTCTACAATAGTGGAAGGTATCAAGAAGTAGGAATTTTTACCTTGAGAGGTCTAAAAGACTAAAACTATATGGTAAAAATTATTGAAATAAATAAAATAATTATCAAATATAATAAAAAAAAGTATAATTGTTTCTAGGGTAAATTGCACTGTTGCCCCCTGAACTTTTGGCGGAGTTTCACTTTACCCCCCAAACTCTTAAAACGGGCATTTACCCCCCTATACTTTAGTATTAAATCTTGTTGCTCCTTCCGTCGAGTTAAAGTTAACGGAGCTGAACGGGAGTTAACGGAAGGGTTAGGTTTTGGCGGGAAATCTACCGCCTAAACTGTCCATTGTTCCAACCAACTCACTTTTATTCCTTTAAAAACTCTTTTTTCTTCATTTCTATGCCCTCCAACTCTTCTTCTCATAGTTTTTGCATCCCAAAAACCGCCAAAACCTAATCCTTCCGTCAACTCCCGTTCAGCTCCGTTAACTTTAATCGACGGAAGCGGCAACAAGATGTAATATTAAAGTATAGGGGTAAATGACCGTTTTAAGAGTTTGGAGGGTAAAGTGAAACTCCGCCAAAAGTTCAGAGAAAGCAATTTACCATTGTTTCTAAGCAAATATTGGGATTTCACGAACAAAGCGTTATATCCTTCTCACTGATCACTACTACGTGGGTACGTAGTTAATGATTCGAACGTTCAAATCTTATTGTTGAGTTTGGTATCAACTTAGTACGTTTCGTACAAATGTTTTTATATACAGAAAGGATGTGGTCCAGCATTTATTATCATATCCGAAGTGAGAATTTGAATCTTCTTGGAAAACAAAGAAAGATGAAATTTAACAACTTTGAAAATTTTGGTAATTCTTTATTATAGAACTTAAAGTGATAAGATAAGATTAATTGGTCTTGGAATCTACTAAATTCACTTTTTTTTTCTGCATTGAATGCTTATAATTTTTAATAAAAACTTGAAATTCTACCATATATAGTGGAAGGTAACAACAAAGAAGTCAAAATTTTATATATCTTGATGAGAGATCCAAAACTATATATATGGTTAAAAGTAAATAAAATTATTATCAAATATTATATAGTTTTCAATCTAGATTAATTAATAAATTATTTAATAAAAAAAATAGAATCAAAGGATAACTAATATATATAAATTCGCTTCAAATATGCTTTTGTGCAAGTATTTTTACGTGTAGAAAAGATGCGAGTCTGTATCAGTTATCATATTTGAAGCAAGATTTTGGAGCCTTTCGAAAGCAAAATGGACGAAATTTAATGACTACGAAAGATTTGATTACTTTCTTGTTATATAGCTTTTATGTAAAGTGATAAAATAAAATTTAATTAATCTCAGAATTTATTTAGACCTTGTTTTGCTTCTTCATTCAGCTGTGACATTTTATGGACATGATGTGCACAATTTTTTGGTTCATTTGATGTAAAACTTTTTTACATAATTTTTTTTAAAACATAATCTGGGGGTCACCATTGTGTGCTTAAAAAAAGTAAAAAATTCAGACTCAAAAATAGTACTCAAAAGTAAATAAAAAAATTCTCCATATGGTGAGAATGGGAGAAAAAAGAAAAAGAAGTGATTTTTTTTTTTTTACCCTTCCAATGAGAAGCTACCAAAGATAACATTTTGTTTCTCACTTTTAAGTCCCAAAATTTAAATGAAAAAAATAATTAGGGCCAATCTTTTTCTTTTTTTTTTTTTTTGTTTTAAAAAAAGGTAGCACGTACGCTTCATTCACTCGTATAATACATTTGGCTACGTAGAGTGAGGCAATGAGAGACCTCAAGAGAAGATAAAATAAAAAGAAAAACTGTCTTAAAAAAAGATAAGAGGAGAGTAATAAAAAGGTTATAAAAAAAATAATTATAGCGTCAAATCGAGTACCCAAAATATGAAGATATCATCCAGCTCGACAGAACTCAATCCATTCCGTTGCCAGTTTTCTAACACGCTGGGCAGTAGCAATAACGTCAATAGATAGATTTCTAAAAATAACATTATTTCTTTTGTACCAGATCATCCACCATGTAGTTGCCACAAATGTCCTTTTTTTTATTATAGCAATATAACTTATTAATTTTAGGAGAATATAGAAACTAGCAATATATCTTATGCTTTTTTTTATTGGCTGTAATCAGTGTCGATACCAATCAGATCGAGAGCCCGCAATTCCATAAGCTAAATAGAAGGTCAGATTTCACATGCAAAGTGTTGTATATATATATATATATATATATATATATATATACACACACACACAATACTTTGTATATATATAGAACTATACGACATACAAGTATTAGAAGATCATAAGTTCTATTGTGTTTACGTACTTTTGCTTTTGATCGGTTTGATCGAGAGATGTATTAGATGATGGGTCTGTATGAAGTGAGTGGTTTGGCCGAAGAAGATATACACATAATGAGAAATCATCTAAATTGATTTAAAATCATCAAAGTGTGGATCTAACTACGATAAACTTGGTAACACCAATACTTTATATATGAAAAATTCCTAACTCATATATATATATATATATATATATATATAAGTAAAATTTATAACTGTGGGACTCACAACTGCTTGTAGCGTACAAATGTTTTCACATGTAAAGAGTTAGTTGGCATTTGTCGTCACATTTGAAGAGAGAGTTTGGAGCCTCTCCAAAAAAAAAGACCATAGAAATTTAATGGCTTCGAAAGATTCAGCTACGCTTTATTATATCGTTTGGTTCAGAAATAAATAAAAAGTGACTATTTCAGAAATATATATAAATTAAGATATAAGCGGAAATTAAATCAATTGGATTACTTCTAAAAATAAAAAATCTAATAAAAATAATATATTTTCTACTAATAAAATTTTCTAAATTGCTCATGTTCTATTAATTAATATATAAATTTTGCAATATTATCATTCCAAAATAGAGAAACAAAGTTTGTTTCATAAAATTTATAATTATTTTTTGAAATAGAAAAACTGACGTAAAATCTTTTATTTATTTAGGATATATATATATATATATATATATATATATATATATATATATATATATATATATATATATATATATATATAAACAAAAAGAGATAAGATAATAAGACAAAATTAGGGACTAGTCCACACAAAATGCACGGTGCTCGGACCATGTTGTAAATAGTGAATGTACGAGGGCTTCATTTAAAATGTGGCTAAAGCAAACCGGATCTCCACGTGGCATCGCCAGTGAAATCATTTAATTACAATTACGTCCCTCCCTTTTGTACGGTGTTTATCCATAAACTTTATCTCTAGCGTAAAGTACTCTCTTAATATCGGTACAAAGTGCATGGAGACCCCCCTCAATTATACGCGAATTTGAAAATGGTCCTTAGCTTTTTTTTTTTTTTTTGGTTGTTGGATTTGACCCTTAATTTTGTTGAATTGGAACTCAAATATTTAAAATTTAATTACTTTAAAATTTGTTTTCCACTTTTATAGCTTAATTAGTTGTTATCAGTTAAGTAATAATTTATTTTTACTCTCCGTGAAGTAGTTTAAACTATTAAATTTTGTCGAATTGTCTCTCAATTTGGCAAAATCTTAAATCTCTGTCGCTAATTAAGTGTTGAGGGGTCTCGATTTTTTTTTCTTAAAAAAGTTTAGGAGAATTTATTTGAACTATAAATTATTTCGAATCTACTCTCTAACCATTTAAAATTTAATTTAACTTTTAAAATTTTAATTTATTTGATTTGAGTCAGTTAACGTGCATTTTGACTTTAAAATTTAAGCTCATGTTTTATTTTAATAAATTTATAATTATTAAATCAGAAGATAAGCGATATATATTCAAATTTTAAAGTCAAAGTATTATTTATCAACTCAAATCAAATAAATTAAAAGATTGAATTATAAAATTAAAATACAAATAAATTAAATTAGTAGATTTAAAATAATATATATAGTTAAAATCAGTTTTGTATATATTTTTTTAAAGGATCCTAAGGCGAAGATCACCGTGCAAATAAAAAAACATCCACAAAAAAAAAAAAGAAAAAAGAAAAAGGAACAGTATAGGAATGTCAACGGGTCGGATTCGGATCGGATTTTTAAAAATTCGAATCCGAACCCGATTATCAAACTCGAAACTCGAACCCGAATCCGAACCAGATGGATTTTAAAAAATCCACATCCAAATCCGAACCCGAGCAAAAACCCGAAACCCGAAACCCGAACCCGACCAAAAATCCGAACCCGATTCTAAATCCGAAAATCCGAATCCGAAAATAATATTTACCAATTATATTAATATTTATATGTATTTTAGTTTAGATTACAAAAGTGTAAGTATTTTTTTTTGGCATTTAGATTCAGATCTAAAGCTTGAATTTTTTATATATATTATATCATATTTTTGTTCGTGTTTGGGTTTGGGTTCGGGTTCGGATCGGGTACAGTCAATATTCATATTCAAATTTATATCCGTCGGGTTTTTATTTTTAATATCTATATTCAAATTCGTATTTATTTATCTCGAATAAAATTCATATCCGTCGGATTTGAATTCGGATTAAGGTGGAATATCCATATCAATTTATATCCCTATAACAGTAGTATCCAATGGCTTCTATTCTTTTTGTTCTCTACGGTCCTTTTGATCGGACGGCTAGGAAAGTACTTAAGTGCCAGTTGGAGGGAATGAGTACCGTTGAAAGGACGGCTGTGATCGTACCATTTTGGTGATGAGTAGATTTTGTCGCGCATCCTTTTGACTTTTTGACCGGTCCATGTAACTGTGCCCATCACCGTACATTAATCAATTAGTTGAAAATAGGGTTGCAAACGAGCCGAGCACGAGCTGAGCACGATCTTTGCTCGGATTAATTTCGAGTCAGAACAGGTTTAAGCCGAATGCGAGCGGGCTCGAAAATTACTCTTTTCTTTGCGGTTTTTGATTCTCGAGCTAATTTCAAGTTATGTTCGATTTTGGTTCGAAACTTTTCACTTACGAGCCAGCTCGAAATTTTATTTTTCTTCTTTATATTTGTTAAATTAATATAATATAAAATCTATATGGAATAAATTAATTGTCACGGGATCTTATTCCATCGTCTAAATAAATCCTTAATTTGTAATTAAATTAGTGCTCGAGTTTTATTTCGGTTCTTAAATTTTGATTTTGTCACAGCAGTAAGATTTTTGAACTTTGGAAAAAGATCACTCACTCAGACCCAAATTATAGTTTATGAGCCTTTTAATTAATTACAGATTTTGGCTCTCCAATTGGAGGCAAAAGCTTATGAGGAAGTAAAGATATATACATAGAAATTAATATTTTAACAAAAATTTGAGCTTTGTACGTACTAGCGTGGTTGGTATCTGAAACTTAAGTTCGAATTTTACTTGATTCACATTTCTAGCCAACTTTATTTCTAAATAAAATAAACGAAACGGATAGCGTGCTATTTATCTCTCTCAAATAAAAAAAGAAGAAGAAAAAGTTTGAGCTTTGTACTACAACAAATCAAAGTGTACTTAAGGACTAAATAGAAACCCTACTTTAGCGACTAAGCAAACCACTAAAAGGAAAAGTAATGCTACACCGACCGTCCCTAGAGCAAGTGGCAATGGGCTTGGTGGTTGGTACACGAGACCTGAGTTCGAATCCTAGTTGATTCACATTTCTAGCTAACTTTATTTCTTAAAAGAAATAAACGAAGCGGGTAGCGTGCTATCTATCTCTCAAAAAAAAAAAAAAAAAAAACTATACTTACAAACAAATTTTATAGCATATTACAAACGATATATAGCCTGCGTGACGACAATTAATTGATAGAGAAGTATAAATCACGAGAGAAATTAAAATACGACTTATAAATTATTTTAAATTTTTATTTAAGAAATCTTTAGAATTTCTAACGGCGATCAAACCACTTGTTTAGACATCAAAATATAGCGTCATACCACGAGTACGGTATTAACCGGAGAAAATGACTGTGGCTTTGTAAAACGATAATTCTTCTTCAAAAGTTAAGCCGTCAGAGAACAATATTTTTAATATTTATATCCATTACTTTTTTACACATTTGGATTTGAAATTTTTTAATAGACTGATCAATCGAAGACGTGGACTAGAATTAAATAGAAGAAAATTAGACCAAAGAACAATATTTTTAAATAATGCTATAAAAGAGTTTTATGAGACTTCGAACTAAAAACCTACTGTTCTGACACTGTATTGAATTATAAAAATAAATTTCATTCTGATTCAACACCCACTACTTGATTTTAATTGCATCTTTTCCCATTATTATTAAACAATAGAAGCTTATAAGATGAGGCCATGCACACTCCTTTTCTTATAAAACATTATTATTACTTATCCATTCCAACCACTTCTACACTATTTGTGGAAACAAGTGTGGCTCTAATGCACAACACAACAATTGGATATTATAACTTTTAGTGCTACTACTCAAAGTAGCTAGTTTGAGCAAGGCTCACTTGCATATAATTGCAAACCCTAGCTAAAACCCTAGCCATGAAGTAAGAGTGCTTCTCAACAAATGTCATAAGGGGAGGGTTAGGCAAGTTAAAAGAGGGGGCCCCCCTTCCCCACTAGGGACAACTCCAAAAGCCAAAAGTTTTGGTTTGATTTGATTGAGATGTTGAAATTTGCAAAAGGAAGGAAAAGGACACTACATAATATAGTACTAGAGAAGGAGTGCTTGTTTAAGCATGCTTAGCTACACCATAACATGACCCAAAGTGGAAAAAAGGGTTCATATTCTAAAGAGAAAATTAATGAATACATTGAACTCTTTCTTTTCTTTACCCCTTTTTTTTTTCTCATTGAAAGGACTTAACAACACCGACCGTCCCTAGAAAGCATGGCGAAGAACTTGATGGTTGATGCCGTGAAGTTCGAATCTGCAATGATTCACATTTATAAATAAGTTTATTTCTAAATGAAATAAACGAAGCGGGTAGCGTTACCTATTTCTCAAAAAAAAAAAGAAAGGACTTAACAACATGCATGCAACATCGATCGATGGCGTCTCGATTAAAAAGAGTTCAAAACATCGCACATATATAACTCGTTAATTATAATATTTCAATTATTTTTTTAAAAAAATCTTTATATATATGCTTACAGAAATTTTATAATTAAGCATAAATCTTAAGTGTGTGTATATATATATATATATATATATATGAATTGAGCTAGAATACTCTCAAAAGCACCAATGAGGTGTTGCTTTTGAATTTTTAATCATTGGATGGATAGATGTGGGGTTGAGATGATAGTGGTAGGTGGAATAGTATTTGATCCAAAGGGTATTAGTAATTGAGATGTAGATCCAATGGCTAGAAATTTAGAAGCACCAAGAACTTGGTGCTTCTAAAAGTATTCTAGCTCTACTCATATATATATATATATATATATATATATATATATATATATATACACACTTATGTGTGCGGAGTGGATCATCAATTCGAAGGTTTTATCATCGAAACAACTTATAAATACGAAGAGCTCTATAGTCGATAAGAATATAATAACCATACTCTCTCTCTCTCTCTCTCTCCCTTTCTATATATATATAGAGTTGAGCTAGAATACTATCGATAGCAAACCGGCACTTTTGCCACTCATTTATTTTCGATGATGGATCCTTTAAATCGACGAGCGGCATCGTTGAACATGATCTATACTACTTGAAGTATTTAGAAATTAAATTTAAATATTTTCGATATCATTTGCCTAATGATCAAAGTGTTTCAAATTTTGTAATTTTAATGGTCGATATGAGGCGTTTAACGGCGTAGAGATATCCTAGAAAATTCTTTAATAAATGTTTAAAACAAGATCTATACTCTTGATCTTGATTACAAGACTCCTATCATTATTTTTTAAAAAATATTTATTTTTCAGTCATTCATTTTTATGTCCACTCGATGGATAAGAGACCAATATCGAAAATGTATGAAATTTTATTTCTTAATACTTCAAATGGTATAGATCATATTCAACGGTGCCGATCATCAATTTGGAGGCTCCATCATCGAAAACAAATGGGTGACAAAAGTACCGATTTGTTGTCAATAGTATTCTAGCTCAACTATATATATATATATATATATATATATATATATATATATATATATAGAGTAGGGCTATTATACTATATATGAGTAGTAGAGCCCTACTACTCATAAGTTGTGTTTTTTTTATTTTATAGATCTAGAGTATTTAAAACTTCTAGAAAATAAATTTCGTAATTTTTCAAAATCATAATAAAGTCCATCAAATGGGCATAAAATGAGCAACGCCGAAATCGAACGATGTCCTAAAAATAGATGATCGGATCCTTCAATTTAAGATCGGAGTTATCGATCTTTATCTAGGTAGTGAATAGAATTTTCTATCAAAAATTCAACCTATTTCAATGCTTTTACACCGTTAAACTACCAAGTATCCCATATCGTTAAAAATTGTCAATTTTGTGAGCTTTTGATCGTAAGGTAAATGATTTTGAAAAATTACGAAATTTATTTTCTAGAAGTTTTAAATACTCTAGATCATATTTAACGGAGTGGATCGTCGATTCGGAAGCTCGATCATCGAAAACAACTTATGAGTAGTAGGGCTCTACTACTCATAATAGTATAGTAGCCCTACTCTATATATATATATATATATATATATATATATATATATATATATATATATATATATATATATATATATATATATATATATATATATATATATATATATATATATATATATATATATATAAAGAATAGGGAAACTTACTACCATAAATTGCCTGATGCGTATAGGGCTGACTATCGATCCCACTCAAGCAACAGATCTAGAGTATTTAAACTTTTTAGAAAATAAATTTCGTAATTTTCTAAAATCATAATAAAGTCCATCAAACGGCATAAAATGAACGGCCGAAATCGAACGATGTCCTTAAAATAGATGATCGTGATCCTTCATTTAAGATCGGAGTTATCGATCTTTATCTAGGTAGTGAATAGAATTTTCTATCAAAAATTCAACCTATTTCAATGCTTTTACACCAATCGCTCATCCCAGTATATCGTCGTTAAAATTGTCAATTTTGTGAGCTTTTGATCATAAAATGATTTGAAAAATTACTTAAGCTTCTTTCTAGAAGTTTTAAATACTCTAGATCATATATATATATATATATATATATATATATATATATTTCGCTGTGAATAAAGAATGAGATATAATTAAGTCGACATGATCAGAATTAATGCTACACGCTTATATGCTTTCGACTGATCCCAAAGTAATTTAGCAAGAGAGATGGCGGAGACTCAGTCAAATTACTCTATCAACTTGTGATGCTGCTTTTGTAGTATAACTTGGAAACTTTTCTCATGCATATGAGGATCAAAAAGATTTAAGTCAAGCAAGAGGAATCTTTAATTACCTCGAAGCTCATGCTTTAACTACACTCAAAGTTCTTTTTTTCCCACATGCCCTAATTATCTACTGATTGGGACTTTGAAATCAACTTGAAGTGAGAGAGAGAGAGAGAGAGAGAGAGAGAGAGAGAGAGAGAGAGAGAGAGAGAGTCTAATGAAGGTCACCTAAGATATCATAAGCTTGATCAAAAAAGAAGTCACACTTGAACCAACAAAACATACATACAAAACTAGTTATGTACAGAACTACTTGGCCTATTTTCCTGTTAGGAGATCTTTAAGGTAATTAGCTTTTGGTTTGGTTACACTCTTTTCCTCCCAATGATGTAATCATTGAGCAACTTAACTTTCAAGTAATTAATTAAGCAACTAAAAAGATGGAGGGGCATGCATTCATCACCATTTTCACTATTGCCTCTAATCTATCAACTCATGTCCCATCATTTTACTAATTGATCAGTACAATAATTGAACATAAAGTATCCATTCAACTCATTTCTATAACATTAATAATTAAATTTTCAGTCCAAAACTTCTCTCTAAGGCTCCGCTTTGGATTACAGATAGAATGTATTGTATACGGTAATTGTTTCTACAAGCAATTAATATTGTGGTACACTACAAATCGAATGAATCTGATCAGTTGAGTTATTATTTCAATGCCGCCATCGAAAAATGAAATCTTTTTTATTATTTTTTTATATTCTTTTGTCTTAACTTGTTTTGTTGATCCAATAATGCTGGTCATTCTTCGATAGCAAACGGGTTTTAAAGTGATCTAGTTAATTATATGCAGCAATTAAAGCATATTACCTAGATATATAGTTCTATTCCATAATCATTTTAAATTTTAAATGTTTATATCAGATGATCGAGCAGGCTTTTTTTTTTTTTTAAAAAAAAATAGCCTTTCAAAATTTGAAATTTAGATGTACACTTTTGATAAAACTTATTTAAAATTATAACTCTTTTTCTTGAATGGTTCACCCTCTCTTTATCGTAATTTCGAAGAGAAAAGTTGAGAAAATAGAAAATCTCAAAAGCGAAAAATAATTTACCGTCTTTATCAGAGAAAAGTAGAGAAATGGAGGATTGCGAAAAACAATGAACAACTTACCGCCTTTATAAAATTTTCAAAATGCTAAGAGTAGTAAACGATTTACCGTTTTCAAATTGTGCATAAAAAATAAGAATATTGGTAAAGTGGTGAATCGTTTACCGCACCGCTTTCTTCCTGCTCTACATACACTCAATTCAGCACCTGCGTACCGCAGCTACAGCAAAAATAAGATTAGATCTTCAAATAAATTTTAATAAAAATTAAATTATTAAATATATTTTAAAAAAAGTCATTATGAAAGAAAGTCATATATCAAATGAGAATAAAATTTCTTTTCATTAGTGGAGAAAAGCATATATTGGACCAGATAGATGGCTTAAGAAAAAAAGCACCTAATAAGCTAGCCTTTTGGCTTTAGGGAAAAGCACTTTTTTTCCCCTCCTCCTATATAGCATAAGTAGTAGGCCTAACATGAGAGTTAAGTGAGCTTGGGACAAGTGTTTCTTTGTGTACTCCAATTTGTGAAGAGTGAACCAACCACTACAAACAATCATGGGTGTTCACATCACATTCAAACAATTGGAATCTTGGTTGGAATATAGGGTTAAAAAAAAAAAAAAAAAAAAACGAAAGAAGAGGAGAAATTGATATGAGACATTAGGGAATAGGGATAGGAATAGGCCCTTACCCCCTATATACCCAAACCCTAATTTTTTCCTCGAGAATAGTAGTTTCGATTATCCCCACCAATACCTCCATTTTTTATATAAAACTACCTAATATTTTTCTTATCCTCGAAAACAATCCAATTTTCATCCAAACGCTATTTTTCTTATTTTTATATTTGTACCTATCCTCGTAATAATGAGTTCTTGCTTATACCCGAACCAACCTGTACCCTAGGATTAATTTTTTGCATTAATTACCACATAATTACCAATAGAATAAAAAAGAGTAAATTAATTACCATCACATCATGATGTATTGATATGTGTCCATTAGTTATATAGTACTTGATGATCCAAATGTAGAACTTCTTAGCCCTTGATTGATTTACTGCGTGTTTTGAGTGCTTTTCTGATATGACTTTTTAATAACTCTGCGAATTATATCATAATGTTATAAAAAGAACTCTAATTTTAAAGCTAATATGAGCCGCTAATATAGCGGAGCAAATTATAATAGTTAGAAATTAAAATCTAATGTTTTTGTTGTAGCGAATTCCCAAGCTATAATTTAAAGTTTTTGATTTTGTTTTAGCCCTGCTTTTATTTTTTATTTTCAAGAATATTGGTTTTAAGTAAGTTATTGAAGTGTTGGAAACGTTAGAAATGAGATTTTGAGGTCGAAAAATAAAAATTCTAATTTAGTGTTTTTTCTTTTTTTTTAAGACAAGAGGTTGATGAAAATTAAAGTAAAGGTTTATATAATTAGCTTTAATAATTTCTTTCGTTGCACTAAAATTAGGGACTAGATTGTAAAAGTTGTTTTACAAACAGTTTAAGGACTACATCGCACATTGGTATAGTATGGGGACTATCTACGAATTTACCTCAAAAACCGAATTTTGAAAAAAAAGAAAAAGAAAAAAAGTTCAGTGACCTTCGATCGCGCAAAATACGCAGGAAAAAGGCGATGGCGCGCGCGGGGACGGCGATCTCCTCGGCGGCGGCGGCGGCGGCGCCGCCCCTTCTGCGCCGCCGCTCCGCCGCCTCCCCGCTCCTCCTCCTCCTCCTCCTGCTACTTGTCGTCGTCTTCTCCGATCGCACCATCGCCTCCGGTGACGCCGATCTCGGATCCGCTCGGGTCGTCTTCCAGGTGAGCGATCCGATTTCCCTGATTCCTGCTTCTACGTTCGCTTTAAGGATCCTTGATTCGAGATTTAGGTGTTTCAATCGGATTCATGGGGATTGGATCTTAGCGAAGTTAGGGTTTCTTCGTTTCAGTGGATTGTGTGACAGGAAATGAGATTATAAGCTGCTAATTTGCCGCGCGTTTGAGGGATTTGAAGTGATTACGAGTTACCTTTTTGTATTTTTTTGGTTAAACATGTATGGAGATGCAATCTCAACTCTAGGCCATTTTGATACCGACCACTTAAATTTTGATTTCTTCTGTATTTGAGTGATTATATTCAATTGAATGCTCTAGAAAGTTTATGAAATTGTGAATCTCGTTAACCACTAAGCACGGATAGCTAATGATTCCATAATTCTTGAGAAACCCTTAATTTAATCAACGAAATTAACTCAAACTCAAATTTTCAAAGGTTGAAGGGGTGCCACTAGGAAAAGATTAAGTTGTAGGGCCTATTTCAAAATAACCATCAGATCGGTTCTTGTGTGGATTTGTTAAAAGATGATCGCATGCTGTATGTTTTGTTTGAGATTTTGCGTATTGATTAGTCAAAACGGTACTTGAAGGACTTCTGCAATGCATAGCTGGAGACAGCATTAAAGGGAGAGGGCTGGGGTTCTAGTTGATGGGGAAAACAATGGAGGGAAGCCTTAAATTATCAGTGAACTTGTTATGGTCGAACTGGGTTAGCTAGGGTAGCAACTAGCAAGTACTAATTCTGTCACTAGTTATCCCGTAATCACCGGGTCTGTCACTATAGTCATTACAGTTATTCCTAAACCAAAAGCAAACTCAAAATTAACTTTGTTTCCAGTTATTATGGGGTAGTGGGATAACTTAGTATTTGGTCGTTGGACTTCTATCATGAGAACTCTTGCTTGAGATACTTTTGGTAGTGTATTTTCTTGCATGTTAGTTGGGACATTTGGAATTGAATGTGTGCATGGATTAGAACAATCTTCCACCTGACCAGTGGAAATGCTATCAGGATGACTAGCATTACTCATAGGGATAATTGGGTTGCCCATTTAGGGTGGAAGTCCCAGTCTCCCATGTGAGCTTGATTGCATTGATAGTAGTTTATGTACTGCTTTCCCCACTCTATCCCCACCCAAACATTGGTTCGGGTTTTAGATAGTTATCTACATATAATTTCTCTCTCAGGTGAACACACCTTAAATAGATTTAGTGATATATATACCGCTATCTGCACTCTGTTGCTAAATGCTAGCTAGTTTGACTAAACCCTGTTTTAGAGTCCCTGAATTGATCGCACTCTAAATAAATCAGCCGCTATGCCTGGACCGGTCTAGTAGAGAGGGTCTATAGAAATGTAAAATACACCCTTTAAGGTGGATGAAAAAGTAATATAAAAAGGATCTTGCAAGCAGGGGCAGAGCTATCAAGGGCGAGTATAACATGTGGCCTCCTCTTATCAATGCTAGAGCTCTATATCTCCCCCTTTCATTAGAAAGCTTGCATACAGCCAAACAATGAGCCTTTTCTTTCATTTCCTTTAATTTTAACAAAGCAACCAAACTCTGAAATCTACTATGATTCTTGAGCTCTTGCAGCTGATTCATGAGCTCTTAAAGCAATTCTTTGCTTTAAAAAGCTTTCATTTGAAAGTGCTAAGACCACCCAAGGAAAGTTGTTCTTTCTCTACATATATAAAAGCTCTGTCTGCAACCAATTTAATTATGATATGTTTCCTGGAGTATCTGGACATATCTAACTCAACGATAAATATTCAATATAAGTCATGGTAGGTTGTCTGAACATCTCAAACACTACCTTTTGAAAGTTTTTTAAAAAGGAACTTTTGTTTTATACTTAGGCAGTTCTAGCTCTTGCAGTAAGCAGTTCATTTTCTGTCAAATCTTGGGGAAAGAGTCCATTCGTAGTTCATTGTGCAAGGGTGTTTATCACCTATCATGTGTGAACTCCATCTCCACCTCCTACAACATGTTTAGCACTTAGAACATAGTACATTGGTTTTGAAGAATAATCAAGTCTCACTCAAACATTCCATAAGGGAAAGACAGGCGGAAGAAAATTTGCACAGAAACATTTGAAAATTTGGTATGACACTTCCTACATGACATGGCAATAACAGATACAAATTGATGCTTTGTTTTTGTTCTGATGAAAACATGCAGATCATACTAGATCTATAGTGCAGTTGAAATGGGTTCCTGAAATTTAAAAATTTTGATTTACTACCAAACCTTACAATACCTTTGATTTCATTAGGAAAAAGCTGTTATGTTAAAATCTAAGGGTTTCTGTCAAAGTCGTTAACAATATTCTGTCTAGGAACGAAGTATTTTGTTAGTTTATAGAATAGCCTCAAAAAGTCAAATATGTTGTAGAATTCTGATGGAGAGGTTGGTACCAAATGAACTTGCTATATTCTTATATAGCACTCAAAATTTTAAAGTTAAGGTATGAAATATCAAAAAGTACGATATAGTTCAGGGAAGGTCCCTATGTCTTATCTCTCTCTTTTATTTCTGATCAACATATTCCTCAGGTATGATGAACATAAATTTGTTAATGTAGTTTTCTCAAATGTGTGGTTTGCAGACGGTCTATGGTGACATTGAGTTTGGGTTTTTCCCCGGTGTTGCCCCCAAAACAGTTGAGCATATATTTAAACTTGTTCGTCTTGGCTGTTATAACACAAACCACTTTTTCCGGGTAATCATCAATTCATCATAACCTGTTTGAATTTTTTCCTTAGATAATTTCCAGTTTGGGATAAATTGGATAAATTTGGCTGCAGGTTGATAGGGGTTTTGTTGCACAAGTGGCTGATGTTGTGGGAGGTAGAACGGCCCCTATGAATGAAGAGCAAAGGGCAGAAGCAGGAAAACTGTCGTTGGTGAATTTAGTAGTGTCAAGCATGTGAGAGGCATTCTTTCCATGGGGAGGTAAATTACATGTTCCACTGAGCCTTTGATGCCTACTAAATGTCTAAAAAGGCCTCTAGATCTTTGCCAAGTTATTAGCAGTTTATTTATTGGTTGTTTACATATTCAGTTCTTCAAGTTTGACTTGGATTTCAATTCCGTCTGTACAGTTTCAATTATCATGATTTAGTCTCTGAAGTTCAATTTGGTTATCTCAAAAGTTATGTTTCTAACAATTTAGTATCTAAGGTTTGATCGTGCTTTGGTTTTCATCCTCAGAGTTTACAAATTAACAAAATCGAACTATGTTACTGAAGTGGTGCCCTTTTCCAGAGTATGGAGCAATACGATGACTTACTGTCAGGCATAACAAACTTCAGCGACTAAATTGTTACGTTCAGAAACATCAAACAATGAGGATGATATTGAAATCAATGTCAAGCTTCAGGGATTGGATGTGTTATTCACTCTTTATTTATTTGACAGAAAACATATGCACTTTCATTTCGTGCAAGAGAAGATGAGTGCTTCATATATCAACCTAGGCACATCAAGTGCACTAGAGAGTAAAACCCTATCTTTTTGCTGTTGACATTTGAAAGAACCTCACATTGACAATTTCCAGCATATGTATCTTCCTTATTCTGTGCAGGTATTCTGATCCGGATAGTGCCTCCTCTTCATTCTCCATACTTCTTGGCGACGCACCTCACCTTGATGGCGAGGTAATCTTCATTTCTCGGTACTTTTGTCCTCTCACTTTTGAATGAAAATTTGACTTGTCCGGAAACAAATTTCAGTATGCTGTTTTCGGGAGGGTCACTAAAGGTGACGATACATTAAGAAAGTTGGAGGAGCTTCCTACTCGCCAAGAAGGAATTTTTGTGATGGTAACATTTTCCCTCTTGGTTTATGCTATTTAACTTTAGGACTATGAAGCATCATCCAAACTCTCAATCTTTCCATGCTATGTTATGCATTTGGTGCTTTCACATTTTCTTCTCGAGGACACCAATTAGCATTTGTATGCATATTATTTTTGTATTTCACGTCGCCTTTTACTTCTGTCTTTTGCCATTTGCAGCCACTCGAGCGTATAGCAATTCTATCAACATACTATTATGGTAAGAACTGTGGTTTCTTTCTCTACACTTTCTTCGGCAGCATAATTTTCATTGTAACTTGTATCTAATTCTGTTTTTGCTTGTAAGTAAAGCTTTCAGCAGAAGTATAATTGACCCTAATCATTACAGTATAAGTCAGTAATGTAGCGCCCCTTCGATAGTCTAGACAACCACTTTGTAGAATCCGAGCACCCAATCTC
Source organism: Aechmea fasciata (assembly GCA_025177825.1). NCBI lineage: Eukaryota > Viridiplantae > Streptophyta > Magnoliopsida > Poales > Bromeliaceae > Aechmea > Aechmea fasciata. Next base: position 5,363,100 of record CM045935.1, on the reverse strand, counting down.
TCTCCTTCTCAAATTTTAGGAGTTTCAAATGAGTTGATTATATTCTACAACATACTTGACCCAATCTATGCAGACACTAAGGTAGAGACTTGCGAAAGAGAGAAGACCATTCTAAAGAGAAGGCTTTATGAATCTGCCGTAGAAGTCGAAAGACAGGTAAGTTTGAATTTTGCAATAGTATTATTATTATCATCTAACTAAAAATATTTAGATATCATGTATTTCTTTTATGTTGCAGAGGATGAAATGCCTCCCATAATTCGCCAGGTATGTGTATGTGTATTCTAGGAAACTCTCTTATCAACCAAACATTCTAAGGATTTGTTAAGTAAAAAATACGTTCAAGTGTAGAGAACTTTTTCTTGCTAAATGCCGGATGCGAAAAATTCAAAAGATTTCAAGCTGTGGACTAAAGAGTCAGATTGAAAATGGTTTATCTTTAGCTTATCGATCCAATACTTTCAATTCATAAGCTCACAAATCTAGCATGTGTTCTTCGTACTTGTGCTCTTTGTGAACTAGCTTGGAGCACTTCATTTCACTCGTTTAATTGAGAAGTAACTCATTCACTCTATGTACAAAGATCTAAATAAATCTTAGTGCACCGTAGTTATTCTCATCTAGTTTATCGTTCGAAGCTGATATTTATGTACTCTTTTTGTGTGTGTGTGTGTGTGTGTGGATGTTATTATTTGTGTAAGCCTCAGCTCTCAAAAGGTTTATTAACCAACAGAATTGGGAAGTTGGTAGCTAAAAGCATTTGATTTTGTTATCACAGTGCAACAAGTTTTTTTTTTTTTTCTTCTTCTTCGAGAGAAAGGTAGTATGTTATCTGTTTTGCTTATTTCATTGAGAAAGCGTAGAATTTGACTTGGATCTCGAGATCGACCACTTAAGTTAACTTACAACCTTACACGGCCGGTCACAGTGCAACAAGATGCTATAAAAATAGCGTAATTGCCTGCTCACTCTGGGTTCGGATTCCTTCCCGTCCCACCGAAGTCGAAAGATCAATCTTTATACAATTGTGGGCGAATGTTTGGATAATTTTGTGACTTTGGTGCCGAAATAAAGGCCAAGGATTTGTGACTTCAACGTTTACAACTTTTTGAAGTCACGAGTCTTTAAAACTAGCCAGCCTGATATTTAAAGCCAATCATTAATCAGCAGAACATGTGAGATGAGTCTTCGTTGAACCAAGATTATATAGTAGACAGAATGTGGCTTTCCAGTTGACGATCATTGGTGGATGAAGCGCGACTTCTCGCGATGTCGGCTAAGGTCTCTCGCGATGTAGGCTAAGGTCAGCAAGACGAGTCTCATATCGTTTGGTGCGTGTGAATTTTTAAATTCAACTATTGCACGTTTGATGGGAGTTAGACTTAAGAGACCGAAGTCGAAAGATCAATCTTTATACAATTGTGGGCGAATGTTTGGATAATTTTGTGACTTTGGTGCCGAAATAAAGGCCAAGGATTTGTGACTTCAACAGTTACAACTTTTTGAAGTCACGAGTCTTTAAAACTAGCCATGCCTGTCCAATCAAATAATTCTTGTGTGAAACTCGGCCTCTCGGGGTCAACCAAATTAACCGAGATGTTGCAATATATACGCATTAGTCATTACATAATGCACTAAAGATGCGAGGACCACACATATAATAATAATAACTATTGCACGTTAATAATAATAATAATAATAATAACAACAGTAATAATATATGCATGAATTACTTTTTTCTGAGACGTGACATGCCTGGTCCAATCAAATAATTCTTGTGTGAAACTCGGCCTCTCGGGGTCAACCAAATTAAACGAGATGTTGCAATATATACGCATTAGTCATTACATGATGCACTAAAGATGCGAGGACCACACATATAATAATAATAATAATAATAATAATAATAATAATAACAACAGTAATAATATATGCATGAATTACTTTTTTCTGAAAACAAAAATTAATTAATGGCCTCAAATGTATGGAAAGGAGGGTTAGTGCTTTGATTGCAACACGTGCACCTTCTCGTGTTTCCTCCCCCTCTCTTTTGTTGTATCTTTATTTATTAATTCTCATTTCCCAAAGTCCCTTTTTAACCAATTCAACCATATATCAATATTTTGATATATATACATGGTACAACCTACCTAGCTAGGCCCCACTTTTTTTTCTTTCTTTTAGGACATGTTTAGTTATCCGTAAGTTATCGTGAAAAAAGTCACTTTTCAAAAAGTGATTTTTATAAAAGTTACTTTTGACACATTTCTTCATTCAAGTAAACCTAATAGTAAGTTAATGCTATTAATAAGATATAGTTAATTCTATATATATAGCTAGGGCTACTATACTCTTGTAAGTATCGACTCCTTTATACTTATAAATTTTCGATCGTTGGATGTGCAATTAGGATGATCGATTCCCTAGGATTGAATGGGTGGTTAGTTGAATAGTATGATTTACGGATAGAAATGGTCAAAAGTATAGATCTAACGATCGAAAACTTATGAGTATAAAGAGGTCTATACTAATAATAGTATAGTAATCAAAATCTCTCTCTATATAATTATATATAATATATATATAATAATTATATAAAATAATATATATTATGTATTTTAATTATATGTATATAGAATTTAGATTATTGGGCGGATAAAACTAAACCAGCAAAATCCTACTCTAATTGCTCTCTCTATTTCTTTTTCACTCGCTCCTAGAGTCACTTTTCCTAAATTTTTTTAATATTATAATATTGTATTTCATGTATTTATTTTGTATATTGGACTATTAGGTTTTTTTTTGTATTGAATTTTAAATAATGTTTTATAAAAATTAAATTGTAAATTGTACGATGTTAAGAATTTCAAGCGGCTCATTTAGGGCTAGTTAGGCTCGCTCGAGCTCGGCTTGAATTAATTTCAAGCCGAGCTTGAGCCTAACTTTAGGCTCGAAATTAATTTCAAGCCAAGCTTGAGCTGAGGTAAGCTCGCTCGAGCTCGACTCGTTTCCACCCCTAAATGTGCGGGTAGGATGATAGTAGTCCCCTAGGGTTGAGGAGGTGACAAGTTGAATAGCCCGATCTAACGGATGAGAATAGCCAAAAGGATAAATCTAACTAGAAAACTCGATAAAGACCAAACACTTGGTACTATCAATAGTATAGTAGCCGACGCTCTATAAATAGGTAGATCTAAGGCGTAAAACTCTATAGTACAAAATGATTGGTACTATAGATAGTATAATAGCCTGACTATATATAGAGAGAGATAGAGTCCGGCTACTATATTATTGATAGTACTAAATGCTTAGTGCTATCGAATTTTGTATCGTTAGATCTACACATTTGACCATTTCTACTATTCGATTCTAGGAGATCACTATCATTCTAACCGCACATCCCTTCATCCAAGAACCAAATATCTAAAAACAAGTGATTTTGGTTTTATATATATATATATATATATATATATATATATATATATATATATATATATATATATATATATATATATATATATATATATATATATATCGAGCTAGCGAGCTTATTGAAACTAAATTTAGACTCAAACTTAATTTGAAATTAATTCGAGCCGAACTCGAGTCTAACACCATCTGGCTCGCTCATCTGCCAGCCCTGCCCACGATCACCAAGAAAAGATTATTCAGTAGTACAAGTATTAAATTAAACAAGCTAATTAGTAAGCACACTTAAGGAGCTTTAGTCACATCAACGAAGTTAAATAACATGTAATAATAGTATAATATATATGGGGGACCGAGTTCTTGGAAAGCTAAGTAAATTATGAGAAGGTACCCTTTTAGCTAGGTTTTATGGCTATTATTCAACATCATTGCTTTGGTGCAAAAAGCAGTACCATGAATCATGAAGCAACCACAAGGGGCACGTGGAGAGCACGTACGTGGAGAGCACGCGATAAGGAGAATGATGCCCCCATTTACGACAAAAAAAAAAAAAAAAAAAAAAAAAGTATCTCTTATGTTATTATTATTATTATTATTATTTTTTTTTTAGATAAATAGCAGGTTATTTGTTTCGTTTATTTCTTTTAAAAAATAAACTTAGAAACGCTAATCAACTAGAATTTTAACTTGGGTCTTGATACCAACCACCAGTTCTTCGCCACTCGCTTCTGACGTGCTTGGTCTCATATGTTATTATTGATGCGGCATTCATACTGACCGTCTCTAGAACAAGTGACAAAAAGATTCGATGATGATTAATATTTAAGATCTAAATTTGAATCCTAATTTATTTATATTTTTAGCTAAGTTCATTTCTAAATAAAATAAACGAAGCGGGCTATATAAATTTATTTATAAATAAAATAAACGAAGCAGGTAGCGTGCTACCTATCGGCTATCGCTCTCTCAAAAAAAAAAAAAAAAAAATTCCGATTAAGGCATTCACAGTTAATCGGAAATTTTTTTTTTTTGAATTCATCCGTCCTATCACGATTAATAAAAAAAATTTTTAGTATTTTTTTTTTTTTCAAAAAATGAGATGTGATTGGTTGATTATTGATTATATGGTATAAATGTGACACAATAGATTCTCCTATTTAGGTGATTATAAAATATTTTATGTCAAATTTAAAAAAAAAATTAGGTGCTACAAAACTAAAAATTAAACTACAAATTGAATTGGTATCATAAACTTGCCGTTTTTTTTTTTTTTTTTTTAAAACATGTAAAGCCTACTTCAAAATAGGCCTCTCTCTCTCTCTCTCTCTCTCTCTCTCTCTCTCTCTCTCTCTCTGAATTGGAGATTTTGTTAAATTAATTACTCAAATTTCATGACTCTAATTGCCCTTTAGTAGAAAAATTAAAAAGCGCGACTTTTGTTAATTACTAAACATCTATAAGGAATAAATTAATATGTTAATTCGTTACAATTTACAGCTCAAATTGAAACAAATAAAAATTAGGGAAAACTTCAAAAACCTCCCTGTGGTTTCACACATTTTCATTTTAGTACCCTGTGGTTTAAAGTGTATCAAGTTAGTACTGTAGTTTCTCACTTTATCACTTTAAGATTCGTGGTTTAAAGTGTATCAAGTTACTATATATATATATAGTAAGTCTTTTATACTTTTCGAAAGTATGGAGGCTTTCGTACTTATAAGTTGTTTTCAATAATAGAATATCCGATTTGACGATCGGCTTCATTAAGAATAATCTACGTTATTGGAACTATCTAGAATCCAAATTTTATAATTTTTTGACATCATTTACCAAGCGATTACAGGGTCTCAAAAATGACTATTTTAACCGCCAATGTGACACGTTTTTAAGTTCAACGGTGTAGAAGTATTCAAATTATATAAAAGTTTAATAGAAAATTCTACTTAACATCAAGAGTAAGAACAATAATTTTAATTTGAAATTTGAGCCCTTTATATATCACTATTTTTTTTATGAGATTTTTATTTTCAGTCGATCATTTTGAGACTACTCGTTCACTAGGCAAACGAAGTCAAAAAATTATAAAAATTGGTTTTTAGATAGTTCCAATAGCATAGATGATGTCTAACCGAACTGATCGTTGAATCGAATGTCCCATCATCGAAAACAACTTACAAGTACGGAGGCCTCCGTACTTTCGAAAGCATAGAAGCCTAACACTCTCTCTCTCTCTCTCTCTCTCTCTCTATATATATATATATATATATATATATATATATATATATATATATATATATATATATATATATAATTGGGCTATTATGTTTTTAAAAGTACCAAGTCATTGGTACTTGTAAATTTTTAACCTTTGAATTAATATATGTGCGGTTAGGATGATGTGGGCCCCCTTGGGTTAAGTGGGTGGTTTGTTGAATAGTATAATCTAACGGTGAAAATAATCAAAGACGTAGATCTAATGGTAAATAAAAATCTTTGTCTTTTTCACAATCACATTAATACGATTATATATATATATATATATATATATATATATATATATATATATATATATATATATATATATATATATATATATATATAGTATTTGGAGCATCAAACTGTTTGTTATTAATTTTGTACTTCAAGTTGTATGATTCCAAGTTGGAATACTCTTTTATTTCTATTTTTTTCTTTTTCATATTAATTTTTGGTGACCTAATATAATACTTTTAGATTCCACACATTTTTAATGCCCACTTGATATATATATATATACATATATATACTAATTCATCATCGATAATTTTCCTCAGCTTGCTATTAAGTTCCACATGAATTAAGAGGTTCATACACACTTGACTCGGCTTTTAGCAAGTATATTTTTTTTTTGTTTTGTTCCTAGTTAAAGGAAAGGATTGGAAACTTATTTGCAAAACGGTTGGCTTAAAGTGGTCAGCATTCCGCCCTGTGGCGAAAAATTAGGTTCACGAGTCACGTCTCGAAATAGTGTGAGGTGAGCTGCCATCGAAGTGGCGTGAGACGGGGCGAGTTACAATCGAGATCCATTATACACTTTAAATAAATTAATTGCACATTTTTAGTAGTTTGAACTTTTGAAATTAATGATTAGCATTAATAAGATTACACAAATAATTATTATTGAATGATTATGCTCAAAAGCACAGCAACCTCTCTCTCTCTCTCTCTCTCTCTCTCTCTCTCTCTCTCTCTCTCTCTAAATAATATATTAACCTATTTATATATGACTCCGCCTGTTATACTATCAATAGCACGAAGCACTCAGTGCTACCAAGTTTTCCGCCGTTAGACTAACCTTATGATGATTTTCACCCATTAGATCGTACTATTCAACCAACTATCTACTCAACCCGAGGAGGTCCACATCATCCTAACTGTACGTCTCTCAATCCAATGGCCGAAAACTTCAACCCGAGGAGGTCCACATCATCCTAACTGTACATCTCTCAATCCAATGGCCGAAAACTTGGTAGCACCAATAATTTGGTGCTATTAATAACATAGTAGCCTAGTTTTATATATATATAAAACGACAGCTCCATTGCTAACAATCCTTTAATTAAGTTTCTATCATTATGGAGGGTCCAAATTCTTTAATTAATTATCCTCCTTGATAATTAGATCATTACTACTTTTGGAGTTAGAGACTTGGGCTTTTCTTCCTTTACATAATTAGGTAATTAACCACTTTTAGATGAGTTAGAGACTAGACCCTTAATTTGGATAAACTATTTGTACTTAATCCTCTCTTGAATTAGCCACATTAATTATCTCCCTTTATGATTAGTCTACAACATATATCGAGGCTAGCTAGACCCTTTGGATTAACTAATTAAGTACATGCTTAATACACTATTCGAAAACTTATTCTTTAATTAAGGCCCGGCCGTTTGGTTCAAGGGATAAGCCGCTATTCCGCCAAACGGGGTGCTTAATTTTTTGTCGAAATATTTTATTCTGGTCAAATCTTATTATTTCCGGTTATTCCGGAATAACTTGAAATTTACTATTCAACCATTTTGGTGGAATAGTACTATTCCAATTCTTGATTTCAAACTTAATAAAAATTATAAATTAAATTAAAATTAAATTATATAAATATAATATGTTATTATAATACATTATTTTTATTATAAAATTTTTAATTGTACTATATTAATACATATTATTTATATTTAAATATTAATTATAATAAATTTTATAGTAAATTATATTTAAATATTAAAATAAGTTATTTTTATTAAATTTAAGTTTAAGTAGAATTTTTTTAACAATTATAATTTTATTAATAATAAATTTCATCTTAAATTTAAAGTTTAAAATTTAAAATTAAAATTCTTAAAATTGTGAATTTGAGATTTTAAAATTTTAAAATTTAAAAGTTTATATTTTAAATGATAAATTATAAATGTAAACTATAAAAATTCAAATTCTAATATAAAGAAATAGATAATATCATTATTTTTATTTATAACTATCCACTTTAATTCTTACATAACCGAACGTTATTTTTTTAAAGGCTAAATTACATAAAACTCTCCGGTCAAAACCCAATTTTTTTTTTTTTCCCCCCGTAATTTAAAAACCTACACTTTGCCCCCTTATAAAATAAAAATGTTCACTTCACCTCATACCGTTAGTAATCCGTTAGGGTTCCGTTTATAAAATATTATTATATATTTTTTTATGTCAAAAATGCCCTCAGCCTTCCCTCCTATGGTGAGGGGCAAAATAATAAGGGGCAAAATTGTCATTTTATTATTATAGTTCACACCGTACTTTATGAATATTTTTCATTTTATAAGGAGGCAAAATGTATGTTTTTAAATGACGAAGGGAGAAAATGAAAAATCTAATTTTAATATAGTTTTTTATTATTTTATAATTTAACGTTTTTTTTATTCTCAGAAATAACTCAATTTTCTTCCAAATACAAAATTTGTTTAATCTAAAAGTAAAACTATATACGATCGAAATTGGTAAATTTATAACTATTCCTGTAATAGCCACTTTTTACTTATCCCCAGACCAAACGATACTTAAAAATGAAACCATATATATACATGATCAGAAACAAAATAAAAATCGCAGGAGAGCATCATCAGAGGGCCTGCTGACACAAATTATATAAATAGATTTGTCGGCCCGATTGGGGGAGATCCCCCAAAACTTTAAACAAATCAAGCATGGCTCATGAATGTATCTAATAATTAAGTGATTATATATCTATTTATTAATTAAAAACAGCATATATAGATTAATTAATTAAACTACATGATAATTAAAGCTTCTTTTGTGAATAATTAATGGTTTAATTGTTTAGTACAACTGCATTAGCATTTTACGACGAGGTCGGTGGTCAAAGGCCAGCCTCATGGGGCGTGTGATCATGCATGCATTCATTTCAGATGCAAAATAAAATAAAATATATATGAAACAAAAAACTTATGAACCAATCTTTAATTTAATTTAATTCTTCTTCGATAATTAATCCCCTCCACACACAACACACACACACACACACACACTAATTATATATATATATTATACTTAAAATAGCATTTATTTTTATCATCGAATCATCGATCATGTGATTCCTCATATATATATATATATATATATATCTAAACCATGCATATATAATTCATTAATAATGGTTTTATTTATATGTTCAGCTCAATCTATTTTAGATGGCGTAGTACGTATACTCATACGTACCAGGTGCTCATGCATGTGATTCATTAGCAGTTCGGCAATAGATTATATATGTCCACTTTAGCTCTTGTTAATTTATTGTGATAATGCATGTGATTCCTCATCTCTCTCTACAGTGGACTAGTTAAAGAGCATATATATATATATATATATATATATATATATAGTGTGAAATTTCTTATCTATCGGAAGCACGGAGCCTTCCGTGCTTCCATCGTCGTTTTTGATGATGCGGCTTTCGAATCGTCGATCGGCTCCGTTAAACTTGATCTAGAGTATTTGAAGTATCTAGAAAATAAATTTTATAATTTTTCGATATCATTTGCCTAGTGATCGAAGGGGCACAAAATCAAACAATTTTAATGGTCATAGTGAGCCGTTTGAAAGTTTAACGGTGTAGAAATATCCAAATTACATGAAATTTTGATAGAAAATTCTTTATACTATATAAAACAAGATCAATATCTTTGATCTAAATTTTTAATGCTATTTTATCGTGTTTTGTAAGATTTTTATTTTCACCGTTGATTTTTAGCCCTTCGTTCGCTAGGCAAATAATATCGAAAAATCGCAAAATTTATTTTCTAGGTACTTCAAATACTCTAGATCAAGTTTAATGTAGCCGATCGACGATTCGGAAGCCACAACATCGAACGACGTGGAAGCACGGAGCCCTCCGTGCTTCGAAGCATAGTAGCTTTACTCTATATATATATATATATATATATATATATATATATATATATATATATATATATATATATATATATATAGGTAAATTACTATACTCATATGAGTATAGAGTCCTTTATACTCATAACTTTTTGACCGTTCAGATGAAAAAATGTGCGGCTAGTATGAGAGTGATTACGATTAGGTTGATAGTGGGCCCCCTAGGGTTGAGTGGGTGGTTGGTTGAATAGTATAATCTAACGGATAAAAATGATTAAAGGGTGGATCAAACGATCAAAAACTTATGAGTATAAGAGCTTCTATACTCATAAGAGTATAGTAGCCGGACTCTATATATATATGTATATAGTCCGGCTACGGTGCTTGTAAAAGCACCAAGCACTTGGTGCTTGTGAATTTTTTACCGTTAGATCTACACCTTTGGTCATTTTCATCCGTTAGATTATACTATTCAACCAACCATCCACTTAACCCAAGAGGGCCCACATCATCCTAACCGCACATCTTTTAATTCAAGGGCTAAAAACTTACAAGACCAATGACTTCGATACTTTTAAAAGATAGAGCTCAATTATATATATATATATATATATATATATATATATATATATATATATATATGGGTATACACACTAAGAGAGAGAGAGAGAGAGAGAGAGAGAGAGAGAGAGAGATCATTGGATCCTTCTTGGGTCCAAGAAGGGGTAGTGTAATTTGTTTATTGATCTAAAGTTTGTACTCAACAGAGATCCAGGGTGTAATTTGTTTATTGATCATCTAATTAAGTTAATTTGTACTCAACAGAGATCCAGGGATTAAACTATGTCGCCATCGCTGTCGATCGTATCGCGCTCATGTGCACCGTGATTCGCATGCCGCGCAATCGAAACTTCACCCGAATGATCACGTCCCACATATAACAAGTTTAATCTAATTGGTTTCGCCATTTAATATGTTACAGCGGTTAATTGTGCACGCAATTATAGTCTCTTAACATCACACTTATTCAGATCCACATTATATATTTATTTGCTATATAAGCACATATATATGCATAAGCTAGCATTGAGTACTGTAACAGTTAGTTATGCTTATAATAATCTAATTACTTACTAAACTAGTATATGATGGTGATTAGTATTTTAATAGTGAGCTACAAAGAGAATTTAGCTAGTGTCCAGAAACCCTAAATGGATCAAAGTGTGGGACCATTTATTTTTTTTTTTTAATAACTACCTATATATATACATGTGTTTGTGTGTGCGCGCGCGCCATACTATGATTGGTTGGCTAAGCATACTTAATTAATTTTAATTTAATCTAAAAATTATTTGGACCCCTCCATCATCAAATCATCATTAAATGGTATACTTAAAACTCTTTGAGTTAATAAACTATAGGGCATCATCCAGTTGAGATTGGAGCATAGTTGGTGTGTCCTTAATTATAAGAAATGATGATGATTACTAAGAGTTCATACATTAATTTAAGGATAATCGTAATAATGCTTATTAATGGAAAAACTAGTATTCATATATATAGTCGTTAACCGATCGTCTATTTACCTACGTGGCGAGATTATATGTATCAAATTTTTGGAGAATTGTTACTAAAACATTATAAACCAATTTGCATAAAAAATTTATTTATTTTGGGTTTTTGTAAAATCGGACCACCTTTTTTCGTTTTTGCATATTCGGCCCGCTTTTTAAGTAAACTGACCAAAATGCCCTTGTATATTTTTCTCTCTCCTTTTTTTCTGTGTCGTTCTTTTTTTCTTTCTCTTCCTGCAGAGCGGCGAAGGCGGAAATGCCACCTCGCCTCTAGCGAGGTCGCCCTCTCCCGCTCCGACGACGTCGCCGCAACGAGCCCGCCTCCCCGCTCGGCCCGAATCCAAAGGACTTATGAATACAAGCGACTCTATACTCATGTGAGTCTACTCTCTCTCTCTCTCTCTCTATATATATATATATATATATATATATATATTTGATGCTGTATTTGACTATTGACTATGTATTTTAAAATTTTAAATTTAATTTAATATATTTTATAATATTCTAAAGAAAAATAAATATTTCAGGGTTGGATTTCGGATTTTTAGTCGATATGTATGTGGCTATGATTTTTTAAAATTCGTCGAATTTGGGTTCGAATTCAGATTTCAGGTTTGATAATTGGGTTCAGATTTTTGAAAATCCATCGCGAATTCTACCAACTACAAAAAATCTTGTATTTAAGGACACATTAAATCATAATTAGCCACGCTTTAAAGCGTCGGCAAAAATAATCCCGACGTTTTAAAGTGTCCAGCAAAAAATCGTTAAATAAACATGTCGGGATAAATATACCGACGTTTTAATATAGCGTCGGAAAAAATATATATAAATATTTGATAAAAATATGTTTATTAGCGACGCTTAATTATAATGTCGGCAAATTCTAAATATATATATTAAAGACGCTAGCAGAAAACGTCGTCTAAAAAGTGTCGTTTAAAATATATTTTATTGTAGTACCTTTTTACATCTTTATTGTGGATGAAAAAAAAAGATAGAGAAAAAAAAAAAAAACAAAGAAAGAATATACATTTTATAATATAGTGGAGGTGAAAATTACTAAATTACTCATGTGTTAAATGACCAAAATACTCTTTTTCTTTCTCTATATTTTTGAGAAAATAAATATTTATTTTTAATCTATCAAAAATATCTATTTATATATATATTTCTCCCTCTCTCCCCCCCCCCCTCCTCCCCTCCCCCATTCTCTGGCCCCTCTCTCTCTCTCTCTCTCTCTCTCTCTCTACCCACACACGTGCGTACACACGCTCTCTCTCACCCCCTCTCCCCACCCGCGCATACACACACACACGCACACACTCTCTCTCTCTCTCTCGAGTTTTGTGCACGTGGGGAGAGGGAGCGAGAGAGATAAAGTGAGTGTGTACGCGCATGTGTGTGGGTGGGGAGGGAGGAGAGAGAGAGCTGGTGAGGAGGGGGCAGTGAGAGAGACAAAGAGAGAGAGAGAGAGAGAGAGAGAGAGAGAGAGATGTGTGGGAGCATGGGTGGGGAGGAGAGAGAAAGAAAGAGAGAGAGAGAGAGAGAGAGAGTGGCCTTGGAAAATGGAAGAGGATAGAATGAAAGGAAATATACTTTCTTTTCTAATTAATGACCACATAAATTCATATAAAAGTTATTAATTTATTTTTTTTTAAAAAAAAAAATTCATCTCATTTAATTAATTTATCTTTTTTAGAAAAAAACTAGATTAAAAATAAAAAATTTTCAATGAAACTAGACAGGGCATTTACCTCTACTTTTCGCTCCCAACTGTGATGTTGCATGCGAGATCTTTTTAATTAATTGAACTTGAATTTGGTTAAATATAAATATTAAATACATCATTCTCTAATGGCATTATTATTATTATTATTCTATTTAATTCAAATGTAAGTTTTCAGTCGTATCAAAATATTTCACGCCCAAATATAAAACAAAATATTAAATATAAATATTAAAAATATTATTCTCTTATTAAATTTTTACAGGGCTATAATTATTTTATTTTATTTAACATATTTAGCTTTTGAAATGATTTCTTTATATCTCTCAAATTTTTTTTTCTTTATATCTCTCAAAAAAAAAATGATTTCTTTATTTTAAAAAATAATAGTTGTTTGAATACTATGTAATTCTAGTTCCAAGCCTTTTCTTAATTATGCTTATCAACAATTTTTCGGCTTGGAACAGTATTTTGGCAAAAGCTTAATTACAAAATATATTCCTACTTAAATACTAGATAAAGAGTCTTTAATTAATTTAAAAATAAAAAAAATTGATGATCCTAAAAATTTCTCCACAAATTAACACTTCTTCTCGGCATTGCTTTTTGGAGATTTCGATGTTAATTTATGATTTGAATTTTAAATTAATCTAAACTCTTCTCATGCTTAAACTTAAAAGCCTAATTAAGTTTCACAGTACTATATGTGAGACAAATGTTTAAGCTTATACCACAGAACATGCATGGCCTGCGTAGGTTTTTCCTAACACAGGTCATGCACCGTTGGATCCCCCAAGACCATGCATTTTGCCTCTGAAAAACCCACTTATATAATATAGTTTTAAAAAGAATAATAAAAAATAAAAAAATTTTAAAAAAAGGTTAAAAAATTTATAAATCAGGTACGCCATATCAACCGTAAACTACACTATAATCAAAGAAGATCACTTGGATCTTTATTGAAGGTGAATTTGAAATGAGATAATAACCTCCGAATATAGAAGTTTAATTTTGCTACTTCACCGACCGTCCTCAGAAAGGCAGCGGCTTAATACAGACCGAGACCCGAGTTCGAATCCTAGTTGATTCACATTTTTAGCTAAGTTTATTTCTTAACGAAATAAACGGTCGGTGATGCCACCCATCTCTCTCTCTCTCTCTCTCAAAAAAAAAAAAAAAAAAAAAAGCTACTTCTACTTTCGCTACAAATTAAGAAAAACGGGTAGATGAATAAATTTTACTAATTTAAGGCACTTCTTCTAAAAGCACTACTCTTAGGTAGTATCACGACATACCTTACACTCTCTAGCTAGAGCAACCGGATAGATTTTTGAGTTTCAATAGCTTTTAAGACTGACAGATAACAGTAAAAATAAGATTGATGGCAGATTATTTATAGAGATCATGACGGACTTGGTAGGACATATTCTAAGTGCACCAACGTCCCCACTTGGAGAACCATAGCTTTTAAGATTGACAGGTAATAGTAAAAATAAGATTGATGGCAGATTATTTATACAGATCATGACTGATTTGGTAAGACATATTCTAAGCACCAATGTCCCCACTTAGAGAAACCCCCTCCCCTTAACACACTATTTAAGTTCAACACTTGCCCATTTCTTTCTCCCATGCAGTTGCTGTCCTCTCCCCATCTACACCTCTTCTTCCACACACACACACACACACACACTCTCTCTCTCTCTCTCTCTCTCTCTCTCTCACTCTACTTCAAAACTCGATCTTCTTCCATACCTCACCTCACTCTCTCTTGTCTCTCAAAACCTAGCAGCAGGTTCACACTCTCTCTATTACTTGCTTACTATATATCTCTTGCTTAGATTCTTCACTCCCTTCAAACTACTCTATCTAGTTCATCACTACTTATTCAACCTACACTAGAACACCGCATTCTTCATCGACAAAGATGTCAAGTCGGAGGTCGCGATCACGACAGTCGAGCTCGTCGCGAATCACCGAAGAGCAGATCAACGATCTCGTCTCCAAGTTGCAATCGCTTCTCCCCGAAGCTCGCATTAGGAGCAATGATAGGGTATATAAGTTTCTAGTTAAGCCAACTTACAGAAAGAAAAAAAAACAAAAAAATCTATCAGATTTTGTGTGTGTGTGTGTGTGTGTGTGTGTGTGTGTGTGTGTGTGTGTGTGTGTGTGTGTGTGTGTGTGTGTGTGTGTGTGTGTATGTGTGTTTCTACTCCGACTTTTCCTATAGTTTTCCTCAACCCTATTTTACTCTTGCTTAGCTTAATATATACTGCAATATTGCATGCTAATTACCAGAGTTACATATTCTTCTTCATTGTAGGTTTCCGCGGCTAAAGTGTTGCAAGAAACTTGCAACTACATTAGGAGCTTGCATCGGGAGGTCGACGACTTGAGCGAGAGGCTCTCGGAGTTGCTCGCCACCACCGACATGAGCAGTGCTCAAGCCGCGATCATCCGTAGCTTGCTCATGTAAAATCGATCATCTTCCTAGAGTGGCTAGCTAGGCTAGTAGAATAAGGAAAAAAAAAAAAAAAAATTAGGTGTGTGCTTGGTTAATTTGCAGTGTTAACTACAAGATGTGTTCATATGCACTCTTGTTTTGGTTGTAGCTTATTAAGTACTTAGACTTATCGTTCACCACCTTTGGTTGATGTACTATTAAGCCAATGCTTGATTAATATGCATGCTTCTCTTCTTTTTTTGTGCACATGCATATATGCACCTATGAGCTAACTTTTTTTGTTTTAAGAGTGGTATGAGCCCCATAACTTTTATTCTTTTGGTCTAACACTACTACTCCAAATTTAATGGCTTGTTGTGCTTTTGATGAGAGTAGGGGGGGAGTTTCAAGAGATTCTATAACATTGTCTTGATTTTTTTTATTTTTTATTTTTTTTGAGAGATAAGTAGCACGCTATCCGTTTCGTTTATTTCGTTAAGAAATAAACTTAGCTAGAAATATGAATCAACTAGGATTCGAACTCGGGTCTCGGGTATCAACCACCAAGCCCTTTGCCACTTGCTCTAGGGACGGTCGGTAACATTGTCTTGATTGAAGACAGAGTTCTGTAGATTATTGCTTGTATATTTATAGAGTTAGACATGAATATTTCTAGAAGTAAATGCGCATCGTTCTCAATAATGCGGAATACGAGTCGATGATTGACACTAATAAATACGACTTAAGCAACTTAAATTTTTCTACAAATTAAACTTCATAATTTAGAATATCATTTATCTGGTGATCAAGCGCGGTCTCAAATTCGCATTTTATTAGCCATAAAAAATTGTTAGTTCTAGGCAAATAATAATGTCATAAAATTCTGAAATTCGAAAAATAAGAAATTTAAATAGTGACGGATCAAGTTTAACAGTAGGAATCGTCGAGTCGAAAATCTATAGCCAGAAATGAAGCGAAAGTTAACGCCTCGTTTTTTTTTTTTTTTTTTTAAAAAAGGTAGCACGTTACCCGCTTTTTTTATTGAAAATACTTAATTTGTGCTTACGAGCACATAAATAACCAGGGCCTCAAAAAAAAAAAAAAAAAAAAAAAAAAAAAAAAAAAAAAAAAAAAAAAAAAAAAAAAAAAAATTGCACTCATGGTCCATCCAAGAGTCTAACAATAGTTTGAGTCTCCGCACCACAAAAGCCAGATCTACTCTTTGATTGGTAATAACTTTTGGATCAAACACTATTCCACCTACCACTACTTACCACCACCTACCACCATCATCTCAACCCTACATCTCTCCATCCAACGCTAAAACCGAAAAGCACCGCTCCAAGAGTCTAACAATAGTTTGAGTCTCCGCACCACAAGAGCGATCTACTCTTTGATTGGTAATAACTTTTGGATCAAACACTATTCCACCTACCACTACTTACCACCACCTACCACCATCATCTCAACCCTACATCTCTCCATCCAATGGCTAAAAACTGAAAAGCACCGCTCCAAGAGTCTAACAATAGTTTGAGTCTCCGCACTACAAGAGCGATCTACTCTTTGATTGGTAATAACTTTTGGATCAAACACTATTCCACCTACCACTACTTACCACCACCTACCACCATCATCTCAACCCTACATCTCTCCATCCAATGGCTAAAAACTGAAAAGCACCGCTCTCTTGATACTTTTGAGAGTATTCTAGCTCAACTATATATATATATATATATATTGTGAGGAAGAGATCTTAAAATCTATTAGTAATGAATAAAATGGCAAAAACAAATATGAATAATCTCCCTGGCGACAGTTTGAGATTCTTTCATTTATATATTGCCAGCTCAGAAATAAGTGGCTAGTTTGTTTCTTGGGCACTTGCAAAGTACATTTGACCATTAATTACTAAGATTAATTAAGCAAGCTATATAAATTTTAGATGAAAACGTACATAACTTATCTGAACTAGATATAAGACCATTTTAATTTGCCTATCAAATCTTTCAAAATTTTAATTTTGTTATACAATCTTTCAGTTTGTTTGAGTTGAAACATTAATTCATCGGTACCTTGACTTTAAAATATGATCAAAGTACCGTGAATCTGTTGTTTATCTTTACAGGTTTTAATCAGTATAATTTATACAACTCTCGTAATTATAAATTTATTAAAGTAAATAATTAGCTTAAATTTTAAAGCCAAAGTATCATTTAGTAACTCGAATCAAACAAATTAAAAGATTGGATAGTAAAATCAAAATTTTAAAAATTTGGATAGTTGATTCAAAATGTTCCATAGTTTAAATAAGTTCTATACATTTTTACCTATATTTTTTTTATTGAGTTAATTGGCTTTGCACATTTATAAATGAACTGAAGTAGCTAATTAAAGGTTTAATTTAATCATGTTTTAATAAATGAAATCAGAATAATTAATGGCTAATTACAAGTTGAGCAAGGAAGTTTAATAAGAATTTTAACTTAACTAATA